>KV751316.1:9318457-9352354 GCA_001698575.1 Mola mola
GAGCTTTTAGCATTTGTTGCAATAATATGATCCCTACTAATTTGATACTGCAAGATTTACATTAGAGCTATCTTATTCACATGAAGTATTATCAAGATAGCTTCAAGAATAGATAATGGTGCTTGATTGAAAAAGTTCAGTCATGTTGCGTATGTAATGTAACTTGCATTGGTCCAAGAACTGTCATCCATTGTCTCTGGTGGTTTAAAGATGCCTTAGCCAAAAAAAAATATTGTTTATAAACAATGTTTCTGAACATTCACACTATACTTTAATTTCTCTGTCATTTTGGAGACTGAATTCAAAGAGTGTGTTACAAAAAGGAAAAAAAAAAACCCAAACTATTTGATTGAGTTCTTTCTCCCACAGAGTTTGGCAGAATTTGCTGCAGTCCAATGGTGCAAATCTGTAATCTCCTTCGTTTTGCTTTCTAGCAGTGTACAAGTCATTTAAGTAACTTCCTTACTATAAGCTTTTGCTTAATATTCCAAAGGTGGTTTGTAAGTCACACTTGCCAACAGAGTGGTTTTACCTAAAGGTGATCATTTCGTCAATTTCAGAAGGTGAATTTTCAAAACTAAAATTCCCATGATATCATGAAAAACTAGTCAACTAAGTTGGTACGTGACCACAAAGGTATATTCCTGTTGCAGGAAAGATGGCAGCATAGCAGAAGGCAGGAAAGTATATGACCTTCGGATCTACTAGCATTTCATTTGGTATAGACTGGACTCATAGTAATGGAGGTAAGGCCAAAAACGTTAGTTACATATGTATCATTTTTAATAAAAACCTTGTCTGGTGGCCAATTCTGGTCTTATAAAATATTGAAAATTTAATATGCTCCAGCTCTCATGGTTGTCTACTTATTTGCAAAGCCATGACCATCCCTGATTTTTGGGGATATACTGTAAATAAAACTGTTCAAAGTCATGCTTTTGTTTTTGGACCATGGATCATCTGGTGTGCAGAAAATATGGCTGCACATGAACCAGACGTATATAATAGAAATGTACAGGAAAAACTACATTTACAGCTACTGGGCGTTTAGATGAGGCTACCCAGTATTTAAAAATCAAACCTCTTGCAAACACACCATTAGTCATTACTCAAACTGACTGTCAACAACCTCAATCATGGTTTAAAAAATGAACTTTGTGGATAATCATTGACCTACAATTGCTTGATGGATAATAACAAACCATACAGCAGGACATAATGATGGGAAACAACGTCTTCCCCAGACTGTGGAAGAAATCACGTGGATAGTGAAGAGACGTTAAAAAATACAGAGATGAGCAAGAGGACAAGGGATGAAGACAGTGAGAAAAGCAATCAGTGTCTGATAATTTCTCTCATTAAACAAGATGGGGCCGATCTAGCAGACTCCATGATGGACAGTGACGATTCAAACAAATAATTGTGGAGTGCAGGGGTTTTTGGTTTAAAAGTGATGCAGCAAATGGTTTAAGCTCTGATAGCAGGGTGAATTATAAGACCAGACCCTATCATCAAACTTCACTCTATCTTTCTTGAGATTAAAAAAAACCCCCAAAAAACTAGCAACCTAGAAATGACTGTAAAGAGAGTGATAGAGTGATAGAGGTCTAATGCAGCTGAAGAAAACATGGATTAAATACTGGAGTAAATAGAGTTGGATAAGATGGATGAAATAATTGAGGCGAGGTAGAAAACTCCCAGCATAAATGTGCCTTGGTACGTAAGGAACAATAAAGCAACAAAATTGAAAATATGATTGAGTTTTCACTCGATTTTCATCCATCTTGTTATCAGGTTAGTACTGATTAAAGACATTTGTAAAGAATCTATTCTGTGTTAAGGATAAAAGACATTTTCTTGGAGAAAACACCTGGCAGGCAGCATTTCTGAGAAACAAAGGGGCCAACTAGAGGTGAAATGAGACCGCAAAGACAACAATGTGGAACCAAAATAGTAGGAAGGGGACTGAATTTGTGCTTCACAAAACTCCACACCTATTTTTCCAGAATATGTGTTTCTGGTTATCAAGCACAGAAGTACAAATTCTATTTAGCACAGCGTAGGACAAAACATTGTGCACTACAAAAGACAAACTATTTGGTTTGGAGCAGATGAATGCTGCAGCACTTTTCACTGGAGGACAAAGAGGGAGAAATAAAACTTTGGATTGTCTTGGTGATCGAGCACTGGTGTGCAAAAGGGCATATGCAGACTGAATGAGATGTAATTAACAAAAATAATATCTCATCCCTCCTCCAAATGTGAGCAGAGAGAGCTGTAATATCTGCGTGGACCTGAAACATGTTAATTGTGTCTCATTTGCTGTGGGTTCCCTTACTGAGTGAGAGATGGAGAATTAAGATAAAGCTCTCACTCTATTAATGAGTGCCAAATGGCCATGGCAGTTTAAGATCGTGTGCTACCGGCATGACTTCCTCTAATACAAATGCTGCTGATTAAAACACTGTCAACAAACTTTAAATTTTAAAAAAAGGTATGTTTTTTTCCCCACTTTACCTTTCAATGATGTCAGCGATGACACAGGCAAACATCTGCAGGCCTTCTGGAAGCTGCAGAGCCACTGAAAAGAAAAGGGAGAAAGACAAACAAAAAAGTTACTTTGGAGTGACGGCAGAGTATCATTTAATAAATCCGAAAGCTATACATAGCCTCTGCTACTAGTTCCCACAGTGCTCCACTGACAGCAAAAAAGTGACATTTCAGGACAATTTCCTATGTGCCACAGTAGCACTGCTGGTTAATTCCAATTCCAACAGATTGATAGACTGTTGGAAATATTGTCCAATCCAGTCACCAAGGGTCTTGCGCTACAGCTCATGGCTAGTACGGACACATTAAAGTTTCTCTTATTCCTATCCGACTCCATGTCTGCCACTGGCTCTCTGAGTTACAATTTCAATCTCTAGTATTAAAAACACAAAAAAATGGCCTCCCTCCACAGCTTCCTGCAAGGTTATGTCTCAAAATTTAACATGGAGACAACAAGGAGGCTGCCATAAAACTGTAATCAAGCAACCAATTAACAAACACTGCTCTGGTTGTTAGCGTTGTTCTCAGTATTGTAATGTGCTGCAAGTGTAAAACAAAAAAGTTTATCACAAATGGCAGCGATTTTGCACTCTACTTTAAAATGCAGGGTTGCTTATCTCAAAACTTCTGCATTGCCAATCCCTTACCTACCTTGAATATTTTTAGAAAGACACTTTTGTGTAATAATCAGCGAGAATATGAATATGTTTCTTTTTGTTGAAAGTGGCTGCAGGTAGAGGTGTAGCATTATAAACAGTGTACTTTATTTCTAACAACAGCAAAACAAGTTACCCTTCACTGAACACTGAAGTCGCTCTTTCTGTCACTGTCAAACAATTATGCATTATTAGCAGCACTTTGAAGACAATCATTTACCGTCCCTGAAATGTGGTTATGATCTCATCCTCTGCTCATATGGCAAGTAGCTCCTGAACTTTGCTGTGCTGTTTTGTTAACTTCTGAACAATTTTGGTAACCTCTCGTTTTGGAGTTAGCTGCTAACTGCAAAACAGTTTTGTGTCACACAAATTACGTCGAGAATAAAAAAAAAAGTCACGACCCCATCCCATCATTCCGCCTCAGTGGCTTACTCCATTTGTACAGATGGAATCAACATTCCTCCACTGCCATATCAGAAACGTTTTGACCTCCCATTATGGTTCCATTAAGTTTATACAGAAAGGGCCACACTGAATGGGCTATGTAAAACGGGTAATGTGTGTCTTCAAGAAACAGAGAGAGTTGCACAGACAAAAAAGAAGCTGAAAGGTAGACTACTAGAGGTTTCTGTGAATAATTAATAACTTACTCAAAACGCTGCTTTAGCACTTAATAACGCTGCCCAAACCAGTGACTGCATTCCTGACCCACAACGCACAGGAGCCGTGGCTCACAAATGGAACACACACCATACACAATACAGTTTGTCGAAAAGCTTGAGGTATTAAATCTCAAGTTTAAAGATCAAATAGGTAAACATAGTTAAGAAAGTTTTCATTTATTGCGGGTAATGGGGATGATGCACACTGACTTGTTAATGTTTTGATCATTTAATTTAGTTAATTGCCCCTCGTGCATGACATACACTTAAGAGATAATTGGACCATTAACCTCTTAAATAGGAATAAGAATTTCAACTTCCAATCAACTGATGTGCACATTCATGAGCAGCAGACACACAGAAACCAAACTAAAGGATAAGTTTGGTAAAGTTTGGATTGCCTTTTCACGACTTATTACGACTCCAGCTGTTTTGACGTTACATTTAGAAATAAATGTAAATGAGTTTCAGCATGTACATGTACATTTTTTTTCAAATACTTAAACACCCTCACAAACTGAACTGTCTCTTTTAAATTTACTTTCATTAAAATACCATGTTAATCTTCTTTAAATTCAAAGTATATGAAAATCTCAAAGTGTTTTGGGAATTTTTTGAAGAGACAAGGCTTGTGGATTTTGCATTAAAGATTGTAAATAATCCATGATTAAGCATGCTTTAATTCAGCCATCTCATCATCACTTAAACATGACCACACCTTGGTTTCAGAGGCCACTAAGATATTGATGTTAAGAATCCCAGGAATCAGAGCGTGAAGTGAATGAGACATCGTACTGACAGAGAGGAATTCAGTAAGGAAAAATTTTCCTCAGAGGTCAACATGATCAAATTACTCGTTTTACATGACACATAGTCCAAAACCAAAGATAATTCATTTCCACCAATACAAAACACACCTGAGAAGCTGTAACCACGATGTTGGGATATTGTTTTCTCTACAAACGATTTAAACTTTTAATTGATTACAACAAACACAATGAAAAGCAGATTGTTAATTGCTCAGTCTATTTCTTGACTGGAATTTTTCTACACATTCATTTTTGGCAGAAAAACTGAAACCATTAAATAAATTATTGCAATTGATTTCAATGCAGATTAACATATTTTAGTCAAAAATGCAAACATTTAAATTGAGTGTGAGTGTTTCTGCCTGTTTGTAATTCTTGAGTTCTGCTGCTCGAGGGTTTGTTATTTGATGTCTCCTATTAGACTTCACTGTTTAAGCATAGGCAGGGGCTCCTGTCAACATGTTGATCACAAACACGCATTCACTACATGTCCACCATGTCTTCCATCTGCAGACAAGCCACATGTAGCGATCACCTGAAGACAAAGGCTTCAATCAACCTTGGAGTTTTATCTCATTCAAACTCAGTCACACTGTATTTCAATAAATCCATAAATGTCAGAAGACACTTAGAATTCAACGACACTTAATTCAGTGTGAACAATGTTTTTACATGACTAAGTCTGAAACAAAGACTGAGAGCATCAAACTATTAAAGCCTGGACAGCCAAAAAGCAAGGGAGGAGGGTCATGAGATGGAGTGATAGAAAGGCCGGCACAGAGAGGAGGAGCGCAAGCATTTCTTACTGATAAAAGGTTAGGGGATCACCGTGTACTCACGCATACGGTGAGAGACAGGTCATTACCTAGAAAAGGGCAAGTTTATTAACAGGGAAAGGTTTCAGAGCACACCTCTGCCACAGCTGACAGAAGAAACAAGCTCTCACTTATCTGCTGCCTTCGGCGAAAGGTGAGTCAGATGCTGCAGGCAGGACTGGCTGTTTTGAGTGCGAGTTTGAGGTTGTATGCCAGGATGATGATGATGATGTTCTACTTTTAGATTTGTGATATTCTCCCCAGGTTGGAGCACATACACCAGGTCCTGTAGAGGGTTTCATGGGCCCACTCCCAAAAAGAGGAAAAAGCATTTTAACCTCGGGAAAAGGTTTGTAAGAGTTGTTTGTAAATTCTTAGCAGTCAATAACTGCCTGAAATCTGGAACACCAGATTATCATCAAATACTGAGTCTGCTCCCTTGAGACCCTTACAGGGGCCTTTACTGCAGCTGCCTTCAGTTGCTGCATGTTTGTAGGTCTTTCTGCCTTGAGTTTTGATTTCAGTAACTGAATAGCTGATCTGGTGGGTTCAGATCAGGTGTCTGACTTGGCCATTGAAGGACATTCGATTTCTGTACCTTAAGAAGATTTGGGGTTTACTTTTGTATTATGTTTTGGTTTGTTATCCAACTGCACTCTGAATCGCCACCAGTTTTGGAATATTTGGATGAATATGAGCAGAAAGTACAGTACACATAATCAATAAACATCAGTGACCCAGTTCCAGCCATACTCCCATGCCATAACGCTGCCTCCAACATGTTAGACTGATAGAGATGGTGATCCTCATCCTCATCCCCACCACCTCACACTCAGTTGCAAACCATCCCAGCACAAGCTGGAGGTCATTGTGCTAGGAAGCAAACAGGACCACGTCATCTGCAAAAAGCAGAGACAGAATCCTGAGGCCACCGAACCTGATGCCCTTAGCCAATTTGCTGCACCTGTAGGACTCAGCATGACGGCCTCCAGCATCCTTCGACTGCAGTTCTAAACAGCAGCCACGGCAATGCGGTGTGGAATATGGCCCACTCAGATTCCACGGCTCCTGCCACACCTAGGATGCGGTCGAAGCTCTCCCGGAGGGGGGAGGGTTTTTTTTGTTTCGTTTTGGGTTTTTTTAAGCAAATTCAAATCTTTCCTTCCAGTTCAGAGTGTTACCACTGGTTTTGCAGTTCACCTTGTTGCACATTTTCTGTATTTTAGTTCAAGAAGGTGTCTCTTTTTTGTACACACCTCGAGATTTTTTTTTAACATGGTTGGATTTTAGAAAGAAGTTTTCCAAGGATAGACTGTGCAATCATCCCCTTTAGTCATCCTCTGTGGTCTTTAGTCTTTTTGGTGTTGCTCAAAAAACTGTTGATTTGGTCACTCCCAATGTTTTGTCTATCTCTCTGATAGGTTTACTTTTTTTTTTGAGAATAATGATGGCATCCTTCACTTGCATCAAAAAGTTTAGGACCTCACATTGAGACTTCTGAACAGTTACCAAATGCAGGTTCAATACTAGAATTAATGAGGGAATAGAGCACAAACTGGCCATGAAACTGCCGTCAAAGACTTGTCCAATAACGTTTGAGCCTCTGAAAATTAGGGATTTTATCTAAAAATCGCTGTTATTTGTGAAAGGTTACTGCAATACTTTTGCAATGTCCTTCAAATTAAAGCAGAAAGTGTACACTCCAATCACATCTTGATTTCTTTTAATCCATGTTTTGGGTGTACAAAGGGAAAATTTAAAAAAAAAATAAAAACGTGTCACTGTTCAAATCCTTATATACATATCTTTTAAAAATAGAGACATACTCATACAAACGTCTTTGGATATGTGAATAACTGGTGAGTATATGTAGCAGTGACTAAATGCTCTCTTGGTTTAAGTGATGTGAATTTACGTAAACTATCAATCACCAGTCATGTTGTAATGTTTTTATTTGATATACAGACCACTGCAGCACAGAGTGCAGTAAAGATAACAAGAACGCTTCATGTACATGTGAGCTGGAAAGACCAATTTATCCGTGACCAGCAGTCTGAACAGACAAGGAATGGGATTATTCAGAATTTTAAAGAGGAGCTCACGGCTAGGAAAACCTGAGTAAGTTTATATACAGGGTTTATAAGGGGTTATAAGATGGAAGTAATTAATCAAATGAGCAAATTAAAGTTTATTCTAACTAAGAGAGGTATTATTTAAATTTTTTGGCAACTTTGGAGGCTGCACTTATTATTTTAATCTATTAGATCATGCAGTGCAGAATACATTTAGTCTATCCTTATCGATATATTGAATTTACAAATAAACTAATTAGTTCTTAAATAATTTGGCTCGTTTTTAATTTTTACACAAATAGAATGCATTTGGGACACAGTGAGCAACATAATTGTTTTATCATATGTAAATAAAGCTATATAAACACCATTATATTCAGAAAACACAGACATTCACAGGTGCATATTCAATTGTTGGACACTACCGACTATGACCTGTTTGGACTTTAAACCAGCAGCCAGTGCTATCACTACTGTCATGTTTTCTATAAATGAACACGCTGTGCAGACAGAAGAGAAAAGGACATCTTGGACTGTTTATTGAGGAGCCGGTTGGCATATGAGAAAGAAAGCAGTAGTTCTATTACTTGGAAACACAAAAAGAGAAAGCGGTGATTATTTGATTGGAAAAGAAAGTAAGTCCCAAGCAATGGACTTCACTGGATATTAGGGTTTATTTGGACATCAATTCTTTTTCTAATGTTTAAGATTCTAACTTTATGATTACAACATTGACAATCCTTCCTTTTTTCATCATGCCCC
The DNA here is from genome assembly GCA_001698575.1 of Mola mola. NCBI lineage: Eukaryota > Metazoa > Chordata > Actinopteri > Tetraodontiformes > Molidae > Mola > Mola mola. The sequence goes on from KV751316.1 coordinate 9,326,787, forward strand.
CTCATAAATGAACCGCACAGCACATCAAGGCAACACACAATCACTTCAGACTTCAATGAGAAAATTAGGCAGGACAACAGAAAACGTTTGACTATTTATAAACTACACAAAAAGAGGCTGGGCACCCAAAAGTCAAATGCTTTCCTGTTTACAGTGCATCAAAACCAAGAGCAGTTCACAGACTGAAAAAGAAACAGATGGAGACAAAGAGGAGGAACATTGAAAGACATGGGTGATAAGGTGAGTTACACTAGTTCAGAGAGAATGAGTTGCTCTGATATTTACCAAAAAAAAAAAAAAAAAGTCCACACAACATAAAAAGCAATGCTAGCAAGTTGCGATGGAGCACATTGTCCCCACAGGCACATCATGATTCAATCCTCATGCCATCTGCATATATCCACCCACGGCAGGGACGACTGGACAACTACACACCTTGACATTTACATTAGCGAAGGACTTTTATTTTCTTAGGCTGGGGGCCGACATTGTAACACAACCAAGGGCACAGAGCTCATTACAACTTAGGGAGGGGGAGGACAAGAACGTAATTCAGACCCAGACTAATCTGCTGGGACAGGAGTTGGGGGTGTGTGGAGTTTTAAATAAAAAAAAAAAAAAACAGCAAAAAAAAAAAACAAAAAACAAGCACCTGCCTCTACAAACCTGGTGTAATAATACCTCACTGAATCTCCAGGTAATGTATTTCTCATTCCTCTATTTCTTACTCGTTGTGGTTTCTTAACATACTTTATTTCGTCTTTGTATCCAATGTGAATTATTGTGGCTGAGTGAAACAACAGACTATTGAGATTGATATTTGTCCTTATTACTCAAAGGAAGCACAAGGCACACTTAAATAAGATTTTAACAATAGCTCCTCCTGTACGTTACTTTGTAGATCATTTTTAAAGGATGGTCAGCAGAATTTAGGGGTGTGGACGCTGATTCAACAAGATGTTTTCTGTTACTTATGAACTATTAGTAACTCTCACTTGTACTATTAATGCTTTGATTCTATCTTTGTTTCTCAACAATAATTTTTTCCATTTTAACTTTTTTAAGTGCAGCAACTCAGCTACCAGTTTTACATTTCACCTTATTACCATATTTTAGGTTATGAATTTTCTGACTGTTGATGTTACATTTCTTCATTTCAGCATTTAGCACCCATTTGCATTTCTGCCAGGAAATGCAATTTTTCTAGTTTGAATTCTTAATTTGAAAGCACCTTGTTTGCAGGGTTAGAAATCTAGATTGGAAATCTACTTTGCTATAGCTCTGGTATTACAGATACTAAAGGCAGATATTGTGTGATTTTTAAAACTTAAAGGATAATGACAAATTAAAAGTAGTCTGACTGCACCCTGGCAATGTGCACGATGACGTCAGGAGATTGACAGTGTGGTGCTTTTCTTTTCCTTCTCTTCGATTTACTGGTGGATCAACCACCATCTTGAAGTTAATAAAAGAAAATTGGTTTTGTATTACCCACTTTATTTATTGGCAATAATCTAATCACCAGCCAATTACTAATAATAGAACATTTTCCATTATCTGGTCACAAACATTGTGCTTCCCTAGTTCAGTGATTTTACTAGCACAGTCAGAGACTTACTTGGCGTTTTAAAACTTTGGCTTTGCACAACACTGGATGAACCTATATGAACCCTGTGGATTACCACTCAACTTTTACATAAAGTCCATGTTGTTTTAAACTTGCAACTTTCTGAAGTGAGGACCTTTCAGACCCTATTTTGTCTGAGTAAACATTGTCTGCAGCTGTGTTTTCGCAAACTGAAATGAGGCATTTCCCTCTACTAGAATTACTATTGATGGAAAATTTCCTTTATCATATGCAGAATCCATTCATTTTATGAAGAAACAAAAGCACTCACCTCTCTTAGATTTTGCTTGTCTCAATCGCCAAACCGTCTTGTGGATCTCAAAGTTGTAATTTGCAGGCAGGGCTTTGATTGCCTCTTGTAACTCAGGGTCTTGCAGGATTTCATCAGGAATTTGATTGGCTACCCGACGCGGTCCTCGGACTGGGGAGAAAGTGAAATGATTGACTGAGCAATGCGGCGAACACAGGTTGAAGACCCTATTTAATTCTATGTACATCAGTGAAGTATCAGTGGGAGATGTCTGTACAGGCTGTCACTCTGCACAAAATGAAGCTGGACTCTTTCTAACAAGCGTCAGACACACTCTTCAGTCTGAGAGAGAAAATCTAACTTTAAATACGTGGGCCTTTTTCTCCGAAGAACATGACAGACGGACACAAGACCACCACAAACTGGTCCTTGTCATCTCTTCTATTCTTAACTTTCTACAAACTACAGGGGAAGCTTGAAAGGCCAGCTGTAATGGAAAAAGTGCTGAAAGAGGTTTGTCTCATACTTTCAGAGTTTAAGACTGATGTAACGCAAAACTAGTGTGATCTCAATCTATTTAGGGACTGTTAAAAAAAAATATATATATTTTGAAATTTCAGTTCATATTTGATGGATAAAGAAACCAAAACCCTTGCAACAGGCTGGACAATTAAAAAATTGACAAAGGCAGGTGTGTAAAGCCCATTTTAGCTATTAAAAATATAACACTGTCACACACTAGAGTCAGGATTCATGTACCCCCTGAAATAATTTTCATAAAAAATCTTATTGATGACATGTTTTACTTTCCCTCAATCAAGCTATTTTCACACCACAATCAAACTTAAACTCAATAATAAATACATTTGAAAAACATGAACTATATGAAACTGCTCCTCAGTCGTTCTTCTAGAAATGACTGTGTAGTCTGTCGGAGAACCTCCTGCCCATACGGATTTCTAATTTCAGTAAAATTGATTACTGTTACATAACAGCTTTTTGGGCCTAGTCTTCCTTGATTAGATGTGGGCCACAATGCTCATCACCATCTTCCACCTCAGCCATCAACAGCCCTGCAACATCTCACTCTATAAGACATGCAGTCCCTGCAATACTTTCTGCAGTTTCGCACATTCTGAATATTGGCATGGTGGGTGGGACAAGTCCCCTCTCAAATCCGTTCCGCTTGGCCTCTCATTCAGGGTGCATGTACCTTTTACTCCATACCACGTTTTAGCTATAGTAGTATTGTATGTGTGTGTGTGTGTGTGTGTGTGTGTGTGTGTGTGTGTGTGTGTGTGTGTATGTGTGTGTGTATGTGTGTGTGTATGCTCTTGTTGCAGTTGACGGTAAGTTAAAAAAAAGGCTTGTCACACTCACATACATCAAACCAATCACAGCCGATTAAGCACTACTTTGGAATTTAGAGCCAGCCATTGTTTTTGTCAGCTGACAAAATGGACATCCAGGCATTTTTCATGGCAAAAGATAAATTCAGCCATGATTCATAAGTCCAGCAGTCGCGACACTGGAGCAACGACACATGCCGACCTGCACCTGCGGAGTAAGGGGGGAGGTGAGAGGGTTCGGGGTCGGGAGGAAGCGACACTGGTGAGCTTGCTTCTAGCCCTGGAAAGTAAGCCTACCGAAAAGGCAGCAGTCCATCAGGAAACCAGTTTTGGGGAGCAAAGACCTTAATGTTGGTCCATCTATCTGAAAACCCACCGTGCTGTCTTCACTGGCACTCTCAGCCGGCATGCAGAGAGCTCGCTCACAAGATGCAAGTGTCCTCACCATTAACCCCCGAACTTCCACTAACTGAGGTGAACGTGGTGACAACAAAAATCCCAGCTCCTCTACTGAAAACTGGACATTATCTGAAGTAGAAGCAAATTGGCGTGCTTGTTACCTGTTGGCAAAGCAACATGTGAGAGATCATTCTCAGCAGTGCACCGGATACGCAACTGGGGAAAAACTGTAAAAACGCATCAGGAGAGCTTGTCAACACTGAGTCTCTTTCACATTGAGAGACAAAGCATCACGTATGATTGCATTAAGGTAAGATGGGGTTTTAATTATTCACTCGCCTGTGCTGCCTTGACATGGCACACTTCATTAGCAATGTGTATCATTCATTAGTTAGTCTATTTTGGACGCATTTTAAAATGATTCTAATAAAAGAGAGCGAGAAAGGAAACGTTGTCAAACAGATCAACTTTTGAAAGGTGCTGATTTTGTTTGTGTCACATGAGCTGTGCCGGCCTGTGGTTCAATACTCTGTTGTCATTTATGAGGAACACAGATCATTAGGATGTGGAGATGTGCAAGAGAGAGAGAGAGAGAGGCCCATGGCAGAGTTAGTGTTAGAATTCGATGATGACAAGTAGAACTAGATAGTTTTAAGCACAGAGCGATTGTAAAGTTTGCCAGCATGGTGGCATCTTGTGAAACAATGCAGCAAAAAGCCTGTTCTGCTCGTATGAAGTGACGCGAAGTAATTCTTCAGAAATGACTCTGAAATAAAAACAAGCTCTGCCTTCAGCAAGTGAAAAGGAAACACATAAGTATCTCCAGCTTGACGTGCAAATGGTGCAGAAACGCGTCATTGCTGCGACTGATCCTGAAAACACATCAATCATCTGATGTAATCCTGATGACGCAACGATTATCTACAAATGGACCGGGTTCAATAAATCCTAACGTAACGCTGGCTAATCTGCCATCGACCTGATCTTCGCGAATCACCACAATAACGCCGTTTAACGCTAACAACGGATGTTCTGTCACGCAAATCAATGACACCGGGTAAAGCCACTGACAAACTACTGTGTTGCTCTTCCTGATCTGTCGCCAGTCAACTTTTGTTAATCACTATCTCCATGCAGTGCACGAAGAAGCGACACCGATCATGTAGTATTTGAATCATTATCCATGTACCTGTTGGCTTTTTAGCAGGAACAATCGTCACTTCACTCCCAGGCGCTGCCATGTTGTTTTCATCCGCACGGGACAAGCGTGGAGAGCAGAAAGGCAAAACCAATCGAGCACTGAAGAGGCGAGCGGAGTGAAGTCGAGCACCGATGCAATCGATGTGTTTGAATGGAGGAGGACGCGAGGGACGCGCGTAAATATGCGTGTAAACAAATAAATAAGTGTATGGACTTTAATTGAAAGGAAAACCTCATATTAATAAAATATCACATACATGAATGTATTGCAGCCCAAGTTATACACTGAGAGCGTTTCACGGAGCCAATTACAACAGAACAGAGGGAATAGGTAAAACAATAAATAGGCCCTTAAAAGGCAAAAAGGATCAATGTTATTTGTATTGCAATGCAACGTTCTTGCGTGCATGTGTGTGTGTGTGTGTGTGTGTGTGTGTGTGTGTGTGTGAGAGAGAGAGAGAGAGAGAACTCAATAGTCTTTATTAATATTAGGAAATTATACTGACTGGGGTGAGGGCTATTTGAACAATAAGTCACACATTTAATTTTTCTTTTGTTTTTGGTCTATTTTTTTGTCTCCTGGCTGGTATATTGTAGTTACAGAGTACAACCTGTGTCCTGTTGTGTCAGATCATAGTCACCAAGAAGACCAGGCAGCAGTGTGTCACCTGGGGCAGACACGGCCTAGTTTCTTACAGAGAGGCTGACACAGTACAACCACGGGCCTAGATTATGGTGGGAAAGGTGGGGACATGTCACCACCCAAATTCACATGTGACATTCATTGAAATCAAATAAAGTCTTCCATTGGATGCAGAGTTTTGGGGATATTTTGTTTGCTTGTGTCATCTTATGAAAATAAATTGTAATAATTCTAATATCAAGAAAAGTTAGAATTTGTATTGTTTATTGTTCAGTGAACTGAAAGAGCGGCTATCTCGGGCACATCAGATCAATTATTGAAGAAATGGAAAATACAGAAGTGATGTAATTTTAATTTGATGAACATCACATGGTCACGTTCTTTTTTTTTGGAAACTATCATTTTACTTGGATGGGAAATCTCACCGATTGTTAAATGCTTCTAATAACAAATCGGTTATAGAGGCTTTGCGAATAATTTAGGTTAATTATCGCTATGCATGTAATTCAAATTGCTTGGTTTGAGCTGAGTTTCAATCAGACACCCAGTCATCTGGTCATTTTAGTCATCTGGGCCATGAAAGACGTTTTGTAGCCCAATAAGCGATCGAAATTAAGGCGCTTTGGATGTGAGGTTTATTTTGACCCCGCCAAATCCGTGGATCTGACAAGACAGGCACACCGTGTTCCACCACCTGGGTTTCTCGTGTTCCATGACATGCAGTTACACCCATTCTGGCCAAATTACCCTCCCCAAATCCAACCTGCGCCCCCGGCGAGCCCACAACACACTCCATCCGTGAGCGCACGCACGCGCCCTGATCCATAGGTGGCCAGCAGGAAGACCTTCACAGACCATCTCGGGTGGAGAGGAGAGCTGGAAAAAAAAGGGGGGATTTTAAGGAAACCGAAGGCTTCAAAGTCTACATTATTAAGGAGGATTTGAGGAGTCTGCGTTTATAATCCGACATCAGAGGAGAAACGGGAATCCAAATAACTTATGTTAATTAGAGATTTTAATGAGAATGATGCGATTTGAACGGCTCTGAAGCACGGAGGGAAGAATTTGTGATTGGCCACTTGAATTTAGCCTAAACACAGTCATTTTTTGGGGGGGTGAGGGTGTTTCTTGTGCTCAGCACCGACTTGTATCCAGAACCGACCTGCAGCCTCTCCACAGTCGTCTCTCCGGGCTGGTGTCGGACTTGTCACCTTCTCGGACTGAGGGGATGGTTTTAGTGCGTCGGTTTCCCACCGATTGGCACCTGATCTCCCGGCTCCGCGTGGTGCCGAGGCGTGCCACACTTGGCGGAGATTATTGTGTGTTGTCAGCGGTTATCGAGCGCGCGACGGTCTGCGGTGAAAACACCGACGAGTGACAGCTGACAGAACCCACGAAAGCTCCGGATCCACCTCGAGACCGAAGCGCACAAGTTTGAAGTCTGGAATATAAGAATACATGATTCTTGGAGGACGGGAGACGAGGTACACTTAAGCCTGCAAAATGTTCAAAAGGGGTGAGTAAATCCTAAACTTTCTATATCTAAAGCCATTTGGACCGTTCAGAAGGCTGTGTGTCAGTATCCTAACAGTCCAATGGAAGAATGCTGCGTGGCTCTCCGCAGGTGTGAACCCAGTAACTGGTACTACTTATGAAACAGATGCTTAAACATGACACATATTCATGTTGCAGCACGGTGACCCGCAGATGTGCCGTATGGACGATGCGCCATTTGAAGCGCGTCTTTTAATTTGCAGAAATAGTCGCTGAAGGTTTCTGGGAGCTGAATATTCATCTGAGGATGCACGGGACCCATGTGTGATATTAATAAAGCTGATGCCGCACTGCAGTTTATGAATTGTACCTGGGTCACAAGGCTATCTCCACTGAAGCATTATAATTTGCTGTGTGTCAGTATCTGGATGTGACGGATGAAACCGCGGTTCACAAGGTTATTCTCCTCCAGCTACTCACTATATGAACACCCAAGCACCTCATATAAAAAAGGGGAGAGCTCCTCAAACTTTTAATATCTAGACACCCTGGATAGACTTATCTTTTGTCCCAAGGAGCAGTTTCTTTCTTGCTTGGCTTCAATTGGCCCTGCAGCTTTCAGTCCTGGTCATCTGATAGCAATCGGGAAAGTTCACACCTCTAATGAGAAGATAGAACAGTAATATATTCTCTTCTGAATGTGGAAATAGAATTAGAACTGTTGCTCACTTTGATGGGGCCCCTGGAGCCCCCTTGGGAGGTTCCCAGACCTCACTTTATCAAGTACTGCCTCTCCCACATATCACTTTTAACACGCATCAGAACAAGGCATTTTATTGTTGCAGTTTATAGTTTATAGCTTTATATGCCTTTTGCATGAAAACATCGCCAACGAAACGCAGATAAAGAGAAAAAAAAACATGTGTTTGGGGAGTGTGTGTGTGTGCCGCGTGCCTCAGGTGCAGAGAAAAACAACATGTTTTTCTTGCTGCCATCAGATCGATTATTGCTGTTTAAACAGTCGAGATACAGCTTTGAGGGAAGGCTTTATAAGCCTACATCCTGATTGCTTCTCATAACCGATTTTATCATTTACAGGAAGTGACATTTTTTCGGGAGAGCAGTCAGTTAATTCCAGACGGGGCTCTTGTTTTGCTGCTGTTCTTATTGATAGCGGGTCATTTTCAAGAACAAATCCACCAGGAGATCATTTCCCAAGGCACATATTTGTTTTCCATTTTTATTAAGGCTTAAATGAAGGCCTGGATTATCACTTAGGGATGCTCCCTGCCATGACTGACGTTTTTGCATATATATTAGCCATCCTAACGCAGCATTGTGCTGGAAAGAAAATCACTGAATTCAGGACCAATGACTTCAAATTAAAAAATTTCACCAGCGTGCCAAAAGTGCACAGCATGCCAGTGTTCCTCAGTGTACAATAGTGAGGCAGAGATGTGTCAGAGTTGGCAGGAACGGTGCAGAAGTTCTCAAGTGAATTTGAATTTGTTTGCACCCAAAATAACACATTCAGGGCAGCCTGGCTGATTCATCAGGCGCATCATTTACTGTGGCAGATCCACCATTCACAAACACATAGAAGGAAAGTGTCCAGGCTGAGACTCAGGTTAAATCCAGAGTGTGGCTGGCCGTGCCTAATTACCATGATAATGAGGTGTAGACAGGTGTAGATTTTATGATGGCCTTTAGGTTCACACTTGGTCTGACAGGCCCCGTTGGCCGATATCTTGATCTGAAGGCCATGAGCTTGTCCGGGGCGATCTCTGTGACTGTGAGTATCCAGTCATGTCCACACTATCGACAAATACGTCTAGACATTCGCAGCATGAGTCGTGGTGTGCATTTAACTACAGGTGAGACAACACAGTCCTCAAATCTTTGTTTGAACAGTCAGAATGGTGTTTGTGGTTCCGCTTCTGTGTATGTGTGTGCGTGTGTGTGTGTGTCTTTCTTTCTTTCCATGTGAGTGTGTTTATGCATCGGTACAAGTACAGATGTCACTCCATCACTGTCCTGGCTGTTCTGTCAATCTCTCTGTCTCGCTTTGACGGTCTCTTTTTTCTTTAAACCACGCGGCCACTGAGTTGGCACAAGGGATGATCTGTCAGAACAGTTTTGAGATGGAAAATCAAGATGTCCACTGGATATACCATGCAGAGACGTGCTGTGATTACTGCCACGCGTTATTTGGGGCTATTGGATGAGGCAGCTGAAGCTTTCTGTACCTTTGGGCCACCTTTTTGAATACTCAGTGTTTGGCCCACAACAAATGATCAGATGAGCATAGACAGGTGTGCAACCCTTTGTGAAAGAGAAACTCTTGTGACAAGGTGCAACTCTCCAAAGACAAAGAGGAACGTACATGCACATCCTTTTTTTTTTTTTTTTTTTCTGTCAGTATGAGGTTGCTGCGCTGATTAATTTTATTCCATGTACTCCAATGCTTTAGCCCTTTAATTGACAGGATGTAGAGATCCTCAGATGGGCCCTTACTGATGTCTGTTCATTTTAGCACAGCATGAAAATCAATTTGCAAAGACTTGAAACAAGCTTTCCAATATCTCACACAACATGAATTTGTCCTAATATTTTTAACCTCTTTAAGTCATGGTTGCCTGTAATACTATTGTAGGCAGAATCTATTTTGACTGGGGTTTTTTTGTCCATTAGAGAGCAACTAACTGTCCCTTGTTGCATATAGTATGTTTACAATTCGCAAGGTGACCATAACAAAAAATGTAGGTATCTAACTGCACATTGTGATGGATTGCTTCTCTCATGTAAGTCTCTATAAGTAGATATTGCTGAGCTGGAATAACTCTTCAAACTGTTATTCAAATTTAAAAACTACTTTATTGACCCCAAAGGGGAATAACACATCTGAATGTCCCTAAACAAACACATAAACATGTTCTGGAGAGCTCTGAGGGCACAATGGCAGGAGCTCGTATCTGATGACTTGAACAGGTTGCCAGGTGTCATTCTGCCAGATTTCTGCCCAGGGATTCAATCTGGCAGCTTTCAGGCTACTATTTAGCACCTGTCTATCCTCTAGACTACATAATGCCCATTTCACCGACCTGTTATCTCTAGCAGCTCAACCTAAGCAGGCCCACTCTGGCTAGGGTAATAACTTGTCCTGTGGCAGTGGCAACACCCTATATTGGCCAATTGGCCAACCTTGTGGTCCGAAGAAATAGTCCCTTTGAGCCAGGTCTGTGGGAATGTGTGACTGAGGTTAAACCTGTAAGGCACCAAACACACCTGGACTCCGTGTTGCTGAGGTCAGCTGTGAGTGATCTTCCCCTTGACGAGACACTTATCAAGGAGGATCTATGTCTGAAATAGTCATAGTTGCTCCTTAGAAGGTGTTGCCATGACACCTCATCACAGTGCAAAAGTCAGGGAGGGTGGGAAAAAGACACTTTTGGAGGGTTTGATGGACAAATGGCTTGCCATCTTGGGGGATATGTAGTAGGGGCAACTGAAGCCCAACACAACGCACTACTGTGGTCATCCTATGTGAGTAGTCCTGGCATAATAATGTTAGTGCTGCACCTCCATGTGATGCCGAGGTGGTACATTGTTGCTTGTCTTTATTACTTGCAGTGGCGAAGCCTTCATCTCATCTCAGTTGATACTTAGTTAATAAGTTAATAATAAGTTATTTGATAGCAGGGACAATGCTGAAGACTCACATAGATATGATGGAAATGGTTCCCATCACTGCTGTCCTCTCACCAAGGGAAGTGTACGGCACAAAACGGACAGTGGCCACTGAACCATCTTCTGCCATCTGCACGATCCCAGCCAAGTCAACCATAATCTGTTGACCACATATTCGCTCAGGCTCATCTTGATTGGGTTTCTGCAAATTTGATTTATTTATTGATGTGTATATTTTTAACATGGAAAAAAAAATGAAAACAATAACTGTAGATAAAAATGTATAGAAAAAAAAAAAAAAATAGAAAACAAAAAGAAAGAACAGGCAAAGCGCTTTGTTTGTTTGTTACATGCCAGAAAATGAGGAGGAAAAAGTATAAACTTGTTTAAACCTACCTCTTGACTTTCAGTAAGCAATTATGTGCTCTTAATGGAGGAGAGCACTACACATAAAGTCCAGTAGAGGGCGGAGCCTGTATAAAATAGAATTGAAGAATACTCATTATTTGACATATTTTCCTTCCTTCAGCCTTTCGAACCCTCTGAACTTTTGTATTCTCTCCTTTACAGACATTATGACATTATTATAATTGAAAACTTGTTTCGATTTGATTCAGCAGTTGCATGAATACTGATTAGTTGACATTTTGAACATCCTGTCACAAACAAATCACATGAAACATGACGGTCTATTCCTTAATTATTAATCTCCATTGAATTTCAATATGCAGAGATAATCCTGTGGCATTTGGTAATCAAAAATCAACCCCACTTATGACCACTGACGGTAAAGCAGAGCATTGCTCATGTTGTTTCTGGTTCTTGCAGACACTGTTGGACAATGTGCTGTTAATGAGTTCAGAACAATGAAAGCAGCACCAGGAAAACACCTGTGGCCTCCACTCTTTTGCCTTCCAGCTCTGCCGACTTGCGTGGGATGAATCTCATGGTGGTGTCTCTGTGGCATCAGAGTGGCTCTTAAGCCATCACACCTCCAATCCTGCGCTCCGCAATATCAATAGCTGCAGACGGCGAAGGCCTCCACTCAGGGAGATATTTTTAACCAAAGGATGATGTGACTCATTTGCACCAAGGGATGATTACAAAGTGAATTACTGATGTCCAGAAATCAAATGGTCAGTCCTATGACAAACAGAGGTTTTTCCTGAGATGCAGGCAGCACCATGCAAGCAATGACACGAATTTGCACAAGAAGAGTAAATGCACATCTGTCAGCATAATAAATTTTAGCCAAACTTGAAGCCCAGTGGGAGTTTTCTTTAAAGACACAAGATTACCTGCTCATTTTATCATCTTCATAATCCTCTCACAGTGTCATCCCTCAGCTATCCCTCCTTGTCAACTTTTCAGCTGTGCAGGTGAGAAGTGTGGACTGGTGATGAAGAGGGTTTGAAGGAGAGAAAGTTTGAAGTGAAGTGAAGAGGATAATGGTAAGAGGAGCAAAAATATAAACCTCAAACTGATCCCCCTTAATCTTTCTGAGCCACCTAAAAAATACAAAGCAAATCTGAGGGCAAGACAGCGTTTCAACTCCTGTCTGACACTTGTATGAGAACAAAGTAAATTTTCAGACTTTCCGCACTTCCCTGTTTTAAGATGGTGGAATCAGCTCATAAATATGTAAAGTAGAGATAGGAAAATGAAATACAATAGACTTCTGATATGAAAGGACAGGGTAACCAAAAAACGTTAACAGAATTGAGCCATTACCAGTCTCTAGGATCAGCCCAGGAGAGACAGTGTCAAGAGTCATTGAAGAAGGAACATTACCAATTATTGGATAACTGAGTCACATTTATTACGGTGCCACGCAATGCACTTATGGCTCTGTCAGCTTATTCCAATTCACAACACCTTATTTAACCAAAGGATCTTGTTCAAATCCCCAAAAAAACATTTATTTACAAGGCAATACTCAGGAGTGTTGCCATGGAACCTCCGGCAGGGTTTTTGCCATGTGACACCTAACAGAGGATGACAAATAATTAATAAGTGTGTTTGTGTGTGTGTGTGTGGAGAAGAAATCACAGCCTGGTGTTCATGTCATTTTTTGGCGTGAAGTATTGTTATGACTTTTTTTTCTTGCAGGAGCTATTTTCACACTTTCCTGTCAGCCATTTCACACTGAATTAGGGGAAGAGGGCTTGAGAGTTCAGAAGTGGATACACTGTTCCTATGCATCTGAGGATACTCTCATAAATGAAGCATGAGAAGACATCTGAATGATTAAATTCTCAGGACATTAAGACTTGAAAGAGGAGTAGGAGGTGAAAATTTACAGAGCATGCAAGGAAAAAATGTGTCCATCTTTTTGTCCTTTAAACAAAATAAAACCACTGGATTCTTGCGTAAATGCCATCTCCTCAACCTTTGTTGTGGAAATGAGATGCAGGGGTGACCATTAGTAGATGATAATGAGGGGACAAAGAGAAACAACCTACGCCCTGTTGGTTTTTGTAATATTGATAATTAATTTCCAATTAAGTGGCTAATTGGAGTTTAAAGGTCAATTTCAATGACAATGCCATGGGTCTTATGAGACAGGAAGGGTGTGAGCGAAAGACAGAGGGAGGCAGTCCAGCAGAATGTTGACAAAAATCCCAGGTGCTCTCCTGTTACTCTGACAGCTTTACCTCCCTTCCTGAGCCGTCCTCCCCAGGCGACGTTGCCTTTGTGTGCTGAGGACAGCAATCCAGCTATGCCAGCACCTGGGCATCTGCCCTTTTGGCATTGAGAGTGAGTAGCCCAAGTCTTTAAATGGAGTGGCATAACGGTGCAGTGGTACAACGAAAAGGGGAATCTGTCATGTACATTTGGTTTGCACAGATGTGTGAGTATTCGTATGCTAGCGTACAGCCTCTCCTGCGTGACGTTAAGTTTGAACTGATCTTGATTTCTTTTATTAAAGGTCCGATTAATCTTACGCTCCCAGACAACTAGAGATCATTAAGGACATGAAAACAATGGCTAATAGTTACTCTCATGAGTGTGCAGGTTTGGGCTACAGGTGCATCCAAATGAAAGTTTCTGAAAGTTTTCTGGCTTTAGAGTGAAAATAAAACACAGTGGAAATGTGCTGAGGATAAAGGGAAAAAAAATACCATGTCTCTCCACCCACCTCCTGCCCCACAGCTCCGTGAGAGACGGCCCCCTCATCTCTGACTTTAATGAGACAGGGTAGTGTCACAGTCACATCTGAGCTTCGTGCTTGTAAAATCTGCCGTGTCTGTGTTCTGGCAAATGTTATCTACGTCTGTCGCGGCTCACACTGACTCAGGTAAGAGCTGCAGCCTGGATTCATTTTGCCCTGTGATGGTAATTCCCACTGTGGTCTCCGGGACCCTAACCCCATTGCAGGACTGCTTAAAACTCAGTCACACTCTGACTGACTGCATGGGGATTATGGTAATTGTGAGGTGCTGTTACAATCTGGCTGGATTCACGTATAGATCAGGGGAAGCCTCCACTGATGAAAAATTAACTCGGGCTTTACACAGCTAATTCTAGAAGTTGCTCAAAATGCTGTTCTGAGGGCATTCAGCTATTCCTTAAAAACAGAGCAATTTAATTGTATTAAATATTTAAAGAGTTAAACAACGAGATACCAGCTTGCACCAGATGTTGTCTGAGGACAGACAAGAGGATTTATTCCCAAATCCAAAAGAAAGTTGAAGAGGATAGTTGAATGAATACGTATTATTTTAAAGGTGGGCCTGACAGACAGAGGAGTTGTAGTGATTTCAGAATATATTCCAAGGTCTTTTCCCCAGTCACACATCTACTGTATATGCAAATCCCTCTCAACTGTCTTAGAATTGTCTTAAATTTGGTCATTTGCAGTAGCAGAACACATTTTGAATTTTACTAAGACATGTACAATAACGATAAGAATGGATGTTGGAATTACAAGTTTCAATTTACCCTCCATATTTTTCAAAAATGCTCCTCTGTGTGCACAGCCTGCATTTCACTGCTGACATGACAGTGAAGTCCTCGACATTTGTCAGTTTTCCTTCGCTACAAACGTTACTCACACCGGCCTCACTCATAGAAACCATTCAAGCTACTAAGACCTTGAAGCACAAACATTCAGTATCAAATAAAGCCGAACAGAACCCTTGCTGGCTGACTGCTGACTATGCCAAAGTGATCTGTGAGACGTGGTGGAGGAAGAAACACCCACCTGAAACTCAGTTTTTGGTAAATGCTGCCATTTACAGAACAAACCTCACAACTGTCACAAATATGCAGAAATTCTTAATAAATATTACCCCGCATAAGGATGTTGCCACGATTTTTTTCTCCTCTGTCTAAGTGTCGGTCTGTGTTTATAAAAAGATTAATTAAGACTACTCTGAGGATTATTATGGTTATGGTTACACTAACTGCTTGGATTTTGAGACCTCTAGCAGCGGAATTGATGGAATGACGGACAGAGATACAATTAATAAACAATGATGAGATAAACGCTATGTAGGTGCTGCTGTTGAGGGTAACTGGTTGCTGCTTTTTGGGCGTAGCTGCTGCGCAAGCAGTGCTGCTGGTGTGCAGGTTCATAGCCCATTTCATTGGTATTGTGCCGCATCACATCCCTGTCTTCCTTAACTTGTGTTTCTGGGCCTTTCCCCTGTGTGTTATGGACATCCTAATATACAGTGTAGGAGTAGACAGTGTTTACATTCCAAAGTCTGCTCTCAGAACATTTCGTCATGTAGTTCTTGGCCATAATTTGGGGACTACCAAGGGACAGATGTCGCACAGCGGTGCTCTGAAGATGGAGGCCAGGCTGGATGAAAACACAGTTGACTTGAATAGGGTTCCCTTAGTTTGGTGCAGACCAAGTTTTACTTGGAATTTTAATGGTAAGCAAAAGGGGAAAGAGCTGTTTTTATTTTGAATAAAATGGGCTTTCCACCCATCTGCTGTGGTTGGCAAGGGACCTTGAAGAGAAAGCTGCATCCTGCCTTGCCTGGAGTCTGAAAAGAAAAAAAAAAAGCCAGAAAAAAACTTCTAATAGTCTAATAGATAACCACTATCATGTATGCTGGGTCTCATAGCTGCTGCGCCGAGTCAAGGCCTCAATCACACACAGCTAACTTCCCATGAGGGTTCGGAGAACAGTCTGACAGTGAACGCTGCCACAGTGCTCTGCTGTGCCCCAGTATAAGATCAGTGTCTGAGTCATGTGTTCACCCCTGACAGATCCAACACATACGAAAACGAGTTTCTTCATTCCCCAGATGACTGGGAACAGCCTACGGTTTACCCTCAGCAATCACGCTAATATGTCCCCAGCCCCAGTGCGGAGACTTCCCTGACATTAAAATGTCGTTTGGAAATGGAAGGTAATCTAGAGGGTAAATATAGAAGATGCCATCCACGGCAAGCTGTCCGGCGAAACAATAAATAGAACATGTTGGCGTATTATTGACTCGTTATACTGCCGAGCTGGGGTTACATAAGATTAATGAACTGCCATGGTGGTAACAAATCTATGTAGGGGGATTGATAGCATTTGGGGCTAAAAGACCTCCGGCTGGGACATTAACTCAGCAGATTTGTCCCTGTCTTCACAAGCACAGCTTTGTCAATTATTTAAAAGAGCAAAACAATGGCCCAGAGAAGACAGCACTTGGCGTGTGGAGCTCTTTTACTCGTCTTTATTCCCAATTGTGCTCATGCATTTAGGCCATAATAAGAGCTGGCCTTTTATCCCTATTTGCCTGCTCGCTAATTCACACTATTGCCAACGTGTGTTCCCTCATCCCTCAACGGCCAGGTCACAAAGCAAAAAAACAAAGAAGCACTGAGAAGGACAAAAAAAGTTCAAAAATAACAAAAGTTATTGAAAACTTGTTTAGTTGCTCACTTCATAGGAGCAGGCTTTATTATTGTAACAGAGAGATCCAGAGTCACTGACATTGGAAGAGTGTACAAGGGCAGGCATTTAGGCTCTGTCAGGGCTCGAATGGAAGAAGCACGTTTTTTGTGTCATGGTTGTTCTCTCCACTGATAGATGGGAAGTCTAAGAGTCGCTCTGAGTTTGGTAGCCGAGTGTACAGCCTCCTTCTCGAGCCTCTGTACTCACACAGTGAGAACCTTCCTTTAGCTGCTGATCAGCCACTCAACCAACTTTTAACTTTTAATGTATATTACCTACATTGTTGTAACAAACTAAAATCTAGCCATTCATTCACAGTTGCATGGTTTAACAATTTTTCTGTGGCTGTATTTTGGCAAGCTGCATTGTTTACTCTTCTAATACCACTTTAGATATTCATAGTGCCCAGTGGAGCGTGTTCGACATTCCACAAGGTATGCAAAAGACCTTTAAAGTATTGTAGATGTTTGGATGCATCTCTGTGTTTAAAATGGATGCAATCCTAAACACATTAAGTGAGCCTGTGGAGCACCGGTCAAAGGGAAGTTAATATATTCATTGACATTTTCATGTACAATGATTTGCTGAAATGAAGAGGGGATAAAATAAACAGGTGGATGGAAGGTTGGAAGTGAAGGTTAGGTTTATAACGTGGGTTGTAATGGAATGTGCGCGTAATGAGAAGTTGCCATTCACCCAATGGACATGGAGACAGATGACCTCCACAGGCAAGGCAGTTCGAATTTTTTTGAAGAAAATCAAGTATTTACTATTCTGCCTGCACAAGCTCTGCTTAACGATTGTATAAACGCATTAGAACCTACTCAAACCTACTAAAACATGAAATCATGTTTGTTTAACTACGTGAAAGTACATTATGAAGTCTCAAGAGTGCAATTAAAAAACAGTAAATCCTATAACAATAAATAAAAAGAGATGGCATGCAAAAAAAAAGTCAAATAATAAATCTGGAAGCATCAAAATCAAAGAATAATTTTTAATGTTCACATTGTAAACTCATATGTATGTGTTCATTTATGTTTTAATTTAAAGATTTGTTTTTATTTTGCTTCACAATTGTGCAGTTTGAAACATGAGTTATAAAGGAGCAGAAAAGTGACCCTTCCTCAAAAGGAGAGTGTTTCAAATGAAAAGTGTTTATTTTCAAATTTTACGCTTTAATTATGTTGTAAACATCATTCAAGTGCCAAAGTCTCCATACAGTTAAAGCTGCATGGTGCGGCAGTGAGCGGAAGGTGCACCCACAGCCCAATCTGTCAGCGCCCCTCACAGCAGGCCCTGTCAAACATGCACACACACACACACGCACACACACACACACACACACACACACACACACACAGGTTTGCATCTGCCAGTTGGAATGCATACATTTAGTCAGGTTCTCGTCTCTGCATGGAGTACCGTAGCTTCTGAAACCTTTCGATGATGGCACTATTATCCTGCTGTCCTGCTGATCGGAACAGCTTTTGGGGCTGTGTGGGAGCAGCTGAGTTGATCTGGTTGCAGGTATACACACCATTGCTGTTACACTGGTGTTATGTATGAGCCCTCTTCAGCTGCCGGCCTCCCATCTAGCAGGTGCAGGCACTTCCTTAGAACTAGGCTTCAGTTTTCTCTCTCCGTGCACTGCTTGCCTGCTCATGGTGGCCCATGTAAATCTCCTGAAGAATGTGACATAATCACATAGAATTAAAGCAATCGGTCATTGTAGTTGTTGTGCTTCTGACCTCAAAGTGTTGTGTTAAAAAGTGACTTTTGGTTTTAAAAGTGTAACATCCAGAGAATCATTGTAATTCATGGCATGGTTCACATCGTTGCTTGTACCAGCAGTTTGCTGCTTGTTGTTGACCCACCATCTGCGTTTATACGTGTTCAAAGTTTCTATCAGTAACATTTGTTGCACTTCTTCATTCTACAAAGGTCATCCTTTAAGTGAAACATTTACTGAGTGCAATAAGATTGTTTAAGAGGTTTCCCTCAGTCTTTGGCCAAGTCACTGCAGCCTGCGTGACCCCAGGTAACATCTGTGTTTGCAGAAAACCTCCGTCCTGAATGAGTCTGTGATTATTGTGTAATTAATGTTTAAATCCTAAAATGAAACAAGTTGGAAGAAAAAGACAAGCATGGTATATGATAAAATATAAGGATACATTAACAAAAATTAATCAAAGTAGCGAAAATAGGTCAAGAGTGTGTAGAATAAGAGCTATAGTATATACATATAATACAAAATATACAAAAAAGACATGGAGTCTAATGAAATGCGAGTAAAGTAGAGAGCAAATTTATTTAATATAAAATAAGAAAAGCATGAAAAATCCAAAATGTTTTGGCTTTTTTCAGGGTAATGTTAACTGTCCCAGATATAAATTGGTTCCAAAACATAATTTATTCTAATTGAAAAAGAATGTGACACCAAATCTTGGTAAGAAATAAAACCTAAGAAAACAAACAAGCCTTAATTTGTCAGAATTATTTCAAAGGTCCCATCCCAGAAAAATCAAATTTAACAATGGATGCTGAATTAAGAAGCCTTTTCTGTTCATTACAACAAGGAACAAGGAGGAGGAAGGAACCCGTTTGTGAGAATGACTGTCTTTTCTGGGGAATCAACAAGTGCGCAGCATCAATTGGACTGGTGCTGATTCACAGCCAGGTTTCCTCCCATAGCCTGCAGTTAAGCTCAGTCCTGCTGTGCGTATTGCAGTTCCCAACCTCGTGTTTGACTTATGATTAATAAGACATTCCTAAGAAATGTGTGTGTGTGTGTTAGCTATTGTGCAGAGAATGTGGTATACCCTGAAGAGTGTGTCAGGACATAAAGGCTGTGACCTCTCAGCGCCCGTCCTGTGTTCCCGCAGCTCAGCGGGCTCAATCCCTGCAGCCCAGTAAACAGTCAAAGCACCCCAGCATATCTCCAGTCACAACAATGAACAAGGCCTTGTTAAAAGGAGATAAGCGTGAAAACGGCCAGCCAAGGTGTGTGTAGTGTCTGGCCCTCTGCCTCCCGCTGAATGACTGGCACTTGGCCACATGGATAAAAGGACATAAACAATTAGTGTTTTATTTGTAGGACAGGCATGTTAAGTGAAGGTGTTTGAAAGACAGGAGTGTCAACACCGATGATTAGATCTCACCACAGCACTTCCTCTCTTTACAAGACGTTGAAAACTATGCATGCAACCTCAGAATGAATAATTAATGGAAATTGGAATTGTTAGCCAGAGAGAATCACAAGAACTTAGAGTAATTGGCATTTTTTTGTTGTTGTTGTCGCTCACCACCTTGTTGCCAGTGGTAAGAAATTAAAAATAGTTGAATATAATGAGATGTGGTTTGGACCAGGGTTGATAGACGACAACCACGGAGTGAACACATTCATTTGGACTCAAAAAATAATTAAATTAAGTTTAAAGGAAGGTCTGGGACAAAGTACAGGGGAATCATACATAAAAATCCTGAAACATGTCTTTAGGTACATAGGTACATACATAGCCTGCCACCCACAAACAGAATTCTGATTGCTTGTTTGCAATATAAAACTGATAGTGAATTTATAACCTGGCAACCTACTTTAATAATCACCTCATTCTTAAGCACAGCCACATATGAAATGAAGACATCGGGGTGAGAGAATGTTTGAGGGAGTCAATGTCATAAATAACAAGCAGTACATCGATTCTCTGTTAGATCTCTACTAGAAGAGATCTCTATACACTGATTTAAAGCATAACCTTATAGCCTGACTTCAGAATGGAACATTTTTTGAGAGAAGAGTGTTGTTGGATTCTTTCCCTCCCTGTCATTTACTTGGATTCCTTGCTTGCTGCAGAGTTTTTTCTCTCCCCTCCTCTATTCATCGTGAATTATTAAAAAGTGTTGTGATTCCCAGTATGACTGTGAATCTGGGGCTGCAGCTCTCAACTGCGCAGTCATATTTGCCTGTTTTTCTCACTCCTCTCAAAGTTCGCCCTGTCTTTTCTCGTGCTTTCTCTATTTGGAGCATGATGCTGCAGCCCTCACACCCCGATATCTCACCTTGAAGGGTCAAGAGGGGGAATTTTAGATGTTGAATACTCAAAGCCGTGTCTGCCCTCTTCTACAGAGCGAGTATTATTCGTCCAAAACTGTATTCAGGTCAGGGTGCTTTTCACAGGGGAGGGAAAAAAGAAGGGAGGGATATTTTTCTTTCCCATCATGCACCAGCAGCGGGACCCAAATTGGCACAAAGGGTTGGGCAGTTTCTCCAGAAATAAGCATCCTGTCTCTCGCCTCACTCCCTCTAAGGGAAATCTGCCAGGGGGCTTCCATTCAGCACAACACACATGGCCGTTGTTTTCTCAAACATAATCAAAGACCCTGGAGGCCAACACATTTGTCCCCCGCAGCTGACCCGCCACCACGGCCAATGACCCCACCTCTTCTGTTTTTCATACTCCTTCAGGTTCACGTGGCTGCCAAGCTTGACGTGCCAATAACTCTATGGCACTGCAGAAGCCACAGTGGCTGCCCTGAGAAAAGGTTATGAAAACAGCTGCTGGCAGATGAAAAATTCATGTGGTGCTACCATATATTTGAGTATCCCCGCCTCATCATCTTCCCCCTCTCCCTCCCTCTCTTTCTGGATGATGCACATATGACACACCAGTCAGCACAGCACATTGGTCTGGGGCTCTTTTGTCTCTGATCTGTGGGAGAATATTAATGTGGTGTGCTGTCTAAGATGGATCAAACTATTTGCTAAAAAAAAAGAGGGCTTTTCATCTGAGTCCACAAGCACTGAATTGTAAAGATTTTAATGTGGCACTGGTTGGATGTGCACTCTAATAGGCTTGTGCAGAAAACATGAGAGGGCTCCTCAGAGAGCACAATAGAGGAAGATATGAAGGGAAGGAGAGGACAGGGATACGGATGGCTAAAGACGCTCTTGCCATATCTATAGCTGGGAGGACCCGAAAGCCGAGAACTAGTAGTGGCAGCTGTTTTCCTTCGATCCTCCCCTCCTGAGCTACTTTCAGTGCACATGTATCTCTTCTCAGGTCTTTACTCTTAACCCG
Source organism: Mola mola (assembly GCA_001698575.1). Lineage (NCBI taxonomy): Eukaryota > Metazoa > Chordata > Actinopteri > Tetraodontiformes > Molidae > Mola > Mola mola. The sequence continues at coordinate 9,348,419 of KV751316.1, forward strand.
TTTGCCTCCAAACTAAGATTTCTTTTGTCTTTACCTGCGCATGGTTGACTGTACTCTTTTAATTAACTCAACAACTTGTATGTCGGAACAGAAGCAAGTGGAAATAGGGGCTCAAAAAGCTCGCCAATACTTTGTGATGCAACCATCAAACTTTTCTTAAAAAACTCTAGAAAAATGATATTGTTGTTAGAAACCATATTACTGTACGAGTACTGCGGTAGACTACAGATTTCTCCAACACACCCAATGTATTATTTTGCTGTGTTCCATAACAAAGGAGTGTTACAGTATAGTGCTCAGACTGATGATTTATTTATGAGTGATTTCTTGGGAAATGCTGTAGATTTCTGTGAGATTACAGAAAGTTTAGGGCGACAGCTAGATTCCTTTAAATCAATTTTATTTTGTCATAGACCTTAAGACTCTGTCATGTGTGGACCAAGTGCAGAGGAGATAGACATTCTACAACTGTAAGCATCACAATGTGCTAGGTCAAAATGCAGGCATTTAAAACTCAATTTTGAATCCCACACGTGAAAAATGTCAGGCAGCTTTTGTACCCGGCAAAAGTCAGCATGAAATACAACTACTCAGTTTGATAAAAGCCAACCGCTAAAGGATTTATAAACTGCCGCTTGATAAAGATAACCATGTCACGTGTGAACCTGTGCTCATTGCATTTGTGCACCAAAAAATGATTTCCAGCCATAATCTCTGCTTGGGCTATACAGTCCAGAATATGAGTAAGTGAAGAAATTCCTCATCAACAGAATTTTTGAATATTAACAAATAGCTGTTCTGTCAATGTTCAGTTACAACTTTAGAGCAAGATGGTTTGACAGTGATTGTATTGACTTTAGACCAGTCCACAGACTATAGGCTGATATTCATATAAGAAACAGCTTGGTGTTATATTTTGCTATTTCCAGCACCAAACATGTGCCACAGCTATGCAGCTCACTTAAAGAAAAGGTGCCATTGTGCCCACTGCTGCACTTTGAAATCTCCTTTGTTCAAGTGTCTGGTAATGGGGGGTATTTTGCAAAAAAAACATGAAGGGTGAACATTTAGCATTAAAGGCCACTTAGATCATGAATAATAGTCTAATGACGCAGAAGTTGGATGTGGTGGGTGTGTGCAGCCCACAGTGAGTCCTTTATTTCAATCAATGTATGGTAATGAGGGGGCAACGGAGGTTGTTCAAGAGAAGGATTGGAAAGTGAATACACAGGTAGTAGTTGCAGGTTGTTGAGGCAGCTAAAGGTGGGAATTGGGAACATAATGATAAGGGCTTTGAATGAGCATTGAAAGACCAAATGAGTCCACCTGTGCCGTCCCCCATGACACAGCAGTGGTTGATAATGAACAGGCATTCCAGACATGGTTGTGCATTTACTGTAGAAGCAAAATTGCACAGCATCTACCAACGCTGGGTGCAAGAGGCATGTTATTGTAAGTAGAAGCTGTCTGCATGCATCTATTAACAACCCGGCCTGAGCAGAGAATACTGAGCTAGATCATCAGACAGCCAGCCCAAATCAGAGCTCTGCAGTAAAATCCAGAGGCCTCTTCTCCTTGGGGCATGCCTCCAGGGCTGGATGTCCACAGCGAGGCAGTCTGTGATCAGCAGCGCTTCAGAGAACACCGCTGCACAGAGCTCACGGTGTGAAAGGAGTGGAGGTAATTTTAAGTGGGTGTGGTATTAGGATGGCAGAGACACGGAAACTGACCCTGGGCAACTGTGTTCTTCTGTTCTGTCAGATGATTTAAATTGTGTTTGATCTTCCTTTTTTTTCTAGGTTTGGTGATCGTTCAAGCTTCTTTCCAACTCAGGCGACTGCTCTCGGCTCAGCTCCCCCCACCCTTCCTCCTTCCTTGTTTGTCTCCCCCGCACCATCACCTACTACGCTTCGCAGAGAGGAAAAAACACTTGTTTTGACAGCAATGATAACTGACTAAATGTCATATGTCTGGAAGAAAGACTCTGCAGTGCAGTATTGAAATTCTATGCACTTTCTTTCTTTTTCCCCTCACGTTCTGTATGTATGTGTGTGTGTGAGTGTGAGTGTGAGAGAGAATTAAAGAACTAGTCGTATGCCTCACACGATGGGATGTTTAGGCTAGCTGAATGATATATGTGTGTGTGTGTGTTTGTGTGTGCCCTTGCCTCATAATGTTTATCTGTGTCTCTTCCTCAGACAGAGCAAGTATATGAGCAATCATGTGCATGTTTGAACACGGAAATTATGTGTGCGTGTGCACGTGGTGCTCAGCCACAAAATGCTGAGAAAGATGAATGGGGTGTCTATTCTTCCCCTCACTTGTTTTGACTGTTTACTCACATGCAAATGTAAGCTCCCCTACAAAATGATGAAATAGCACAATCAGAAAGCACTCCATTGTGAGTGTCATAAACACAGGCTTAATATGACGATAATAGCCGTTTAAAATTCACACTCTTTGATGTCTCATGAGAGACACGTTTAATGGGAAAGGGCGACTGTGGAACGCATTATTTGGCGTACATAGAGTTGCTGGCACATAAACCGTGTCTTTCCTGTATTTAAACTGTTGTCAGATCCGTCAGTCATCTGATATCCTGTGTTCAGGGGAGAAACAAATTTAATTACACAATGTACAAGATATATGTTGCATGTGCGTCAGAAATTTCACATATTAAAGTAATAAAGAATAGATATTTGTCATAGAAGGCATCCTAGAGTGAAAAAGGCCTCGTGTTGTTACCTGGGATGTCTTTTCTGGCCATGCTGTAGAATATGCGAGAAAGAGTGGGGGAAGGTTCAATTATTAACTGGCGTCCTGAAGACTTCCCTAATGTCTATTTAATGGCATCCTGGTAGTCATTGATGTGTGTGGCGTCAAGGTTTGTTTTGATTCACTAAAAATGTCCTGACACAACTCATTTGCCTCTTTCTTACAGCCATTAATGCAAGGCAATTCACAATGATATTTGCGTCCAGGGATGTTGTTAGAAATGAAAAACAAGTGGTCCTTGAAGAGTCCTCTCACTCAACTCAACACATAATACACCAAATCTAGAGCCCGAACCCGAAATGTTCTCTAGTTTGCATGTTTTAACAGGTGTTGAGATGGATTCCAGGAAGGTGATGTTACGTTATTAGCCTGCAAAAGCACTTCTACTTCTATTTTTTGAATCTGGCAGTGCCTTCTATTTTTAAATTGTGCCTCTTCGCTAAACAGCCAAAAAAGAGAGGTGTTGTGAAACACGTTGATGGGGAGAGTTTCCCCAGAGAGGGAAACCAAGCATAACCGTCGTCTTCAGTGCAGCACAAGGAAGGGATGTTAAAAACAATCCATTCTGTCAGATGAGTTGGGAGCCTTAACTGCTCTTGCGGATCACTACCACAGTGGCAAAAAAAATTCTGCTCTGTTCATGACTCACTGGAGGTCCAAGTTTAATTAGCTTTTCTGTCTCGAGCTGGAATGGTCTATTACAGCTCTTTTCCTACTTGAATTCAGAGTTTGTCCTACCTTTCCATGTGATCAGCCAGCTCTCGTATCCCAGTGTCAGGTGTGGCTGTAAAATGGAGAAAGCAGAAAATATGTGCTACCAGTAAAGCGTGGAATGGCCATGGATGAGAGAATCTCAAGCGAAGTGGCTTCCTGTTGCCTAAGAACTGGCCAGTCGTAACTGTCGGTGTTTTGATATGTGGGATCAAGTGCCTGTTCACAACCAAAGATATGACACTGGAGGGCTATACAGGAAAAAAGGAGGCTGTTCAATGAATGCACTGGCCTGCTATGACAAACAACATCAAGTGGAAGGTCAGTTGCATATCTGCAAAATGAAATACTGTGACTGCAGAGATTTGGAATCACATTTTTCCCCAGACTTCTGGTATGGTACATTATTTATTACTATTATTATTATTTATTTTTTTTTTACATTTGGTG
>KV751316.1:9352416-9365349 GCA_001698575.1 Mola mola
TGCTGACAGAATATTATATCTAATCTCTACTGCTATGCTTTTATACTTACCGAGTGGTCAATAAAACAATTTTCACTGGACAGATATTTGCTTTGTATTGAATGTTGTTTTCTTAAAACAGCCAAAAATAAATAAATAAAAAATAACAAAATAAAGGAATAGCGGTTTACAATCTTACTCTTTACTATCTAGCAACTTTAATCATTTTCATGGGAACTCAAACCAAATATTTAATTTTGTTCATTCACCACTCTTAATTTGCTTCATTCAAGTTGTAAATCACAGTATAGTTTAAGCAACTTTATAATTTTTAGGATATAGTCAGGTTTAACACAATAATTGTGAGAATGGCTGAGAAAAGTTGTTCAATACCAATTTAACTTAGGATTTTTTTGGTCTTGGGATATTGGGTCCATCTAGTATCATCATTGGAAAAGTACCATCCTCAAAGGGCAATAACTCTCTCCACAAAGATTTCAAGCTTCGTAGTCTTTGGTATCCTCCACACCTTTGATAGTCATTTCCCTCTTGTGAAGGCCAGTATTTGAAGAGGTTCTTGTAAAAGGCCAAATGTGTCAGCAATATAAAAGCTCCTGTCTTGTAGGACAGAATCGCCTTATTGTAAATCACGACACCTGAAGGCCCCATTGTGGATCAGACTTGGCTCTTACCTACTGAGACACGTGACATATGACCTCTGGGGGCGAAAGAACATCCACATGAATACCATGACCCAAGGTTTTCCACAGTAGGTGGTGATTATTGTCATTTGCAACATCTGTCAGTGGATTTGATTTTGCGGCTGATAGATGTACAGTATTTGACAAAAACAAGATTACACTGTGCTAAAGGAGCATTTAAAGTCGCCCCCAAATTATATTGTCTAGCGTGTCACATAATGGTAATAAGGAGACACTGAACAGAGTGACTCGAAAAGGGTGACTATGGCTCTGTAGCAGCCATTAAGAGCTGAGCTAACCAGCCATGAGAAGCTGCTCAAGTGGACACCACGGTGTCCAATTGTGCTTGAACAGACACTAGAAACATAACATCCTTTGTAGAAGTTTCTGTGTGATACTTTAGTTGTAGCTGAGCTAGTGTCTTATAGAAGTCGAGAGGATTTCTGGTGTGCGTGTGTGTACCTGTGAGGGAACGTCAGTAACTGTAGTTCTGCTGTTTGTCAGAGGAAAGAACGCATCCCGCATGTGCCTCCACACATCTCGGGTCTGAACCACTACACCAAAAAATAGCATGTAGGGTGAGCAAAAATAACGCTAACTCCTCTGACGATGAATCTTGATGAGCATATTTGTAAAAATGTTTTCACAGACCTCCACTCAAGGACAAGCGCTGGGGAAGCTGTGCACCTTTGATTAAAGGGCATAAATGTTGTTTTTTAAATCTATCTCATTATGTCAGTATTGGCCCTGCAAGGCTAAGGGTGATTCAAAAGAGTAGATGTGTTGAGTAATTTTTTAATCTATGAAATGCCAATTTTAACATACTTGGCAACCAATCTCCATATTAACACCAGAATTGAGTTATTACGTACAGGTCATTTAGGATACAGCTCAAAAGGCAACTTTCACTGTGCATTATCTCTTGAAAGGGTTGCTCAGGTCACCCCTCTCTATTGTGATCGTATATGAAATAACTGGGAAGAGCAAACGAGTAAAAACACATCCCACTTCCCGCCAGCTGACATTGGTAGACTTCACTGGGCTAATTGTTGACCCTGACGAGACATTTACTCAATAGGACGTAAGATGCCAGATGGTAAATGTGGCGCCCACTTCATGTCTGGCAATAAGGCCACGGGAGAATGGATGCCATGAAAAACTTACCAGTAAGGAGAAAAGGAGAACTCAATTCAGACATGTCCAGATGACCCTAAAGGAGTGGGGCCGGAGGATGGTGAATATGAAGAATGGATGGGGTGTGTATACACAGATGGAGGCCATAAATAAATTACATCTTAATATGAGGTAAAAAAAAAAAAAAAAAGCCTCTTTGTCTTCATTTCTCTCTATAAACTGAACAACAATCTCAGGGTGAGGTTAACACGAGGATAAAAATAGATGTAACATACAGTATGTTTACACAAATAGTCCACGACTATCTATAGCATGAATTGAAAAGCAAACAGGGGGTGAATATAGATTTTTCTGTAAAGTTAAGATGGATACCAAGACTATGACATAGATTTATAGGCTTTGTACTGCAGGGTAGGACAGAATGTTCCAGTAGCTAACTAACACCAATCCCTGTTATTGTTTCTTTTAAGATTACTTAATGAAGTGACTCGTGCTTATGTAAGAAAACAAAGGTGGCTCTTATGGAGAATAATTCTATTAACTTAATTATACACTGTCTAGTAGTAAGTCAAAGGTATTCTTAAAGGTATATTTTGTAAAATTGTTGCGTCACATTCCCAGGTTGTCAAAACACAACGAAATGTGTTCTGTGAGTCATCAGAAACTAATCCTATGGTTTGGTAGCTTCTCCAACCTATAAACCTTAAGTGTCAATTTTGAAACAATTGTTTAATTAAAATTGGTTTGAAAGCCCAAACTGCTGAATTTTCTTCTTTTTTTTTGTTAATCTAGTAACAATTCAGAATTAAAAAGTTCAAATCGTTTTAAATTTCAGTTGATTGCAGAGGGGTGGAATAAACCTTTTAGAAATCGATCCAAGGCAAATTGTACCATGTAAGCGGAAAACCTGATCCTTTCCTAGCCTCTGCGCGTGCCGTCCATCCTGAAGAAAAACATGGTGATTTACTTTTCTTCACAACATTGAGATGCTTCCAAACTGCACTGGCCCTCTGCAGGGAGTTTATTCTTAATGCAGACTCTACAAAAACCTAGATGGAGGCCTAGATGGAAAGTAAGAAATAATGACTTACTCCAACAAGTCCACGACAAATGAAAGAAGCTGTGTAGGCATGTGTTATTAAGGTCAACACAATAGTGGCTAGTAATCAACTGAATGGACAATAAATATCCATCTTTAGGACAGGGAGCTGGAAAAAAACTTAATCAAAGAAGTAAAGTGGCTGTTGAGGAAAATGACTGCTTGACATATTCATCACTTCATGTCACACTGGTGTTCTGATTAAATGTGGAGGTGCACGGAAACGCCAGATTGTATTAAATAACTTGTCAACAGTTGATCCGATCTTCACTTGGAATGATATCAACTGGAATGAAAAAAAAAGAGTGAATAGAACTGCAGCTGGTATTTGAGGACCCAGGAATAAGATTTAAGATCTGACAAATTTCTCCTTTAAAGACTGACTCACTTGAGAAAAAGACATTTAAAGCAAACCTATTGTGGACGAAAGATACGTATGCTGTGGTGAAGCGGGTGGGATGGGAAAATGTGGGGTCAGCTGTTTTCTTTAAGTTCTAGCTGGCTAATGACACATTTGCAAAATTGCAAATTACTTTTCCCTATATCTTCAATCATGGCGGTACAATGGTGCAGTGGTTAGCGGTGTCACCTCATAGAAAGAAGGTCCTGGGTTCCCGGGTCAGGGCGTTTCTATGTGGAATTTGCATGTTCTCCCTGTGGCCCCCCCACCAACAGGATAAGTGTAAGAAAATGGATGGATATATCTTCAATCATTGTCCTTCAATATACTGTAGCCAAGCAGCATCTGTGCTCCTCTACAGCTTGTTTTATTTTGCATTGAAGTTACACAGTATAACCAAGGACAGAGATAATCCATATTTCCTGAATTAGAGGTCACTCCGACTATCTAAAATAGGCTGGACAATAGTTAGCCGAACAATTTTGCTGATTAAAGTTCAATCAGATAGTCTAATTATACTGTAAGAAGATACCTGTAGCCATTCTGTCCTTCTTGCTGAAGGTGCTTTTGTTTTAGGACTCATAATTTTTAATTACTCGCAGGCTATGCACTGTGTAACAGTTCAGCTGGCTCTTGGTACTGAATGAGAAAGTAATGAGGACAAGTTGAACCACAATGCCACAGAGTGCTGTGCTTCTATTGTCTAATCAAGCACATTAGTGTACTAATAGAAATCAAACACTGTCCCTAATCATCTTCTGTTTTTGTTCCCTGCATCCTCTCCTCCCATCTTGATTCACCGTCTCCTGTGCAACTTGACAACACAGAAACAAAGACTGAGAGCTTACCTGTCTGTCCTTTAGGACACTCTTACTGAGTGTTTTCTGTTGATATATAGTTACATCTGAGCCATTCGGTGTTGAAATATTGCCACTGCACATGAAAGAAAGTGGGCGATAAGAGCCCTACAACAGCTTGTGTGAAAAGGCCATGCCAGCAGGAGTGATACATTACAGTTCCATATCCTTCTCCCTGCTGGGGTTTGTGTGTGTTTCAGATTATGTGTTAGCCTGTGTGACTATGTGTTGTGCCTCTTTGAGAAGTGTAGGGGCAGAGGACTGGACATAGTTGCACGTAAGTGGAATAAACCTGTGATAGCAGCTTCTATCTTCTGCAGGGAAAGACTGGCCTCTTGTGACTCTGGGTTGACTAATAGGTTTTGAAGTATCAACAAGGTAAGGTTTCGAGGCATTATGAGTGGCGAGATGTCAGGGCCCAGATTGTCGAGAGAAAAGAAAAGCAATTACGACATTAATATGGAACAACTGCTGTGTGGCACCAACAAACTAAACTCTGCAGCCAACACCTACAATGAAGATGCGGCTTCTAAAGTAAACAATGGATTTGCAGATGAAACACTACTGGTTAAATCCAAAGCTTTTAAACAAGAGCTTTTTCATGTGATGCCTTTTTTTTTTTGCAACCAGTAGGATTTTATTTGCATCTATTACTTACAGCACACTCTTATGCATTTCTTCTGCTTTACCTCAACACTTTCTGTGACTTTTTTGGTATGCTCTGCTCAAGTGTCGCAGTGACCACACGTTCCACATTAGAACGTATAATTCACAAACCTCTAGAATCCAACTATGTGACACACGGCCCCAGATTACTAAAAGGTTGGGTTTTTTTTTCCTGCAATCACAGATAATCAGCCAGGTGGGGAAAGTAAATGTTCTCTGTCACTGCTGTACTTGACCTTGGACCCAGCATGATGTCTCCTAGAAACTATGCTTTTACAGTATATAGTAGCTAATTTGCAACAGCAAATATGAGGAAAGCAAATTTTGCTTTATAGTAACAAAATGAGGAAATAGTTACAAAATTGCAAGTTGTGAGCCAAGTTCCAAATGTGTTGATAAACTGTTGATAAAAGATAAACTGATTAGATTTTGGTGGTCATAGGTCTAAGGTCAAAGTCTATCTCAACTTTGCCATCATAAAATTCTGCAAAAACAAATTTCAGGCTATTATTCAGCACAATAATTTAATGACAGAGGGTGAGATTAGATTGTTTAGGTTTAGGTTTAGGTATTGCTAGGCTGAAGATGTATGTGAGGCATTCATCTTTTATAATTTGGTCCTTCTTTGCACTAATATCCATATTTGAAGCATTGCAGTCCACCATAAGCTTATTGGTTCTGCTTATAGTGAGCTTCATGTGATTGTTCTTGCACAATGTGAACAGGCTTTCTGTTAGTCAGGAGTCTGGACAGACAAAGATGGAAATTTCAACCTGAATGCTTCATGCAGATGATACTGATGTGGTCAATGTGTTGTTGCTCTGGATACAAACAACAAATATTTAACAATACAGGGTTATAACAGGATAACATGCTAGCCAAAACAGAACAAAAAAGCAGCATTTGGCAGAGATGCAGTTTGCAGCTCTTGTAATGAATAACAAAGATTTGTGGATTGGCTCACACATACGAGCTACTAGCTAAACACTAGATGGCCATACAGAAAAACATGCATACACACATTTACACAAACTTTATGTGTATCACAATCACAGGCCTATTAATATAATACAATATTTTCACGTCAAGTACTGCATTAATGCCTCAACCTGTGCAATACTCCGCAATCTTTGCCCTTTTATTCCCCAGTTTTTCCTTTCTGCAGTGACACAACCTTTTGTTCTTTCGTGTCATTGCCATATCCTGTATGACACAGGCGTCTGCCCTCTTTCTTGACCCTCACACTCATGCTCCTCGGTGCCCACTCATATGCTTTTTTTTTTGTTTGTTTTTTTTGAAAATTGAACTCACTCGAGTGATCGCCATTTTCAAACGGCTTTCTCACTAAAAGGAAATGCGAGCTAGGGATGAAAATACTGTGTCTGTTTTCATGTGCCAAATAAGGTAAACCCTCCCCACACTGCCAACAAATGCAACAAAGTGTAAAAAGAATAATAATGTATGCGTTGGTTGGTGCCAATTAGTTAGTTTAGAGTATCAGGCCTGCTTTCGTCTTGAAGGTCGATAATGTAGGAATTCTCCACATTGATTCTCTCTTAATGTTCTTTATGAGTATTGAAAACAGGTAAATCTGAGCTTTTTGCTGAAATTCTGAGTAAAAGCAATGCGGAGTTGCTGCAGTAGGTGAATCACAATGTCCAGGGGGGATGCCTAGATTTTAAACGCCATTGTGCACATTGTTAAACCCACACAGTTCGTTAAAATGGGGGTGCATAAGTACAGACGGCCTTCGGGGGTAGAAGATGCATGTGGGACGAGGCTGAGCTGTGTATAATAGAGGAATCTGTCGTGTGAGGATGGCTGCCTGCCCTGCAACAGGCACCCATATCCACGCCATACAAATGGAGTTGTGTTGTGCAAGCTTTCATTTTATGTCTCTTTCTCGTTTGCATTTTTCCTTCTTTACATTACTGTGCTATTAATAGTGAGTCACGCCTCCACAGTACAAATGAGTGAGTGGAAGATACATAGAACGACAGCATTTAATGGTGGAAAATGAGGGAGCGGATGAATAAGTGTGGACAGAAAAAAAGGGCAGAAAGTTGGAACAGAGAGGCGGAGGAGGAATAGCTGAGCAGTGCACTAGTAGATAAAGAGTTTCCAATGTCATCCACAAACTCTACCCATCATGGTTTAAGGGGGGGGTGTCTTTGGTCCACTCTCTCTGGGAGTTACCAGAAAGCGCTGAAAAACAAAATATCACCCAGATTTACTATTTTGCTTAAAAAAGTGAATTTGCGTAGCCACAATCCACACAGTATTCAAATACATTCAATATGAAAAGTGATCCTCTGCATCACATTTTTACAGTTTCACATTTTTCCTTTGATTAGACAAACATCACTGATGGAAGTTCCGCTTTTCCAGATGAGGAGTTTAAACCATATCAGGCGACTTCTATTTAAAACTCCTTCCCTTCTGAACTCTAATCTGTTGTTTGACAAGCTATGAAACCATTATCCAGTCAATTAAAAGCATATTTTCCCAATTAGGCGGCTGATAGTAAGGTCAGCTGGCTGGGCGCTCAGATTTCTCAGAGGTACAGAGGATGGCAGGCAGGCCACATGTGAAGGGAGTTATTGTAGTCTGACTGGAGGGTTCTATCTTCCCTCTAGGGGCACAGCTCCCTCTGAGCCTTAATTATAACCACACATGGCCCTCATTGCACGGGGTCATATCTTATCTAAATTTTCTGTGGAAAAGACTTTGAGACTCTTTGGGAGTAACAACGCCATAAAATCACAACGGATGTGTAGATTGAAATGATAATTGTAGACCAGATGTGATACTTGCTCAACACCTTGCAGTAAATTACCTGCAGAATAATAGCAGGATAACCTGCAGAGCTGCAGAGAGAGCCTGCGGGAGGTAAGTCCCATTTTCTCTATTTGAAAACATTGCCTACCTGTGGCCAGTTAGCAGTGTTGTTGTTCTCATCTGACCGGGTCACCACACCACACCAACTTATTGCACCTCCCATAGCCTTTTTTGCCCTGTTTGAGCCCTTCGAAGGATAGCTTCCTCCATCTTCTTTTTATCCCACAACAATGAGACGGGCCTCAGCTGTGTCACAACGGGATCAGTCTAAGTGATCCTGTGCAGAATGACAAACTGATCATCAGCATGTGATGGGCAACAAATGGCTTTACTACTGAGATCTATGCTCAGTTACAGGTGCAGAGTTAGAAACAAACATTGCACCATGATTTTACTGTGAGGTTCAGTTCACCCCGGCATTTGATTTCCCTTGATAAGAGCTGCAGCTAATGTCAGGCAATTGTTATTTGCCCTTAAATAGTGGCAGCAGAAGAGATGATATATTCCTTCTCTACAAAGTGTTTCCCTCCTCTGCTCTCATGCTTTAGCCCTGTGTATTTTAAATGACCTTGAAGGGTTTCCTTTGCGATGGAGCTAATTTTAAATCATTAGATGTAAAATAGTCTGTATAGTCTTATAGCCATTTCTCACATTAGTAGAAATGCAGGCATCCTCTCGCTATAGCACCTGGGGAGGTTGTTGTATAGGATTTTTAAAAATCTGATCAATTCACCCAATTCTGCATTATTTGAAGCAATGTCCTGTTCACATGGCTGCCAACACAGCAAATCAAATGATAAAGTTGAGCTTTAACTCTCCTGGCTGTGTGTCTGTTATCCGTCAGACTGAAGTCATAATAACAGGGTCACTGTCATTAATTGTGCACATTTCTCCACATTTTCTTGAAACTGCCACATTCATGATCCAAAAATCCTGTTCAACATTGGAAATAAAAGGTGTTACAAACTTTATGAAAGTTTAAAAAAAAGGTTTCAATATGCTTCTTAACATTTGAAAAGGTATTAAAAATCGCAAGCGCAAATCCAATGCAAATATTGAATAATTTTAGGCTTGCATGCTTAAATTTCTTATTTTGTTGGTTGTTGAGTTGTCTGAAAATAACCTTGTAAAACTGAATAAGAGAAAGAATTTGTGCTGAAAAGTGAAATTTGAAAAGTCAGACTATCTGTGCCTGAAAAATTAGCCCTCAAGTCAGCGGAATTGATTGACTTTGATACATTGTTGTGTCCTTTCAGGATTTATTTGGTCCTACTGAGTTAAAGCAAAGACTGTGACGGGAAGTGTTGCCCACAAAGTCAGACAATACATTAAAGACTGGACTTACAAATTCAGAGTTTATAAGAGTGGGCATTAATGTCTTATCTTAAATGCTAAATAAAGACTAAAATAAAGTTTTAGTTAAAGAAGAAATGCTGAAGCAAAGGGTAGGAGGTGGGAGAGCAAGAGATGTTCAATATCCAAGCTAGATTCTCAACAAAAGAGCCAGCAAAGCTAATGTAATAGTCACTGCTCAAGCAAAATACACACACAGTGTGATAGCAATTAATCTCCTTTTGGGTTTCCAATGTTCAGCATGCGACTGCATTAACTTTTGTCAGGGCTGACACTGGACTAATCTCTTCTCTCTGATATTCACATTGCTGTTAATATTGCTAATGTTCTGCAGCATGTACAGCAGCATGAGCAGTTAGCTCATGCTGCTGTATATACTGTAGGGAACACAGCTAGGAGTTGGAAATTTAAGGGAGCACTCATACTACACCATCCGTATCGTGCCCAAGTATGTTTGACTCACAAGTCCAGATTGTTTGACTAGTGTGAGCGCTCCGTAACGTGGCCCTGGCACACCTGGAGGAAGTGTGCACAACGCGCACATGACAATATGCCTGAATGTCTCCCTCATCTCCTGCTGTCCCCGCCAATCAATCGCCAAGTTGCATATTCGATAAATCTACAAGTGTAAGTGTGCTATACCTGGAAGAGAAAACACTCAAAATAAGCTGAAAATCCACTAAAGTTGTGGTCATTTTCTCTCAGCGCGATGATAACTGTACAAGTAGTAACAGTGCTCAAGCAAGATCGTGCTATGAGCAGTGTGAGTGCAGGCCAGCGGGGGAGTGCGGAGGGGTCTGATACTCTCTTTGGCATGTACAAAAAAGGCCATTTCTGTCAAAATGTTTATTGAATTGTAAAATTACATATAAAAAAATGTATTTTCATTAATGAATAACAAAACAAAAACAAACTTAAATATACTGTACCTTAACTTTTTTAATTGAAATAGACAAATATACATAGGATGACATTGTTTTACCCCTCCAGTGATCAACCCAAGTCGATGCCAGTGACAGCTCCCTATTTTATGATGGCAAAAAAATTATTAATTTCCAACACACAAGGACTAAACCCACCATTTTTTTTGAAGAATCTGGTGTAATGCTGTTGCCCTTTCTGTCTGAATTCTTCAGTTTTTGCCAGAAAGAGGAAAATGAAAAGAAACACCGAGTTGTATTAATACTTTGTGAATAAAATACTCTATAACGATAGGTTAATAAAAAAATTAAAAATATAAGATTTTTTTTTAAATAAATGCAATATTACGGGCCCTTAGAATAATTTATATATGTAATATTAGTTTAAGTATTTGCACTGGAGTTGTAACAACCCAGAATAAACATAAATAATGCATTTCCCCCTTATTTTATATCTTACAGGTGCTGTACTAACCTTATATATTTTTAATGATATTTTTGGTGTTTTATCCACTTGAATTTAGACAGTCTGAAAGGATCTCATTTATTATTAAATCATTATTATTACCACATCAGAGGCCTCACAAGTGTATCATGTTTGCTCCTTTCTTCTGAGAGGCAGAATTTATCCTTCATTGGGATTGTGTGTGTTTGTGTGTTTTAAAGGGGGAGTCTTGTCTTTATACCTGCTCTAAGAAAGACCTATCCATTCACAATCCCCATGGGACATTCAAAATCCATTTCCCTTTTAAAAAAAGAGAGCGGTATGGACCATGCATGTCAATACGACAATGTGTGTGGATGGAGGAGGTAAAGGGGAGAGAGCCTGCACTCCATTGGATTATGGAAGGAGAGAAAGGTAGAGAAAGGCAACAGGAAGGGGTGAGCATTAGTGAGAGACAGCCCTTTCATCTCTTCTTTACGTCTTCAAAGACAATGGGCCTCGCCCTCTGCACTCTGTGTTAACGTTAACACACTGCACACGCCCACACTCGCTAAGCCAAACATCTAAAAACACACACACACACACACACACACACACACACACACACACACACACATGTCCTACCTCACCACTTTCTTGCTGTCTGGTTGAATGTCGGGAGGACACTATTGATAACCTAAACGGTTTATGAGTCATTTCCTATGCACACAAGGCACCAGATTGCAAAGGTACATGTCAGAGTCTCTCCTGATGTCTCTGTCATTGCGTTCCTGACTTCACTGTTGGGATTTTACATCAAAAGAGGAAATGTTTTGAAGCCAGCACAGGATGTGAGCAGGAGGTAACAAAAAGTCCCAATTGAGAAAGGTTTGACAGACAGAAAAATGTTTATTTTCATCGTTATATTTGTAAGTTTTCATTTGCATTCAAACAAAACCTTATTAG
Organism: Mola mola; assembly: GCA_001698575.1. Lineage (NCBI taxonomy): Eukaryota > Metazoa > Chordata > Actinopteri > Tetraodontiformes > Molidae > Mola > Mola mola. Next base: position 9,363,754 of record KV751316.1, read on the forward strand.
GGTCTTAGCTTAAACAAACAGATGTAGTCACAACCTTAATTTCACCGCTAGAGCTCAATGAACTGTGCTAAGCTTTGATTTAAATGTAGGAAAAACAGCCAAGTTTAAAGCAGCAATTACAGATTTAATAATTTGTTTACCTTAAAGCTTTATTTACCAATCCAACACCTTGTGTGGGTGGTAGGGATGTTGATTCAACACGTATCAAAAGCCTGTAGGCATAACTTCAGTCAGTGCCAGATATTCTTGCAATCCACATTTTCAGCTTCTTTTTCTTGCATTCTCAGCACGAAGTGGTTGAATCACGACTGGCTCTCTGAGATGAGCCTGCTGCAAACAGACAAATTAGAGCCTGAGGAATCCCAACTAATTGAAAGAAATACATTGTACCTTATGTATTTTGCAAATCTAAAGTGCTGCTACTGCATTAAAAGGGAACTTTGCTGATTTATATTATCACATGGTGAATCATAAATGTAATGTTTAGCTTGCCGAGCTCCTTGTTCTGGCTGTAGGTGAGGAGCTGTAGCATGGACGCAAGAATACAAAGTCCAAGGAACTAGCAAGGGGAGGTTAGAGGCACTGAAAGTGCAGGGAATGAAAAGCACTGTAATATGGCTGAGAACCAGACAATGTTGTTCCTTAAAAGCTACCAAAAGAACCTAAATGAGTTTGCAGCCAATAAAGAGTGGAAAAGAATGCTGGCTATGTGATCAGTGCTAACAGATCTTAAAAATCAGGGACATTGTGGAACCGTTAGTGCCACTGCAGATCCTTTGTGTCAGTGCAGTGGCTGGATTTTTATTTTTTGCACACTAATATATATCCATGAAATATTTAACAATTTATTATTTTTTGACATTAACACATTATTTTACACTAAAATGGTTCTGTGACAAGGGTCTACTGTGGCAGGTAATACTGTGAAAAAGAAAAACTAAACAAAAAATTCAATGTTCAATTCTCCTCAGGTGGTCCACATGGCATTTTTAAGTGCACATTATTTGTGTTATGCAGTTAAAGCTTCTTTTTGCTTTTGAGGAAGTCAGGGGGATATTGACCCAGAGCTTTCCCAATCGTGTTCTGTAAGAGCTTCCCAAGCTGCACTGACAGTGACCCAGGGCTACCGGGCACCGGTCACCTCATAGCCTTGTCACTTGGCTCTGCGACTGGTGTGTGTGAGTCAGGGTAACAAGGTGACAGTGATGGTACCTGGCTGAGCAATGAGCAGCGAGGCACATTCAGGCCATCTGCGGTAAATAAAGTTCAACTAAATCTTGTTTAAAAGTTTTAACAGACTAATTATTGTTCACAGGCTATGATGTTTTAGTGCAGACAGATATAGACACAAGACATGATGTTGGGAAATAACTATGATAACCATAAGTCATTAATTCTCCAAATTCATTGGCATTGTAATCAATGCTGACCACATTTTCTCCAGCTCCTTTGCAGAGTAATAATCATGCATGTCTATAATTTCTGAGGATGATGAACAGCAGCGCTTCAGATCAGACGGGTTATTGTGAAAGCAATGAATGAATCAGGACTGCAGCTGATGTTTTAGGGAGCAAAATCATGAGCGAGATGGTGATT
>KV751316.1:9365370-9407483 GCA_001698575.1 Mola mola
ATAGGGCAGGTGCTGACGATAGAGTGCTGTATCAAAGCAGAGATCTGTGACTGCTGTTGTCATAAGCAGGGTACCAAACCTTTCATCTGTCCATGCCCGTGTGTGATGTCCCAGATGTGCCCTGCATTAGCACAAGTCTATTTGCTGTGCAAGCCATCCATCCTGGTTTTATCAGACAAGGAAAACTTCAAAAGCTAGAAAAACAAATTTTGTTTTATCTGCTTCCAAAAGCCCACCGCCCCTCCTACATTTGTTTTCTGTGACCCAGAGCGGAACAGTGATGGCACACTAGTGTCTTAAAGCTGATGTATTTGTTTGCTAAATCAAAACAGAATGAAACAAACAGCATACGATGTATGTATGCAGTGTTAGCTTCAAGTCAGCTCTGTGCTCGCCTACCTTTAGCTTTGCCTTGTCTTGCTCTAAAGGGGAGTCCAGGTTGACTGCAAATTTCAAACCTCGGTTTGCATGGCTGAGTGTGTGATTTATAATTGCCATCGCTACTACGACCATTCTTGGAATTAATTTCTGGTCCTTTTAAGATGCTGGCACAGAAATTTGTGTACACACCAGGCAGCCCCCACTATTCCCGCTCAAGTACATCTTTACTCATGTACCCTTTTTGGCATGCATCGTTGCCCATATTCCATGGTGATGCACGCTGCAGTATTTTAGTGCTACGTGAGCAATCTGGAGTAGCCAGAATCCTGTCTTGTAAATTTGCAAAGGTCTGGAAAAAATGTAAGTCTGCACTTAGATAACTATTTGATTTGCTCCAATTTTGAGTCTCAAAAAACATCAACGCAACACTGGCAAAAACACTTCCTGATACTCCCTATGGCATGTTCTCATCCTGGATTTTCAGATACCAGCACACTGACATCCCCTCCCTGAGTACTTTTTGCTTCTTGATGGGATGTGGATCCGGCAAAATGTCATCTGAGTTCTGTCCCATCCAAATGCATTCAATATTATTGTTGTTGTTTATTAAAAAAAAGCTTATAGCTTCTTTGAAATAAACATATCCATCAAGCCCTACATCCCTCTGTTAATAATATAAAAGTTCTAGCATCCCCAATAAGTACAGATAAGGTTTGCCTGTCAGTGGTTAATTTCAAACAAGTCATAGCAAAGAAGCTTCTCTGTCCATATGGACAGATTTGGAGTCTGGTTTGTGCGGGAGGTGGAGTAAACAAAGCAGAAGTGACCCCAAAATGGAATCATCATAGATGTGATGGCAACAGATGAAGGAGCTTAGTCCACATGGCCTCCTTTGCTCATTAAGTTGGCCTGCACCTCTGTTCCTGCCGCACAGCACATCTGCCAGCCCTACCCTGGCTACAGTTACTTATCCCTCGGCAGCCGTCTCATGGACTGATGCACCATAATTGCTGGTTATAGACAAACTCATATCTCAATTTTAGATCTTTCTCTGCTGCCCCAGCACCTCATTGGCACCTGTCTATGTTTATAGTTCTGATATACAACATTGTTTTTAGTATTCAATTATATTTATATTTTATTTGTATACTTATCTGAACACCATAGTGGATTGTTTTCCAAATTTAGAGCAAACATTGACTTGGACTCAAAGGTGAAGATGAGATGAGATGAAGATTGATTAGTTGCAGTGGTCAGATGTCTAAGGTCAAGGTCACTGTGACCTGCTAAAAAAAATTTTTAGTCAAATGTCTTATGCTGCTGAGTTGAACATTTTTTGAATAATCCAAGTTTAAGAACTAAGAGCCGTTTTGTAGCAGCATCCATATTTGAAGCATTGTGGTCCACCAAAAGCTCTCTGGGGTGTTGCCTCATTTAACCGAGCTCTCTGTCAGTCAGTGTGTCAGCCAACTGTGCTGTCTATTTATGTCTGGTGTATATGTAAAATCATACAGTTAAACTTTCTGACCCCGGCGCAGCCCCAGCATATGTTTGGAGCATGCCGTGATTCACCGGTCTGCGCCCAAATCATTTTCACTTCACTGGAAATCTGGATGTTGTGTGTAGGAAATGAAGCACTCGGCACCATGCTGTGAAACACTCATTACCAAGGCTAGTTTTATTCATATTTAGCCTAGACTGGATGCACTGGCATAATTCAAATAAATGTAAAGATTGATACAGTTGACGTGAGTTTTAGGTATAACAATGACACTATTATGTCTACTAAATAATTTCCACATCGCTTGGTTACGTTCTGGTCTTCTTCCAGCCAATAATCCTCCGGTCTCTCTAAACTCCAGGCTTCAATTAAATGCGTGTCCAAAATATTTTTCAAAGAATAGCCCAGCGATAGCCGGACAACTTATTCACATTGACTTCTGGTTTTTGCATATCAAATGGATTGCTGTCTGCAACAGCCATGTCCTTGTTGAGTACCAAAGAAATGTATTTCTATAAAGTTAAGCTATTGTGCTCGCCATTATGTTTCTTCAGATGTGCACCTGTTTGGCCATGCCAACCTAGAAACATCTGCTCAGAGCGATGCCAGTTTACTGGCACATGATAAAAGTTGAGACATAGCATCCTACCCTTATTCTGTGTTTGTCTTAATTTTATTGTTAACTTCACAATTTGCAATCATGAAACGTCTCCCAGCAAGTATTGGCATGTTTTTGTACTTATCGAAGGCTTTGCACTTGATGTGCTGACACATCTTGTGTGTTGTGTTGGGCTCAGTGGCATTTGTTGAAACATCCCTCTCTGTTTCGGCACAGAGGACAGCGCTTTGTAGAACCACACACAATCTTCAGACAAGCAGTCATTTTGTATGACAGAAGGCCAACAGGAATCCACTGTTCAACTGCAACATGCCATGACAAGAGGAGCTAATTTTCCCTTTTTCTTGTTTTCTATGGGTCTTTGTAGTTGATGTCAGAACTCCATGGAGAAAGCCAGACGGATATGTTTATTTTTCATTTATAGTGGCAAGCTTCATCAAGGGCACCAAACAATGCCCTCTGCATCCTCTTTCTTTCACATGCACAGAGAATGGAAGATACTAATGGAGTAAGGAAAATGCACAGCGAGGATGCGTCTATAGTTTGGCCTATTAAAAATGTGCATTTTCTTAACTTCATTAGGAAAAAAGACTGTGTGTGATGGTAGCCATGGTGATGGTGCCTGTCCAAGCAGTGACATGAAACTAGACAGTGACATCATGTGTTCCTATTACTCTAAATAAGACTGCTTGGTGAATAGTAGAGTGCTGCAATATGGGTGTCAAGTCAATATTCATGTGCCCATCCATTGTTCTGTGTCTGCTCCAGCTGACATTTTTTTATAGATCTAAAAGGCGAGTTTAGGAATCTGAGGGGTGGAAAAGGAACCGAGGGAAATGGGGAGAGAAAAGCACTAGAACAGCCTGAGAGGGCACGGCATACATAGCTGTCTCTGAGACTCCATTTAGGCTAAAGGCGCCCCCATAAAGCTTCCCTTCCTGCTTATGCTCCATGCCTTGCTCAACACACAAAGTGACGTTTGAACCTGACACATTTAGGCCACAGCTGGTTTGGGTTTTCATGCGCTCACATTTTTTTCGTACACTTTTTTTTTTTGACAGTGACTAACTGAAAAAAGGACTGAAGCATTCCAATTTCTTATTCAGCGCTATAAAATGACAGCGACTCAGATCCTTTATACAGTTGTTCGTGTTACTCATGAAGACATGCATGACTTTAAATATTTCCTTGCTTCATTCAACCATTGGCGGCTTTGTCCCCATAGTTGGAATTTAAAATGAATTAAAATAATTTTTTAGGCTTGCTTTTTGTCAAATATAGTAAAAATGGGATGGTTAAAAATATTAGCTCCCATGTGAATTTTTGCTTTCAAACACCTTATCAACCAATCAGCTTTCAAACCACACCTGTGCCTTCAATTGTCTTCCTAACAACTCCTGAGGTTTCAATCAGCATTGAACTTTACTTAAGGCACTCCAAGGAACAGGGCACTTGAGCACATTGTTGAGAAGGACTCTTACTCACCATGCCAAAGACCGAGGAAATCAGTCTTGAGCTCAGAAAGAAGATAGTGGTGGCTCATAACGAGTGGGGAAGCTATACAGCTGGGTATCATCGCTGGGTCTTCCAACAAGACAATGCCCCAAAGCAAACCCTTAGAATTGGTCCAACAGTTCTCAAAGGACACCAAATCCAAGGTCCAGGACTGGCCCACACAGAGCCCAGATCTCAATCCTATTGAGAATCTATGGCGGTTGCTCAAAGTGATTGTCCATGCTCAGAAACTACGCAATTTGGACCAACTGGAACAATTTGCAAAGGAAGAATGGGCCAAATGAGGCCACATGAGACATGTCACTCAGAAAGAGTACACTACACTACAATAATTTTGGCTGTGTCAATTTTTACCTTTTCTTGTTTCTTGTTTCAACTGTGCATATCCTAATCAAACTTAGTGGACATTTTGTCTTTGATATTTTGAAACAAACTATAAACACTTGTTGTAAATGGTCATTTCCATGGAGAAATGAGGGGTTTTGTCTGATTTCATAAGGGGGCTAATAATTTTGGCGTCAACTGTATATGCCATAACTTTCCAAAGAGGTGATCTCACAGTGATAGGAAATCAAAATAGTTGAAAAGCTGGATCCAGCACATGCCAGGAATTTTTGCTTGATTTATCACCTTATCAAGTGTAAACAGTGAGATTTAATCAACCATCATGTTTTCAAGCCATTGATGAATGGTTCACTTAGCACAGGCGAGACTATGCCTAAACTCAAATGTATCCAAACCAAAATGTTCTGTCCAACAGTTGAAATTAGATAATCATGTATATCTGGACAATGAGTTATGGACAAAACTAGCAACAACCTTGATTTTATAGGGATCCAGGATTTTTAAAAGGAAAGAAAAAGAGAGTACATGGGCAAGAACCAATATAGTATAAAAATACCCATTGCCCTTGAGGAGAATGGGAGAGATGAAAAAATGAAAGATGGGCATTTCTTTAAAAGATATTAGGGACACATGCATGCAGTAAGTAAATGTCAGCGAGAGGAGAAGTGGAGGAGATGAGCAGTGGTCCAATGGGACCTGTGCCACATGGCTGTTGCAGTGAGCTTCATTTACTGTTTCACTGTCCTGCGGGTCTGTCGTCTCAGTCATGGTTATTTACACCAAGGACAGGCGATCTTACATGTGTATGTCACAGGACATAAAGGAGCTTTTGTTTATTTGAAGCTTTAGAAACATTGGTAGGGAATCTGTGTTGTTTTTGTGAAAGTTTGTGAGATTGATTAACTTCTATCTGCTACATTTAATGGGAAGTTTTGACTGGTTGTTTGAATCTCATAATACCTGTCACTATAACCACCATCAATGTCACAGGAGAATGAAGGAGCCTCCATGACTGATGCCCATTATGCAGCAGAGTGCAGCCCTGCACTCACTGGGGTAGCTGAAGAGTGGACAGAGAAGGACAAAAACATGTATCAAGTCCCAGGGGGTTGATCCTTACTTTATGGGTTTGGACCTTAAAGTGGGCCAGGCAGTGCTGACATTTATAGCACTGTGTGAATGAGGCAATCAGGGCGAGAGATGCAGTGGTAGGTTGGTGCAGGGTGATGATGTAGTGACCCCGGTGCAATGCACTGCTTCTTCTCTCCCCTGCCCCTTTGCCACCTGCTGTAGCCGGGATTGATGAGCATGGGCCAGGGAGGAGACGCTGGGCTAGATTACAAACACTGCGCTTTGTCTTGTGTGCAGTGGTTCTTCAAAGTGTAGCACTGTTCCCTTTAACTGGTTGTCATCCCTTCAAAGCCATTCTCTCTGCACAGCCAGCAAATGGTCCGTATTGTTCTAAGGGAGTACAAGAGGGAATCTTAGTAAGAAAAATTAAGGAAGAGCCAGAGGAAGGCGGCTCTGCAAAACTAATAGCTTCGAGAATTGAAGTGTGCTGAAGTGTCTTAATCTAAATTTTTATATTCTCATTACTGGGTGTTTGTGTGTGTGAGTGTTTTCTAAAAGCTAAATATGAACATTTCAGACTTTGCATGGCTTAGGTTTAATGTCTTTTTTTCTTTATTTCCACTTAATCCAAAGACATGAAAAATTGAGATAAAATGTGCAGCGTCCTTAGCAGCAGCAGGATTGACTATCTTTATGATGCGTTTGAATTACGGCAAAGATTGAAATAGTTCTCATCAAATGAAGATCAACAGGAAAGAGAGATTACAGGAAAAGATCTCAGCATAAATTGAAATAATTCCTCCCTTTCAATAGCGGGTTGAAGCCGCATACAGGTGCTCATTTTCATAAAAGCCAAGTTTTGCATCCTAGCAAGCTGTCTTTGGGAATAGAGTGGTGCCCTGCCTGTGCCCCAGGGGGTTTTCAGGTTTGAGATTCTGATTAAAGCTTCAGGCCAGTGCAAAGGGGTTTGCACATAATCAGCACTGCACTTAAGAGCTGTGGGAACCTGGCGGCTTTCAAGCCTTGAGGCTTCCAAAACCAAACCCAGCAACCATTTAAGAGAAACCTTGATGACTTAGCAGGCTACATCCCTACAGTCTGTGGCCAGGTTGAGCTCTGAAGGGGATTCGCAAAGTGAGGAGAGAGAATAAAGAGCATGTTTGAGCATTTTCAAGCATATTCTTACACAGCATGGGGATTTAATTGTGAGTCCATGAACTTGAGTTTATGGAGAAGCCTTTGAGCTGTACATGTGAGTGTGTATCCTCTTGTGGGCACTGTGCATTTATTATTTTTAATGTGATTCCTGTATCACAGTGGAAGTCTGCTAATGAAGCTCGTAAGGTGTCCCAGCTGCAGTAGTCTACCCCTGCTGTTTACTGGCTTCTTCCACCCCATATTCTGTTCCCTCCCCTTCTTCCTCCTGCCCACGCTAACATTAGAACTACAGAGGTGCACCAATGAGAGATGCATCAATGATCAGGGGACGGTCAGAAAACGGAAGGATGGAAGTGCCAATAAAATGACTTACACTGCTGTGAAGAAAGATAGCCAAGTTTGAGGAAACAAAAGAAGCTAAACAGGTGGGGATGAAAGAGGGGAGAAAGGCAAAAGATCTGAGATATGTGGTGAAACAGATGTCAGCCTTAGTGAAGGGGCTGCATGATGACGAGGTGAAATTAATAAAGCAGGGAAGTAGATGATATGCTGACCCACTTTGCAGACACCATGCTGAGATCCCAACCAACACTGCAATAAATATACAGAACACCAGCAGAGACCAGCAGCTGCATAGTGACAGTCTGTCCCTCCATTGTCCGTCTCACCCCCCGCCACCCTCTGCCCTGCAGCCTCCACCCATAACCCCTGAAATCCACCCACCCTGAGCAGCGGTCTTGTTTGTGTATTTGCATGTGTGCCGTCGAAAGATGCCTTCAGAGCTGTGAGTAAACAGTAGTTGTTTAGTTCAATCCTGGACATGAGCAGGCTCTGTCACACAGATTAGTGTACAGTAGATGCTGACATGAAAGCCTGAGCACAGTATGGATTCAAGTCAGGTAAATTGTATTTATATAGTCGTCAAATCACAACAAAATTTATCTTATGACATGAGTAAGTGCAGAAAGAAAAACCTTTTAGAATCAATTGATTTAGTACCAGAGGCCCAACATTTTCCCACAACCAAGCCCTTGGTGATAGGCGCAAGGAAAAACTGCGGCTCTATATGGGCAGCCATCTGCAAGAGAGAAATCCAATGGAAAAAAATTTGCATTTTTGCTTGCACATGTGCAAAGAATAGTAGTTAGTTAGTTGAGGGTTCTATTTTTTTCCCTTTTGGTGTTTATTGCATTTTCTTGTTGTAGAACAATTATTGGTAAGCATTCCCTCATGGATCTGCAACGGGTGAGATTAATTATACCTATTTTTTTGTACTCCTCTGGATCTCATCCCAACATACTCATACCACTCAAACAGACTTTTCATAAGATTTAAGAGCCATTTTGCTGCAACGTTTTTAGTGAGGTCGACTGTGAGCAAAAAAAAGGCCTTTTTCACAGACATGGATCTTTTATGTTTTCAAGCATACTATTATTGGAAGCATCTTTGTATGCTTGTCTTAATTTTTACTTAGCTATCTAGTAGCATGTGTAGTTAACTGAGTGATTCCTGCATCTAAAAACATGTGTCTTCCAGCAGCAGCAGGCTTTGACTTTGTCGAACATCTTGTAGCATTTTGTAGAGAGAAACTTTGTGTTTCTTGCTGCTCTTGAACTAAAGTAGTACTGAAAGAAGAGGCATAGTGTACTATAGAGAACTATTAAAAGCAAAAGCTGGAGAGACTTACGTAGGCATGTGTGTGTGTGTGTGTGTGTGTGTTGTGGGGGTGGGGAGTGTTGGTGTTGGATATGTTTTGTAAAGCCACTTGTTCTTGAGAAAATGGTTTAGCCAGGCTACTGGCAATCAATCAATCAAAAGGTCATTGAGACTAACGACTGGCACTAATAACCCTGCACTAATAACTGCTAGCCAACATTCTCCTGACTACTGCTCTAGTCTTTATGAAACAAAGACCATAGACTTATAATTTCACTGTATTTATTTATACAGTGGACGCCCTTTCACCAATTTCATGACATTCCTTGCAACCTTATCACTTCTTAATTCTTTATAACATGATTTTAGAATAATTTCCAAAATAAAAATCCAATAAATGTAATTTAATTAAAAAAAACAAAAAAACCAAATCAAAAAACTAAAACTTGAACTTGAACTTTAAAGGACAGGTGTATAAAATGTAAGAATATCTATCTGCAAACGCTTAATACAATCTTTGTAACTGTGTTAACATTAGTGTATAATCACCTTAAATTGAAACCGTAGTTTATATGTAATCTTAGACGAAGAAATTAAAGTTACATGGGAGCGGGTTTCCCTTCCACAGAGAGTGCCATTCTGACCCACCATGTTACTATGTTAGCAGGGAACAGACAAAAAGCCTTTGTGTTTGTATATCATAGTGGCATTGAAATACAAGAGTTTTTATTTGTCAGCAGTCTACTGGGAGTTTGTCCCAAGTTTGTTAACCTGAGTTATTCTAGATGGAGGATCATACCCAGACGGCCACCAAAGTTCTCCTTTGTGCTTAGAGAGGAAGTGGGCAGCGAGGCAGCGTTCTGCATTCTTCTACCTCACCACTAGATGCCACTAAAGCTCACACAAGAAAGAGAGCCAAGTGTCCTTTGAACTGAATGTCATGTGACTCAGGGTCTTAGGTTTTTTGTACCGTATGTATGTATGTTATGTGTCTTGTGTTTTATCTTTCCCTCCAATTTATTATTTATTAGTCAGCCCCATCCTTAGTTGGTCCACCTTAGTCTCATTTTCTTGCCCTTTGTATTTCAGTTCATGTGCTAAAACTAGAGCCTGGCTGATAAGCAATTTTTAGGGCAATAACTTTATTTGGGAATAAAAAAGTTCAACAATGAACTTTTAATGCCATAAATGACAGCAGTACACTGAAAAGGTGACCTTAACAAAAAAGGATGTAGTTATAAATCACCCCCAACATCTTTTTATCAGCCGATGTTGATGGATCGTATGCTGATACTGATATTTCTGTGATAGTCAAAATTAGCCAACCGCTATATTGGTCAGGCTCTAAATATAACATGATTGAACTGATTCTGCTCCGCCTATTAATCTGCATTTGAGCTCAATCAGTGTTTCTGTCACACGTAAAAAATAACTGTGTCCACATTTTGTAAAAACTCAATATAAAGTTGAAAAAAGTTTATTTTTTTCAGTGTAAATTATTTTTAAACAATAAGCCTATGTGACAAAAGTGAGCTGTTGTAAAGGTTGAATGACCAGCCTTTTATAAATCATGATCCTTTTACTCCTACTTTTCACTATATTTTCAATCATGGCGGCACAGTGGTGCAGTGGTTAGCGCTGTCGCGTCATAGCAAGAAGGTCCTGGGTTCGATTCTGGATCAGGGCGTTTCTGTGTGGAGTTTGCATGTTCTCCCTGTGTCTGCGTGGGTTCTCTCCGGGTACTCCGGCTTCCTCCCACAGTCCAAAAACATGTAGACCGGGGGTTAGGTTCATTGGTCACTCTAAATTGCCCGTAGGTGTGAATGTGAGTGTGGATGGTTGTTTGTGTCTACATGTCAGCCCTGCGATGAACTGGCGACTTGTTCACGGTGTACCCCACCTTCAGCTGAAGATGCTGAGATAGGCTCCAGCCCCCCCCGTGACCCCTAACAGGATATGCAGTAGCAGATGGATGGATCCTTTTATTAACATGCTCTATAACCACAATCCAAATGACTAACAGCATTGGTTACCAAAACAATGCCATTCATCCACATTGAGGTCATTACTAACCTTTACAATCAAAAATCACAATGCATGAGGAAAAAAAGGCAATGTAAGACAATGTAATGCTAAGCAGGAGCGTAGATCCACACAATTTGTGTGTTATCAAGCATAAGCTATTGTTAGGCTAATAAAAGAGAAATAGGAGAGCAGGGGAAGAAAATTGGCGGAGTGATTCATCTGTTAAATGTAAGGCATAACAAAGCTTATGGGCTTATGGGGGTATGGGCTGTTTAATAAATTTATGCTACAAAGAGAAAATAAAAAAAAAAAAAAAAAAACAGTTTTCCCTGATCCAGACACAGCAGCATCTTCAAAAGCAAATCCATTCCACGATGTTTGAATGGACCGATTAGGACGCACTCAATTAATGCTCCTAATTGCAACACAATACTGCTCAGAAAAAGGCCAGGAATGGGAGGCTAAAATAGAGCCTTTAATTGCTTAGGTTGCGACTCTTGTCGGCTGCTATCCTCGCTGTGATTGTATCTAATCAAATTAAATGCTGTAAGTATCTTCACATCTTGCCTTCTTTTGGGTGAGAGAGAGAGAGAGAGAGAGAGAGAGAGACAGAGACAAACAGGCTTTGCAGCTTCTTTATGTAACATTGCTGTCAGCTGTACGGCTATAAATCCTCCAAATGTAAATGAAATAAAGACAGCCTTATAGATCATACAGCTTATTATTTGCATTCCAAGCAGGTGGATAAAAAGTGTCTTACTCGTGTCGGCAGCGTTGTGTCCGATATGTATGCATCTCTGTGATGGATGGCCAGAAAGATGTAAAAGTCTGCATCACTCTCGATGTGCACCTTCACACTGAATGTAAGAAGCTGTATATAGACAAGATTCCTCTTTACCTCCACTGTCTCTGTTCATTGCAGGAGATTCTCTATGTACTTGTTTTGCCATAAATGCATTGTGATTGTTTGGCTGAATAAGTAGATACAAATAACATGGATGACTTCGCCAGAGGTAAAACACACAGAGGAAGTGATGGCGGGCAACCTTAAGTTGTCAGTCGTTAGGAGGGTGATAAATGATGCCATCCCACCTGTGTAAAACACCACAGTTTAGAGAGCTGCATTTTGATTTATGTCCAAGCACGTTCCTTAAATGGCATTTTGTTTCTCTCATCAATATCATAAAAGGTCTTTAATGAGGACATTGTTCATGGAGAAACTGCTGACAGTGCATAAGGTCCTCTGGGGTTTGGAGAGTGGTTGTTTATTGTTTACTGTTTACTCCAAACAGCAGTAAAGTGATTTCGAGCCCCCGCTGGATCAATCAGTAACAAGACGCCTCATGCTGCGAATTGTAAAATGTGAAACGTTGAACTTTTTATTGTACCTATCAGGCCAACCAGCGTAGTTCTTCCCCTTAAATGCCATAATGTTGTGTCAAAATACAGCCTCAAGACCCATCAACTGAATCAACGGAATTGAATATGTCGAATGTGCCTCAGTTTGTGGTTTTTTTTTAATGATCGTGAATTTAATTTAAAATGTGCCGACTTTAGGATCCCCAAGTGCCAATGTTAAAATCCATCATAACTGGGAATTTAATTTGACAACTTGAAAGTATTCATCCAACTTTTATCGATGATTGCTAGCTCTCCTGCATATGAGACTGTTAAATGTAAACGTGACTGCATGAATTGAAGATTATTACAATGTCCTTGTTTTATATATCAACAGACATACTTAAAATGTCAATTTGCTCACGTTCCAAAAACATGTTGCTTGTAACATGGAGGGGACTTTTTCTATATATCACCAGAACTCCTTAACGTTCCAGGGGTTCACACAATGCTGATTTAGATGATAACTGCCACAAAAATATCTCAAATTTTGTAGAGGGTTAAACTTGGTGGCATTTTTCACTGATAGCATAGTGACAGAGTACATTTCAGTGTTTGCCACACGCCACTATATGCCAGAGCCTATGCTGTCATAAGTACTCAATATGCTTTTCAACATATTAAAAGTTGTTTAAAAGATACCGCACAAGTTAAAAATTCCACTTTCATATACTTGATTACTACTAAATGGTGTCCTGACCTAGTGCAGTGCGGGTAAGTGCCTCCCTGTCAATGATTTAAAAATATGTAATTAGCACTGCTCACCTTAATTACTACAACTTGACACATAGTGAACCAAATTGCCTTTTTTTGCACGTAGAAAGACTTGAATAAAGATGGAAATAACATTTTAAAAACCTCATCTTTATTAAGAGGAGTTTTACTGGCACCATTGCTGTCTTTGTCAGGTGCTTACGTCTCAGTTTATACTGGTTTATAGGCATAACCAACTGTTTTACTTATTTATTTGTTCACTATTCATTCAATATCTAAGGTTGCATATGGTGCTTAATTGCAACCACCAACCATAGTATAAAAGCACACATTATTTGGTGTAACACTGAATGCTGATAATCAGATAAGTGACTACATACTACTATAAATTTAGCATTTATGATTCTAATAGTGAATAATTTACGGAAGTAAAGTTAAGGGGTGTTGTTGCAACGAAGACAGGGGAATACTTGCCTGTTACTGTTCCATCCTTGTAGGGCAGTGGCTTAAAATTGCACATGGAAATCACCTGATGGAAGTAAAAGTCGATGAGGCAAGTTGAAGCAAAAATGGGCAGAGCAAAAAATTACTACATTTCATCACAAAATGAACATCACAAATCAATGATGTCTAACAGTGAGAGAGCATCTGAGGGTGGATTTTCCTTTTTACCGTACAACTGGGTGGTAATGAAAGGGAGGGAGGTGATACAGCGGTAGATACAGAGACTAAATACATCACTGTCAATCCAATTGCCACCAACAAAATAAACCAACCCCACCCTCATCACCTCTCCACAGCCACTTTGTCACTACAAACTTTAAAACACTGCTTCCCTTTAACATGAATTAATCATTGCCACTGTTTTCTCCCCGACCACTGACCGGTCTACCTTAAATAATTGAGATAAATACTCAAAGAGACCCTTCAATAACAACCATGAGTTATAGGTGTACAGCTGCGAACCACTATTTGCTCCTACAAACAATACACAATGAGCTGCACTGTTGGAGACAAGGCTGTAGAGAGGGAATTGATGCGCTCTTTAGTCAAGGCCACACGCCCTCTGGAGCTGTTGGATCAGGTTTGGTTTTCCTGCTATAACAGCAGGCGATTCACCCCATCACTAACTTACTTCCACCCTTTTAACTTACTTCTAATGCATCAGTGTGGGCAGAGGTTTTGGAGCGAAATAAAATCACAGCTCCTTGCTAAAAGAAAAATACAGTTTTCCTTGTCTTTGTTGCAATACTACTTGATTGATGCAGTATGACTGATATTACTCACTAATCGCAGTGAGCTTGAGTGACAGATGAGCATAGTGGCTTAAGTTCTATTAAGATCTTAATTCATCTTGATTTAAATATCTCAAATTAAAGTCGGGCTCTAAAGAAAATTATGTTTTTGATCTTGTTAAAATGTCCATATGTTTTTTTTAAAATATCTTTTATGTAGAAAATCGAAGAACAATCATGAGAATTTGCATGGGTGGGCTTGTGGAACATTGTGGAAACATACCATTCTGATACATCGAATTGTGTGCGACTTTTTACGAGTAGCTTCTCCTCTTTTCCCTGGTTCAAACATGATATGAATTACTTCTTAGAACTTGACACTGCACAGTGTATAGTAGACTAGTTTAAAAGTCTGGTAATAAGAGACCGAGTAAACTCCTGGCTTGCTCTGGCTGCTCTATTTTACAACACAGAAATTAGTTTTGAAGTGTCTGATCAATGGAATAAAGTATATAAGGAGCTAATTTATTACATATAGCTATATTAATTAGAATTGAGAAATACTGATGTGGTCTTTTAACAAAAACATAAGTCCATTCTACATGTTAGAACACGAATCAGACATACGCAGTATTGGTGCTATCTCTATTCATTCTATTCATGCTGCATTGCTTAAATGGTAATACAGATAATTCAGCAGTTTTCTTTTTCAATCATTGAGGGAGAATGTAAATCCACATTTTCCTACCGGCATCACAGACTCCTATTGTTGTCTAAAATCCATTAAATGGTGCCTACAGAGACATACTGCAGTCTGTTCTAATGCAGTCTGTCATGCTGAAAACACAGGCAAGATTTTTATTATTTTTTGTCTTTGTAAGACTTCAAATATCTTTGCAGTTGTATCGAAACTGGTTTTATTAAACGGTAATTATTTTTTTTTTACAAAAATGAAGTCTGTCACTGTTGAGAAAAGCTCCAATTTTTGGCCATGCATAGAAGATACAGGACTGTACAGTACTGAGTCTTTTCTACAATAAAGGCAAGACAAAATGACATGGCTATTATCCTCAAATGTTTGCAGCCTGTAACTGCCCGTGCCTTCAAAGGTGGTCTGCGCTGAATAGTTTAAATGGTCCTGTCTTTTCATGACTTATGAAAGTGCCGGGAGACTCTCGCTTCTAGGCAGCCTGTGTTATCTGCAATGCTCCTCTCTTTTGTAATGGGTTGTGGGAATGCACTGTCAGACAGGCGTATGAGGGAGTAGGTGGCAGAGTTTAAGACTCATGGTGAAAAACTTAATGGCCTTTCACCCCTCGAGACTTTTTGCTCGCACAATGTTTAAAGGTTAATGTGGCGATGCAGTGGTGGACTGAACCTTGCCTGAGAATCTATATATGATCCATAATAATGGAATGGGGGTAAGGGACAGAAAGCAGAGGTGTTGGAGTGAGAAAGAGGGACACGGTGTTAATGTAAGTCTTAATGACAAACATTTGGCAGAAAACAAAAACTGATTGTCTGAAGTGATCCAGAGCAGATTAAGGCTTATCACATGTCACAAGTCATTTGGATATTTAGGAGGCAAAACCACTGAAATTATACAATTATATCACTGGCTCAAATGTAAATTCAAACTTTGGTTGTTAAGGCCATGAAGTGGCCAAAAACCCCCAAAACAAAACAAAGACTATAGTACAACAAGATTACTCTAACAGTCACTGTTAGGTGTCCATTGAGAAAAGTAATGAGCCCACGGTTGCTTCACGCTGGCACAGTGACTAACAGCAGAGGTCTGCAGTCACACTACAAATGTCTCGGGTGTAAATATGTGTGAGAACAAGCAAGGTCAGCCAACATTCACTGGTTGAAAAAATGTTTTAAAATGTCAGGAGTTACAGTGAGAGCAATAGAACAGTGAGCAAAATGTTATATAAGTCACATAACCAAAAGTTACAGTCTCTAAGAATGCTGCTGAAAAGACTGCTATTCCCATTGTTGTGTAACACTATAATGCTGTTGGGCATATTTCCTCTCTGAAGAGAATGATTCAATGCTTGGAATGTTTATTTTGTGGTCCAACATTTTTTGATATAGCATTGTGTTTTAATAAGATATCCAGCAGTTCAAAACATACATTTTCATAAAAATAAGCAACTTTACATCTTAACCAATCTATTTAAAGATTGGCAAGGCAGAAGCTTATATGAAGGCTTGTTAAGGTTTTTTATCGTCCTACTCAATCTTTCTTTGTCAGAATCTGAAGCCAACATTACAAACACTGCAGAATGACTCCCGATGGTTTGGTTGGAGATTCAGCTGCTGAATGTCATGTTAATTCTCGCCCATGTTGCCTTGAGTCTAAACTTGAACAGAAACGAGGAGTATGCTTCAAACAAAGTGTCCAGCTCCACACATTTTCGTTTTAAAACTTCTTGCCCTCAGCGCAACTTAATCACCTCAGGTAGCTCCCTCTGGACTCACAGTGACACTGCCCAAGACCTGTCAGCATTCTGTTGTGTCAGAGATTCCTTGAGCCAGCAAGTTTTCATATGTACCTCTGAAATGAAGATTTATTTTGAATATAATAGGTTACTTCTAAAAAAACTACATACCCAACACTGATAGGAAAGATGGCAAAATAGCTTAGTGAATTGAATGAAATACTTCTAATCATAAATTATAAGTAATTCAACTGTTGAAATAGATCATTACAAGTAATCAAAAAATGGCTGTCCAGCCTTTTCTACTGTAGATGTTAAAATGCAAATTTGACCAAACAAAACTATAAAATGACATTTATATCCGCTCTTCTGTCCGTTATATGACATATAATCACAACATTCAGTTTGAAATGAATTCAAATGAAAACGTTTGGAGTATTATTGGTGGTGACCATAAATTTCTGTTTCAAAACCTGCTAACATTTTGTAAAGATGGATGACATGCGAGCTCCCCTAAAGTTAAGCCTTGAGTAAAGCGTCTGTACTGCTCTCTGGTGGTAGGCTGCAGTATAGTTTATAAACCCCTCCTCTTCATTTATTTCAAGAAGGAATTCAGGAGCAAAAGCAAAATATAAAAGTGCTCCTCAAACTCTTTTTTTTACAAAGTTTCTGTAAGTAGTTACCACGCTGACGTTATGTTCTAGTTTTTATTTCTCCGATCAGTTTAATTTTGATCCCATATTTGCCCGGTTGCTTCTGCGCAGTCTTTGGCCCCTCAGCCGTGAAGGGAAGGTAAGCGCCTGATTCTTAAAACATGAATATAATTTACTGGAAAACATAAAGCATAAACAACATATTTAACCACTTCTAGGTATCAAAGGGTTTTGAAATATTTCAGAACTGGCCACAGAGTTACAGATGAGTCCAAAGAGACTAATTAAATGTCTCTGTACATTTAGAAACATGTTTTCCTGAACATCTCACTGTATAATTTTTAAGTCTTTGATAGTGAAATTTCTTCGTATAGGATGTGGTAATCACAACATGTGTACCAGTGTAATTGACAGTTGAAAAATGAAATGCTGAATTTATGTCATCTTGAGATGTGAGAGATGAGACAAAAGCCAAGGCATCTAAATGTAAATATGTTCATATTGCCTCTATGTGTTCATTCATTTATGTATGTATTCAAGGTCACTTGCAAGCCTTGGCTTAAGGTGTGTGGCTGAGCAGAAGGGATTCTGACAGCGGTACTCTGTAGCTTTATCTAACTGTCATGCTTAAATACCTTTTCCTTGTACCTTCCGTTCATTCTGGAAACAGTTCAGAAGGAAGAACAGAGACACAAATGGAATACATTCAAATTTGCTCTTTTTTTCTTATCCACCAATCTGAAGTGGTCTTATAATGTTTTTTCTACTCTTTCACTGAATAAGTTGCCTTTTAATGTGGACTCCTACTTTTTTCTTATGAAAATACATTTTGTACCCTCTTAAAGTCTGCCGATGAGTATCTTCTTTGTTTTTGTGACTGCCAGTATGCCCAGTTTAGCTGCTACTGGTCAACACATACACTGGGTTTATATAAAACTCTAGAATTAGCGTCATCAGTAATATGAAACAAACATGCCAAGGTCATGCTGTTAACCCCACCTCTGTTTACCCTACAACTCAAGACATGGAGAGCTGACTTTGTTCACGCAGAGTGATAAGGACCCTTTTCATCTTGGTCAACGTACGAGTTAAGTCAGGTGAAACAGCATGCTGCGAGGATGCCGCCAAACCTTGTCGAATGGATAATTCGCCTATGGTAAATTTTTGTCCTCTCTTTTCTCCTTGTGTCTGTGAAGCAAAGATACTGCAAACCTGTGAATGTTGCCCTGCTGCCCCAACAGCAGCACTTTGTGACAGTCGCTACAAAGGCTTAGAAAAAGAAACCAAGACCTCTGTCCTTGATAGTTACAATGAGTGGGAAATGAAATGCGTGGCAGTGTCTCCTCTAGCTGTTAGCAGAATCTAAATCAGATTCAAGGGCTCTCCCACATTAATCAGCCAGCATTCAGGGCTATTCAGCGCAGCATACACCTTAACCATCTGGCTCTTGTTATATTGCTGTTTTTTCCCCATTCCAATTTATGAATCAAGAGTTAGTTGCAGGGGAATTTTCATTTAGATCACCACCCCATCAAACAGAACCGCCCCCCTCCTGCAGGCCCAAGCTTTGCGGCTTCACATCTGCATCTGTTTTAGGTGTCCTGATAGCAGATGGTGTGGCTGTAGCTGAATGTGGATCTTGATATCTGAGCCTTCCCACTGTAGCTGGGAGTAGACACATATAAGTACATTTATTTTTTCAAAAAAGAGCATGGCGGTCACGTTCACAAGTTGGCTTTCCAAATAAGGCAGTGTACAGCAAGAGGTATTTCTTGTCAAAGTTTTTCTTCCAGTCTCTCTGTGACCTCTGTTTTTCCTGCTGTTCGCTATGCCCATATGCAGAGATAGCAGCCAAAACACATACCAGGGAGATGCCGAATTAATGATGCAAGAAACTCTGGCCGTAGCTACAAACATACCACAGTGGGTGCCGCACGGACAGATTGTCACATGTAGACCATGGCTTGACAAACGCTGGCATATTTCATACCTCAGCAAGTGAAGCCTTGTGCCTTATCTGGCAATGCAGGCTTTTCATTCTACTGAATTAATTCCTCCAGTTTCCCTTTGTCTTGCAGTGTGCTCACACATTCATTTATTCACAATGGAATGTGTATCATGGTAAGCGGATGCCATTGTCATTCAGCTAGAGAAAAAGCACATACTTAACAAGCAAAAGCTCATTAGATTAATTTTGTTTCCCTCTTTTTTTTTCAAGCACGCCACTCTCTCCCCATCCAATTGTGAAATATGAGCAGAAAATGACTCTGTGAAGCACCATATCATGGCTTTTGAGCTAACTCCATGTCACCCATTATAATGGCATTACACTAAAGATTATGGAGTTTAGCCGTTTCTTGCTATTGCAGAGCCCTCGTGTTGATGTTTTTCAGCCGCGCTGTAGCAATTGTGCAAATGGTTTTGTTGATTTTCAGCTCATATTTACTTTCCCCTTGTGATAACCCTTAATCAAACTGTTGGTGCCAGTAGGCAGCAACCCAGATGTTGTTTTCTCCAACAACTCCTACATTTCTTACTGAGTGTTTTAGCTGATGTCCTCCTTTTTCATGCAAAATGCAGCTGGCTGACTTGCAGAGAGACCTAATCGCTGCTATTTCAGTCTTCATTCTGTTCCTGCCACCCCATAACCAGGGATGACCTGTGGCAGAGAACGAAGAACCTTGATCCCACACTTTCTCTCTCACCTATATCCCAATGTAACGGCTGCAATAAGTGCTGCTGACACCCTGCATTAATCTTATCATCCTTCTTACTGTCACGCATGAGTAAGACTTTGAAGACATATTATCCCCTGTCATGAGAATGGAAAAACAAGAAAAAAAAAAGTCTGACTCGTATGTGCTCATCCTCATCACACTGAGCTGCAAAATGGGCTCGTACACAGTAGCGATCAATGTCCACGTAAGCCAGTATACACCATCATCTGCTATCATCCTCATCTAAATGTCTCTGTAAGGTGACCCTTGAGCCATCGGTCAGTAAACTCAGCTTAACGTACCTTTTTCAAATCTACACATCACATGTCAGATGGGAAACAAACTCCTCTCTCATCTGTAATAGGCTTAGAGCTAAAGCTGGTCCACTGTGTAGTCTGGATCTTGGTGGAAGCAGCTCTTGTAGAATAGATTGTGTGTCACTTTGGCTTATATGGAAGGAGCCGTAAGTGTCTTAGGGGTGACAATATACAACAGAATTCACTTCAGATCAGTCTGGGTCCTGCCTGGGTCACAGTCAGACATGCTCTCCAATCTAAGGTTAATGTTATTCCTTCAAACACATTTCTGAACCACCTCATTTGATGCTTTTCTTCCCTTAAAGCTGAGGAGTAACGGCTCTATCTTGAGCCCCTCGCCCTCTCCCAAGGATCAGTGTTATCCTCTCAGTCACTAAGTAAGGGTGGAATATGGATCACCAGAGAGATTTAGATCTCTGCTTTTGGGCCTTTTTTTTCTTTCTTTCTTACTGCAAACTTTATAATGTCTGCATGACAGCAATTGTAACACCAATCCTCCAGTGGTGTTTCAGTCATGAACAAGTCACTTAGTTACCCCCCTTTACATGAAAATGGGGACCATCACCTCTGCGTGCAAGCAGATTTGCAGATTTGCCCACCTTCAAAGCACCTTCAAGGCTCCCTTTAATACGTGTCGCTGTGTGCTGCTGATCTTTATTGTGGGCTCGCCTAATGCTCACTAATATAACGGAGCCCTTAAAATGTCTCCACAGAGGATAGGGAGAGCTGAGGTGGATACTGATGTATCCGGTAATTGAAATTAACACTGTCACACGCGTGGACTTTCAGAATCACATTCTCATTGCCTCCCTCATTAAAAAACATGTGTTGCGTCGTGGTGATCTGCAACAGGTTTCATATTGAACTGGATTATTGCCGCCACATACAATGCAGTATAGCATCCTTTTTTGTCAGGTCATTTGGTGACTACATGGTGAAAGTGAGATAGCACTGCCTGGTGGCATGCTATATGCCTTAAATTAATAAGTTTCATTATAGAGGCCTCGCTCCTCTGAATTTAAATTCCACCCAGTGTCCATCCTCCTCTTGTATAATACCCTGATCGTTAGAAAATGTAATCACATCCCCTGAAATAAACCCTTGAATCAGATAAATTATCCACGGAAGCCATGACGCTTTGTTTCAGAGTCAGGGGCTTCCAGGAAATTTGGATTAAGCAGTGCTCAAGTTTCCTAGACTGACTTTAGACAAAAATGTCCATTTAATGTTGTGCTGGTCTTCAAAGCCATATTGCAGCTATTGGGCTGAATCAAAGTACCACATTTTAAGCATGCATGGCAAGCAGACCCTCGTATACAAGACATGTGCAAATAAATAAAAACCGACTGTTTGAAATGGAGTTAGATTGGTCCCCAAAATTGACAAATGCAAACAGAAGGATTCGCAAATGCAATTTGGGGTTTAAATATAATTGACCCTCTACACAAAAGTATTGTGTATTGACAAATGAGACTCTTCTAATGATGGTGTTGATGATGAAAAAGGGATTTAGCTAAAGAAGTTCGCCCTTCAGTTAATAAATACACCGATCTTATATTGGTAATATAAGTATTAAGAAAAAGCTGTGCTGTTGCATTCAGGTAATTGGCTGAAAAGGAAAATATCCACACATGTTTTGCTTTTCAGCCAAGTGACCATCACAAACCACAAGCAGTTTGTACATGCAGATTCAACAGTTTGTGTATAAAAGTCACAACATACATATTTCTGATGAACACTGCAAATGATTCTCAATGTACATATTTGTGGATTTCCATTGTATATATTTAAAACAAGACATTTGTGCATGCATACTTTTGTGGGGAGAATAATTTACATTTAAATGTAAAATGACTTTCACAAATGCATTTGTGAATCCTTCTGCGCATTTGACAGATCGAGCTCCGTGGTTGAGGGCTGAAAAACACAACTTTTGTCTAAAGTTAAAATCAAATAAATGTCAGCCGTGTTGGCCGTTAACAGGACATCAAGTAAATGTGTAAAGGACTAATTATTACATCACTGTTCCAGTGGGGGTGAGCAGTATAATCTCTTTGAATGCAGCCACAAGCCTGAATCTTTACCAAACAATCGGCTAATCGTGGACAGCTTGTATTAAGATGCCTTTTGGCTTTCGTTTATACCTTTTCTCTGCTGGCTGGTGCCATTTGTTGCAGGTGTGCCATCACAGCTCAGTCTTTTTAAACTGCATCTGTAAATCACTTCATTCCTTTGTATGTTAGCCTACTAACCTATTGAGTGCTTGAATTGTGCTGAAGCCTCATGGTTGACCTGTCCACTTTTTCTGAAGTGATTTCTTGTGTTCATTACTCTCAACAGAGTAGGTAAGTAGGGTCACTATATCAGTGCACATGCAGCATTGAGCCCCACCATGCAGCTCCAGTCTCTGCCCTTTTTGATTATTTTGTCTTTTCCAATTTTTAAATCATCCATTCTCAAAGCAACATCATCATATTTCCTGGGGTGCAATCTTCCTTGCGGTGTTTTCAGTCTTTTTTTTTTTTTTTTGCATGTTTCAGCTTCCTTCCCCTGCTGTGTTTTTTGTGATGAGCACAAGTGTCAGAAGAAAGCACTGTTATCTCTTTGTTACAGTCATTTAGCAAGTGAGTGACGTCTGTTATATCAACACAGCTCACAGTAATATAGACACATGCGTACACACGCTCAGACAGTGCAAGATGCCTGTTATTAATAATGCATCTTACAGCTGAAGTGTTGAACAAGGTGTCAAGGAAATGTGTGATCAGTGTCTGCAGGTTTAGATGTGTTGTTCGGATGTGTGCTGTTCTTGATCGCAGTCTGAATGTGCTGTTTAATGTTTGATGCAACCCTAGTTCTCGGAAACCACACGCTGTTTTAAGCTGAACACTCTGCAAGATTCTTTTCTCATAAATATAAGTGAATGACCCTATTTTCACATATTATTTGCCGTGTGATGATGCACAATTTTTCAGTGTATCTCAACTCCTAAAACTTTTGTTTTTAAAATTTCAGAACTTCAGGCAGATTCATTTCAATTTACCAGTTTGAGAATCTGCTTCTCAGTGAAAATTTGCCTTGCTTGCTCATCAGCGGACTTGGCTATCCCAAAAGTGGCACAAATCAAGTAGCAGTTTGAAGGCCTTGGAGCAAGAGTTCTGCTACTGGATGACAAATTACCCCTGTGACGACGAGGCATTTATTTTTCAAATATAGACACATTTCTTAAGCCATATTTATGCTGAAACTGGTCACAGACGGCAGCTACGTTTGCAGGCTTTCTGTTGAAGGACAGAGTGGATTTGTCACTCATCTAAAGTTACAAAAGACTTGTGCGTCTATGGATTCAAAGGTTTGTCACGTGAGATTGTGCTGATAAGACTCGTACATATCTTCATGTGATCTATTGCGTAGGCAGAGTGTTGAGTTGCAAAACCTCTCGTATCAAATTTATTATTGTCCTTATTGATCCCAGTTTCCAAACACTGTTATTTAGCAACCCAGAATAGTAATGAAGCGACTGCTCAAACACCAGCTATTTTAGTGTTAGGATTGCTTACGTCAATTGCTTTCTTAATGGCCTAATTTGATCCAAGTTTATTAAGTTACTCTCCAGCGTGTCTTTCTGCTCTCCAGCTGTTCTAAAACACGACACTCTTAGAGAGGCCTTAAAGGTTAATACACTGATCTGTGACACTGTGATACTCTCCTGTGTGATTAAATGGAAAGGTGTGTGCGTTTAAAAGGCTCCTCTCTTGTTACGCTGTCTTCCACATATTGCATTCTTATGCAGCTAATGCACAATTGGAACTATGATCAACAGCAAAGTAGACTGTACACACACAGACCTGAGCTTATATTGGAAAATTGAGAAACTTCAGCAGTGATCACATCATTTTTGAAAAGGCAATATAGCTCATGTTCATGCTGATTTTAAAATTATTTTACATAATATTGTATATCATAGTTTTTTGAAAATGTAAATAGATGCATCTGAATGTAGAGGTGACACATTTTAGTTAGCTTGTCACTCATAAAGGAGTACAGATTATTAAGAGAATGAAATGTTCACAGGCGTGGTGGCCATTCTTTGCTGCACCCTGCAGCGTATTTGCTAACTTACATTGTTTTTGCACACATTATCACTTTGGTTGTCTTTATCCTCCATTTCTTACCCAGCAAATGTCATCCTCCCCATCTGTCTGTTTTACATATGCCATTTCTTTTTTTAAATATCATCCCATATTGCAGCTCAAGACCATTTTTACCTTTTGCTGTTTTCTTCCTTGTGAAGACTCAGGGCGGTGTCATGTTCTACCCTCCCTTCAGCTTTTCGTTCCTCCTCTCTACATCTGTTACTCCCTGCATCCATGCATTTGGATTCAGCTCACACAAACTTTTCTAATTAGAGTGAGTCAGAGAAAAATAATAAACAGATCTCTCCTTTTTTTTCCCCCCCTCTCCTCTTCCCCTTCACATGCCCACTCCTTCCTCTCGCAGCGCCTGCAGTTTTCTCTCTCCTCCCTGTCACTCCAATCAGCCGGATCACAGGAAGATGGTGCTAACAAATTGATTTGTTAAAACCCACTTGAGTTCTCAGGATATTTTCAACACTTCTCTATGACACAACCCAAAGCTTCATTTGTTGCATGACACTAAGTGCAAACAGGGCAGCATGTGTTTCCTCTCTGTTCCTACCTGTACCGGCCATACAATACTAGCTGAGACTGTGAGTTGACTGTAAGCTGAATTTTTTAATTAACTAGAAACAGAGACAAAAGCAGAGAGTGCAAACCTCTCTTTAAAATTCTTGCATCTGCCCCATTACCCAGATCAACACTAAAATTTAATGTTTTTTGGAGGGGCCATTCCTCAAACTCTCCTGAATGTTGTTAGAAACTAGTCAGTAGTTTTATGTAAACAGACAATCGAATTCCAACCAACCAATGAACAGTTTTTATAGTGAGTTTGTAGATGAGAGTAGGCGGAGTGACCAGCAGACTGAGACACAGTTTTTTCTCTTTGTGTTTTGTGTTTTCTTTGTTTAACTTGTTTAATGGTGCAGTCTTATGTTTACCACTGATCGCTGCTCCGCTCGGAGCAATGGCATAGAAAGCCCTGATAGCCTTTTTGGTGCAGGTAATGAATTTCAAGTTAGTTTTGGTAAACTCCTTATTAGTTTTAAAAAGGTAATACTTCATTCACTGAATAAAAACATGGCAGTAATCTCTGCCTATTGAGTTTGAATTATAAGATGGCTGTAGCACTAACTTGACTATCCAGGAGCTACAGTGGCATAAATTGTTTTCTTCCTTTTATACTTCATACACAACCAGCAAATTTCCATGTTTACAAAATTAGTTCATTTTAGTTTAGTGGAAAGTAATGACTAAATTAAACAAATGTTAAGAAGTATAAGAGATTACATTGAATCAAATCTGACTGAATCGTCCCGTCTGATCAAAAATGAATCATCTTTGAATCGAAACGATGCAAATTAATCTAGTTTTGAATCGAATCGTCATATGAGAGAGAGTTTTCCCTCTAAGACACTGGTCCTCCACCTTTTGACATCCCAGCAGATTATCCGTACCGTTCAAGTTATAGGAAAACATGTTGATGATTCTGTTGAGAAACATATTCCCTCTTATCAACCTTGCTCTGTTTCATCCATCTGTCTTTGTGTCTGTCTACACCGTGTATTCTCCCTCTGCCGTAGAGGATGATCAATATTTCAGTAAAGTGTCAGTTCACTTCCAGGCCTGTTTATTCTCCCTGTCTACATCAAGGATTTGAGATGCGCTGCCCCTGGTGTTTCTGCTCCTGCAGAGGCATGTGCAGACATGCACGGCAGTTGAAATCAATGTAATGGACACACACCAACCATTTTACCACCTCAGCTAACTCAGCAGGGCCAACAAACCTGTCCTCACAACTCTCCAAATGACCCGTCTGCCCCATGCCTTGTCTACTGTAGCTGCCCAAGAAAGTCATGATCATTTATAACGGAGCCTTATATGACAGACTCCAGACTCCGTACATCGCACACACACACACACACACACACACACACACACACACACACACACACACATTTCACTCAATGGGAAACCATGCATTCCTCCATTTGTATGTCTGATACTGGTGGCTTCACAGCTGGGAAGCTGTGAAGTGTGTCTCAGATGGGCTTCCTCAAAGGCTGCCACCTGCTGCCATATCCTCATCCTGATCAGTCACTTTTAATAAGAAAAATTCAATCAGTGGCCCATCACACATGGATCAGCTCCCTACTCCTCACTATGGATTTAAGAAAAGAGGAGATGTGGGCAATAAATGAAACCACTCAGCATTAGGCAATCTTCAGCGTAAAAAAAATACATAATGAATCCAATCCTGTCTGGCTTGCTTGGATTGTGCTGCAGAGCAGAGAAATCCAATGTTTAGTTAAAGAAAGCACATTTACTGATGTTTATATGGGTTTTTTTAATGCTTGCCTTGTTTTGGTTGTACAGGGGCTTCCAGCTAATGGTCTGCATCAGATTAGGCAGATAAATCATGAAACACATTTGTTTATTGTCATTGACCTTCTGTTTTAAAATGTTCACTCAATTCAAACCTTTGTCTTTTGCCATCATATTTTTTCCTCCTCCACTCCCGATCCTTCACCACCCCCTCATATATTCTTCCCTTCCTTCGATTCACCCCTCCCCCGTCACACTAATTGAAATTGCCTCGCTTCATTAGAGCCATTTTGCACAGGTAGAGAATTTCACATTCTTTCCCTCAACATGTTTCATCAGTGTTAATTTCAACCTTGACTCGCACTATAAAATCCTGCTCCAGTTACATCTGCATGATTTGCCTTCTCTCGCCTTTTTTAGGGCGATCCGAATTGTGCATCTAACCTGTCTTCAGCTTGTAGCTTGACCTGGAGTTTGAAAAATGCTATTTCAGTGTGTGCTCATCATGAGAAAATCCTCATCATGGGTCAGATGCTGCATTGTTCTGATTTATAGACCTTCTTTCATAGCAATTACCACCAGTTCTTGAGACATTTTTGTCTCAAGTTTTTTGTCTCAAGAACTGGTGCTTCAAAGTGTGAAGCAAATTTGTTTTTTAGCAAATGAATCTGATGATGCGTTTCTGCTGCTCTATTGGGATTTCCTGGTAATTCTTTTCTTTATGTTGGAATGTGGGCCAGCTAAAGATAAAGGAACCACTTTAAAATTTCACTCTGCTGTTGCTGCTTAGAATATTAACCAGGTATCCTGGGTCCCAAAACACATTGTGGGAATGTCATGATTTTTAATAGTAGGCCATTTGATTTGGGAAACAAACACTTTGAGGTGCCTGAGTTGTGGACATGCTGGAATGCCTCAGAGTGCCAGATTGAAGCACAAAAGCAAATCAGGGTAAAAAGAAAAAAATAGTAATCAATAAATCCGTTTCTAGCAACAGATGGGTCTCTAGGACAGGAGGAGAAATGGCATGGCAAGAGGACAGGTAGGGAGACTGTCCGCATCACTCTGCTGCAGCAGTGAGAGGAACAATTCGCTGTCCAGACACATGTCAGTTTCCCATAAACATACAGGCAGCAAAATGCCAGCATGTCAGGACAAACAGCCCATCATTTATCCCAGTAGTTCAAGTGCTGCATGATGGCCCACACAGTGCTCTTATGATCCTGTGGAGCTCTGCAGACAGATAATAGTAGTTTGGAGCTCGTCACTTGACTGTGAGACCAATTCTGTAAATCATTTCTAGCTGATTGGACAACAGTGGAGTTTTTTTTCATTCCGTATTGAAGGACATCTTGGCTTGGCCTTGTAGCAAAGAGAAGTGGACGCTGATCTCTTTTTTTTTAAAGGCCTTTTAGCCTTTTTATTCCTCTCTACTATATCTACATGTCTCAGCCCCTCACACATCCTATATTTTATGAGAATTGCTTTTAAATATAATTTTTTGAAGTCCTTCACTAGTTCATATGAAATCATAAGACTGAAGTATCAGAATCAAACTCTAGCATCGTCATAACAGCACTAAGTAGAATGAAATAATGTACTTTACAAATATGTGCTTTTTTCGTGCCACAAATGCATTATTTTTTATCTTATCAGAGTTTTCTACCTATTTCTGATATTTATCTTCATGCATTTTAGTCATGAAATCCACATTTCTGATGATTATTTATCAAAAACTGTATTGTTTTCATATTTTCGAAAAGTATCTATAGTCATCCCTCCAATACTGCTTCAGTATTGATTTCCACATCCAAAATGTTGTGATACAGGATTTTGTTGTCCAGTCCTAGCGTTAATAAGGAGCTTTTGAGGAGAAATATTGTGATAAATACTGTGCAATTTTATTTATATAGTCCCACTTAACAACATAAGTCATTTCAAGACACTTAACATGTGCAGCAGGTCCAATCAAAACCTCTGTTATCCATTAATTAAATACATTGATGTACTGAAGAAGTCGTGATATTATTTTAAGGCCACACCACCCAGCTCAAGGTATGAATTACCTTACTTGTATATTAGATTTTCAAAAGTTTTATAATGTTAGACAAATGCAAAAAAATACGTATATACTTTTTACTTAAATACATTTTGTATCACATTGATTATTAATAATGTCTATTGATTTTTAAAGTGCCCATGAGGTTTAGTTTAACATTTGCTGTACATGAATTTTGTTTAAGGTATTAAACAATTATTTTGTAATGTCATAAGAAAATTACATGGACATGGTTCATTAGCACTTTAACTGGATTGTGGATAACAACCTGATATACATTTTACTTTTAAACAGCAAATCCAATCTTAATCAGAAGAATTATTGACTCTAGAAAAAAACAAAAAAACTGCAACAACCATGAGGTGAATTAGTTGGCTGATGGAAGAAAGTCAAGTGCATCCACCAGACTATAATTACTGGATTCACAATGGATTCCAATATGTTGCAGTGTAATCACCAAAAAGATTAATTAAAGCCACTCTGAAATGCAAAAGCATAATGGCAGTCTAGGATGCTATTACCGTTTACTTTTGCAAAACTCAACATTTTTATCCAGACAACATTATTTTCAGGCTGTTTATTGTATTATAATTGTTTCCTGACCAAAACATTTGCTGGCTTATTGCTACAATCTACATACAAGCGGAGTGCTTTGTATAATAGAAACTACTCTCTGGGTTTTTACATTTTTTTAGTCTCATGGTGAACACAACCTAAAAAGCAAGCCTCTGATCATTTATGCTCTGTTGCTGCCCACGGTGTTTTGACTGTGCCCCAGGGGCTTTCAACTCCATCAAAACAAACAGATTATAGTTATAGAGTCTGTCCTCGGCTGGGGGAGCTGCAATCTTTACTTGTGTGCGCATATGTGTCCGTCTGAAGTGTAAAGTGATGAATGAGGATTGACGCTCATTAGTTTTTTTTCTTGACAGTAACATTGGAGGGCTACACCTGTAACACTTTTCTGACAGAAAATAACATCCCTGCTTTCGTGGGGACAGCAGCTTTGGAAATGAAAAAAGACAGTGCTCCGTTGAAGTGTGTCTGCTAAAAGCTGACAGTCTAGGACAGCCTTAGTGTTTGTGTGAATTGGTCTAGACAAGTACAAAATGGATCAAAGTGCAATGTGGTGCCACTGGCAGGGAAAAAAATTCACTTTACCCAACGCACGAGGCGTTCTCAGCCTTCTCAGCTCTTCCCCGGTAGCGTCTGATACACATGAAAGCATTGAGTGGGGCCAAAATATTTGCACGGACTGTGTTGAGGCAGGCTGTTTAGCTGCTGTGCAGACAAACAAGCAGACTGAGCTCTTTAGATGTATCCGTCCACCAGAACAGCGAGGACTAACCAAGCTCAGCCAGCTGCTGCAGCCTGTTTTCCGCTTGTTTTCACCAGCTCAGAATCTGGCCGTGACCCAGCTCCAGAGCCACCTCGCTGTTGCAAGTAAAGTCCTGAAAGATTGATGAGCAGTCAGAGTGTGGAGCAGTCTCACAGGTGCAGGGGACTGCTAATGGAACCCTCAGACACATCCTGACTGGACCCTGTCCCCTCCTGACTCAACAGTTACAATTCAGATACTGCTCAGTCTACTCATTTCTCCTCCCAGGCCACTCAGCAGCTGGAGTGAATGAATGACCTACTTTGTCGGCATGTGTTTCGTAACAATTATTTTAACTTCGATCCACCTTTTCCCATTGTCCTCTTCAGGAATTTGACTTTAATTTTGATTAACCTTAATTAAACAGGAGGTCACTGCGTGGGCGGTGATTGATGTCAGTCAGCCTGGAAAATTGCCCTTAATAAAACTGCACACGCAACAATAACACTATTGACACAGGGACTAAATATGGCTGCATGAGCCACATATTGGCTTTTACTGACTTTCAAGGGATAGTGCCTTTGTTTACAAGAGCAAGCTTGTACAGGCTATTGTATTTACTAGTTTGGAGTATCACTCTTACTTTAATGGGTGACTGAATCATTGTGCACACATTTCCATAACATAATGCTTTCTTTGCATGGTGAGGCATGTGAAACTATAATTTCAGTCCAAGTTCAATAATACCACTGAAGTGAAAATTTCCATGCTTTCTGAAGGTGGCATAATTGTTCTACAACAACAACAAAAAACAAAAATCAAAAGCAAGGCCAACCTGAAATAAAGCTAAAAGCATGCCATTTTTACGCATTGTTCCGGGTTGCAGAGGAATAAATGGTGTGGTTCAATTTTTAATAGACTTGATTGAAAGGAGAGCCGACCATCCATGCAGAGCGTAGCAGGTATGCAAAGCGCACTTTAATGAATTTCAATCGGCAAAGCTGTACCTCAAACCAGCCACCCGACCGCCTTTGTTATGAACCCCAAATGGCTGAAGGAAGTGTTCCAGTGAAAAATCACAAGGCAGATACAGCTGTGATTTTGATGAATTTCCTCATCAAAGACTCATCTTGCTATCAAACTGCTATCTGTTTTACTTTTTACTCTGTTGTATAGAGTTGTTCATATGTATATACTGGTAAAAGTTTGTTAAATAGCTTTAAATTGTCTTTTTCAGTGTCCCGTTAGGATTTGCTGCTTAGCAGAGCTGCTAAACTGATTTGCATTGTTCCTGTAACAGTGACAATAAAGATATAATCTATTCTATTCTATTCTATCAAACTGTTTCCGCAGAGTGCAGGATCTTATAGAAGAAGTCAAAACAACAAGAACACATGAAACTTGTTGTCTTTTGTTTCTCAGAACTGATTCCGGCCGGTAGAAATGGTCAGTGCTGCACAGTTTTACATTCAAGAGCTACTCCTTTACTTATTGATATAAATTCATATCCTGAAGGCACACAGCTAACGGAGATCTATTTCGGCAAAAACAAAAACTGCGAAATGATGCCCAACTGAATATGTCAGTTAGCAGCGCACCCCAATGTAAAGATTTTGCACGATGGACGAGAGGCCGGACGACCCTGAAACTTGAGGAAACACATACGATAAACAATAAACAATAAACAATACGTTTTTGATTAAGAAAACACCATCATTTTGTTACCATATCTGCTGCAAACACACGTCACACAACCAAATACAGGACACAAGCACAGAAACGAAACACATTTTAGAAAAATGCCCAGCGTTTCCAGAGGACATTATAGTGCTGAATATGGGTTGACTATATTTAAAAATCAAGTAAGGATCTCAGGATTTCTGGAAAGTTGAGTACAACAGACAAGGTGTATGGAGCCATCATTCGCTTGCTCATCTACTTCAGTTGTTTATTAGAATGCCGCAGCGCTCTTTGCTGCAAAGCTCCAGAAACGTTTTATGTTTTTCTTTTTTTTTTTATTGGCCTTGGGATGAGTAGATAATGACTGAATTCTCTCTCTCTGTCTCTCTCTCTCTCTCTCTCTCTCTCTCTCTCTCTCTCTTTTTTGTTTAATTTACTGATGCTTTAAATTGATGTCCATTTTGGAGCTTTGCACTGACAGGTTTGTCTTCTTTTCCAGCTATGAAATCCTACATCCTACATCTTTCCCCTTCATCATGCAGACTGAGTAATGAATATACCAAATATGTAGTAGTTATAGTAGAAGACATACTGATTCAGAAGAGCACACATGGGAATGCCCTGCAATGATGATGGACTCAGGGGACAAATATTGGTTGAGTGAAAATATGTGTAAAATGCTCTTTCCCATCAACTCTTAATGACACAAGTGAGTAGTTTGACATGAGATCCAATGAGATCAATAATTTCCACCAGCATGAAGGAACCCCAGGCTGCATAGAACCTACACGGTGTTGGGGGCTTTTGCTGGACTGGACATGCTGGGTATGCATGGGTGGCTTTGGAGAAATGGTGTTTACTGAAGTGGGCTGTCAGAAGAGGGATTAGTCCTCTTCCACCGAAGCAGTGGGCAATGGGCTCCGGCTCAGCTGCTGGACTAGCCAGCACTCCACTCAGTCAGATAAGGTGAGAAGAACTGTCTCCTGAAGAAGCTCACAACACACATGGGCATACAGTAGTCTTACAAACACAACATATGTAGATGAAAATGCAAGTGTGCCTGTGCTCATGCAGATACAAACCAGTGATATTTAAAATTATTTATAAGATGAGTCTTCCTTAAAAGGGCTATAAGTTTTATAGGCTCCATTACAGTTTGTAGTGTATTTCCTGAAGAATGATATCAATGCAAATAGAAACCAATAACCATGAATTAAATGGCTTGCATGTGGGTGGGATTAAAGACAACAGGAAGAGTCATAAATGGAGTAAATATAAACGGATGAGGAGAGATGAAGAGAAGAGGAGCTGAGGAGCCAGACGTGCAGAGGAGGCAGAATCGGATTCCCACAGAGAAATTGGGGAAGTAGAGGAGGTTGTGAGAGATATGATGCAAGGGGATTGGATCTTTCAAACGGTAATCGCTTTGCTACCCAAAGGGGGACAACTCCTTCTTTCGCACAGGCTCTCTGTGCTCACCCCCCTGTCAGCACGAGGAAAAACAGGCGGTGGATTAAAATGTGAAAGAGGCAGAGGATCAGAGACAGGTGGAAAATGAAAGGAGCAAAGGACAAAGTGAAAGAGAGATGAGGAAGAAACGGTGCCAGTCCCTGCACACAGAGGTTTCTGTGCATGTGCACCAGCTTGTTTATGAGCACTCCTATCTCCAGAGACAGTGTGTAGATTATTATTGACGAGGACCTGTACCATTGAATCTCTCCGTGGGTTCCCTTCAGGAATCGATACATATCTCCAAGGACTTAGAGGAAAGTCGCATTAGGGAAAAGAAGAGTGATATCCATCAGCAATATACACAGCTGAGGGTAAAGCTGGGACCAGGAAGCTCTCTATGTGACTCCCCTGACTGTATGGAACTCCATGATGTTGCTAGCGTGTGAATCTCAGGCCATTATAGCACAGCAAGCAGCCACAGATTACGGGCAGGAAATTAAACGAGCTGCTCATAGGGATTAAAGAAAGACTCTTAGTTTGTATAAAATAAATCAAACTTCACTTTGGAGCTTCCTCGTGCCAACATTCATAATGATAGTACACCACAAGCTCAGATGTTTTTCTGATGACACCATGACACAAAACTTCCTACCGGTCAATGGTTTTACTGTATGAGAGAGGAATGATATGAATGGAAATTGCAACTTGTTTTTAGTTTCTCATCTAGGTGAACCGGTTAGTTACTGAACCAGTTGCTTGCTTGCTTTATTAGTCCCCCTTTTGTGGCTTTTTTTAAAAAATAATATTAAGTCTTATAACTGTTATAATAAGGATGCACTTCTCATCATGTGCCTGATGCCTGTATCATGTGCTGGCATAAATATTTGAAAATAACAATATGAATAATGCATTGACCTAATTACGGCCATGACTCATTAACGTACGTGCGGAGCACACATAATGTTCAAAAAAAGAATGGTTTTGAATCATGTATTGCCCACAAAAGTTATTTGCAGACAGACTTTCTTTCATTTCAAACAAGATTCGGGTCCACAACTGGAAACAATGCTTTTTAAATGTTTTGTCCCTATACTTACACTTGTTTACCATCTCTTGCGGCCAAATAGCTTTTACTGCCCAGATGAGCGGCTAGATGTAGTTTAGTAGGTAAACAACTCCTTTTTTTTGTATATGAGAAGTCATTCTAATGGAACCCAAAATTGTGATGTTTGTAGACTCATCCAAGCATTTTCTAAAATGAACAGGAGGACAATAACAGACCCCGAAGGATTTAATGTAGAAGTGATTTATAACCATCTCAAACAGATGATATAGCAAGATATATGTTCCAAACTGCAAAAGTGCAGAGAGAGGTGAAGGTCAGGCTCACACACAGCTTCTGCATCCCATTAAAAACAAGCATAACCACATAGTTTCTATGCTTAAACTTAACCCGACCGATCATTTCCTAAACTAAATCATTTGGTTTCTGACTAAACCAAACTTGACTGCAGGCTTTTTGCTCAAAACCGTTAAAAATGACAGTTGAGAAATAAATGTTTTTATATGTGATGAAGGGATGATTAATGGTTGGCACAACTGATGGAAGCAACCATCAGCCACTGTGTCAGAGATCAACTTTCTGTTGATCCATTCATCCACCCAAACATCCTCCTTCTGTATAACAGTCACACTACCTCCTCTTTTGTTTTTGAATGAAACAAGTCATAATTTACACTGCTGCTCAAGTTTTTTCAAAGGAAAATCACTTATATATTTTTTTTTCTTCATTTACTTAGACGACAGATGCTGTTGGTTTCCTTCGGGATACCTTCCGAAGTTATAGCTGCATGTTCCTACAGCTGGAAGCAGGAAGGAAATCTCTCAGTTTTCTGATATTCAAACATCACAGTTTTGCTGCTGAACAGCAATCCCTTTAGAAAAGGGAAATTATGAAATAACATCCTAGGCTGACTTTAATAACACATAGAAATAAACTGTATTGGTGCCTGGGAGGTGAGAAAAATCAATCCACAAACTTATGGTCTGTTAGTGGGAATGTAAATGATCTTCTGTGCATCACTTCAGAGTTTAAGTAGAGGTACTTAGCCATAATGGGACATGCTTTCTTCATCTCTTTATCAGCTCCAAACCTACACTCATCTGGTGAGTGTGTAGCAACGTCTCCTCGAGGCTCATCATTAGTGCAAAAAATTTGCATTGGCTCATTTGATGAGTCTTCCCCTCTCTCCACTACACATATTATCACCCATCTCTTCCCCAGATTACCATCATTGCTGAACTCACTCAGTCTGTCTGACTTTCTTGGCAGCAGAAGGCATTTCTAGAGAAATGCCTTTAAGCAAAGTTAAATTAAAGTTAAATAATGAACTCAGGATAATGCAGAGAGGAGGATGGCTAAATACTTTGTAGAAGCTTCAGGAGAACCCAATCATAGGTCTGATGGCTTATGAAGAAGTGTGACGCTAGGACCGCCTGTGTTCCACTCTGAGGGTTGTACAGGGTCTAGCGATTTTTAATGAATGATAGAAATCAAGGTGTATGTGGAGACAGAGACTGTGTGGGGTTTTTGTGTGTTTTTCTCTGGGCATGTATCATCCATCCATTCATCCATTTTCTACCGCTTATCACGTTAGGGGTCGCGAGGGGGGCTGGAGCCTATCTCAGCATCTTCAGGCGAAGGCGGGGGTCACCCTGGACAAGTCGTCAGTTCATCGCAGGGCTGACATATAGAGACAAACAACCATCCACACTCACATTCACACCTACGGGCAATTTAGAGTGACCAATTAACCGAACCCCCAGTTTGCATATTTTTGGACTGTGGGAGGAAGCCGGAGTACCCGGAGAAAACCCACGCAGACACAAGGAGAACATGCAAACTCCACACAGAAACGCCCTGACCCGGAATCGAACCCAGGCCCTTCTTGCTGTGAGGCGACAGTGCTAACCCCTGCACCACTGTGGCGCCCTGGCATGTATCATGTGAACACATTTATTGATCGGTAGCCTTGGACTTTCAGACCCCTTTTAGCACCGTCGGTCAGGGGGCTTATTCTCACAACACCGCTTCTGTGCTGATTGAATTTCATTGTTGAAGCCCCTCAGTGATCGGGTTCTACTTGACTTACCAGGGTAGCACATCTTTGATGTATTTTATATTTCTAATTTCTGGACTGTGTCGTGCACACTGATTCTCCACTGCTGGGTGAAAAAACATTTCAGCAAAGCCCCGCAAAGCTGCAGCCCCTATGCAGAAAGAAATTGTACGAGCGACTGGAAGCCGCTTGATGGAACAATAAATTGCACAGTTGACCTTAGATTTTCCTGAATATATTAACAGGGAAACTGATGCATTTTATATGCCTTAAGCCCACCCTCTCTTGTTGTTTGATCCCACCTGAGAAGGAGCTCTTCAGTGAGCCAATTTACCTTTTTTAACTTTGTGCTTAACAAATCCCTAATTCATCAAATTGGTGCCAGCTTTTTTTTCTTTTGTAAATTATTATTATTAATTTATTAGACATCAGGCTCAGATTATTTTTTTTTAGTAAACATTGTAGATTTTCTCTGGATGGTGTAAATTGCAAGAAAGGACTTCAGTTCTACATTAAGAACTGAGGCAGCTCGGTACTTAAATAACTGTAGTTCCTTAATTCTTAATCATTTTCTCGAGCCAATCTAAATTACAAGAATGAGGCTAGGTGCACTATGTGAAGGTGACCTGATTCTTTTAGCTTTCATTCAAATGTCTCTGTGACGTGTCTGCAACATTTTACCCAGCTGTGAACCGCCGCAACTAAGCAAGAAAGTATGTGGCTGATAACTGCTACTAAATGTCATTATATTCAGAATGAGTGGACGCTGTGACAGTAACTGCGTAGTGTGTGTGGCTTTTGTGTGTGTGCCCCTTTGGAGCCTGTTGGTGGTTTCCGCGGCTCTCCGACTCTCTCTAATTCAGGTTTGATTCACAGCACCTACTCCATCAAAGCCGCTAATGAACTTCACTCCCCCATGAACTTCATAAGAAAGCTCTTTATCCCTTTCAAATAGGCTTTGACTTGACACAATAGCTGGATGTATCAGTCATTTTGTTCACACTACAATGCTGCTATGAAGCTCTGAAGAGCTTACACATTGTGGACATTTTGGGATTCAGATTCCAATATGACTGCATTATTATTGCTCAAGTATTCGGATAACCTCTAACCGTTGTTTAACTGCAGAATACTGCTTGGTCTTCGTGTGCACTCACTTGGCTGGTGCTTTGTAGGCTTATGTTAAATCAGTTTTGTGTGTCTCCCTGTACGATGCCTGGTTCCAAGCTTTTTAGCTACACTTCCTGGGGATTCTTCCAATAGCTTTTTTTTTTTCATGAGCAGTGTTATTAGTGCGTCTCAGTGGCTGTGTAAGCCTGATCAGTGAAGGCAACCGCAAAGGAACCGATTGGTGAATTTGATAAAGGTTGATTAACGGAGCCACTCCTTATTTGTAACCTCGCCCTATCTCTGTCTGTCGTGTTTCCGCTTTCTGTCTCTCACTAACTCACTCACTGAATCACAAACACACACACACACACCCACATGGACACAGTTACCATATGCACTTCTAGGTTAGCTCTTAGAACAATCCCATTCTGGATAAAAAAAAATTAAGTGAATTTAAATTAAAGGTAGATCCTGGAATTTTGACAAGTTGTAAATCATTTTACAAATTTTGATTCTACTGTCTCTCAGACATTTTATGTGTGTGTTGACAATATCGACTACCAAAACCTTGGAGGACATCAAAGCACGTACTGTGCAGGGCTTTGAGGAAAAATATAGCAAACGTTCAAAGAGCAACAACTTCAGCAAAAACTGGTTGAAATGAAATAGAAATTTAAAGGCTGACACAAAGAAAAAAGCAGACAGATTTGTCCATGCAAAGCGTTTTGTGAGTTAACTCATAAAGGTATCAGTCAAATGTTTTTATGGGCGGCTGCAGCAGAAGTTACAGGCACACAGAAACAGAGAGAAAGTGAACTGGAGGAAGTAGACTTAGTTGGGGCATGCTATTTATATACAGAGATTTATTTAAATAAAAAGAATTAAAGGAAGAACTTAATAAGTGGAACAAGTGAAAATGCAAATAGAACGTGAAATGCAATTAATTCTATTAGCTGAACTTTCCCTAACGAGTGGAACACTGAGGGGTTTGTCAATGGACAGCGTCAGCAGATACAGAGATGAGATGCTTTAATTTAGTGGCCAGCCTTGAATGACTACACAAACACTATAGACATTTCCAGGCCTCTCTGCTGACTATGAATTCCATCTTTGTTTGTGTGTGTGTGTGTGTGTGTGTGTGTGTGTGTCTTAGAATATAACAGGGTAAGAACTGAAGGTGTTTTAAGGAGAAAAACAAAAAAACACAAACAGAAGGTAGATTGAATATATAAAAGATGAGAACTCGCTGCAGACTGTAACGCAGGTGGAGAGTGATAGCCCTGAAGGATGTGCGTTCTGTATACTCTCATCAATGTGACAAAAACAGCACAAATAGGGCACAAACATATGGGTTCATCTACTGTAGATGCCAGAGGCCACTTCGCTGTAGGTAGCCTTCACAATTCTTTTCTCTAAGTAAAGAGATTTAAATTTTAGTATGTCTCGTCACCATAAAAACAGCTGTTTTGAAGGACTTCTTTTTCTTCTCTTTAACAAGGAGAATCTCCTCTGGTACGTAAACGTGCGTTTCAGATACAAATGGGCTGAACCAACAAGTAAATATCCCTGAGTACCAGGATCTGCATGGGTATCTTGTTCTGCATTGATCTTGATTTAGAAACATATGGCCCTTTGGTTGTGAAGATGTATTGGCTAAAACTGTGGAAAACTGCACATT
This sequence comes from Mola mola, assembly GCA_001698575.1. Taxonomy (NCBI): domain Eukaryota; kingdom Metazoa; phylum Chordata; class Actinopteri; order Tetraodontiformes; family Molidae; genus Mola; species Mola mola. Next base: position 9,403,997 of record KV751316.1, read on the forward strand.
CGTCACTGTTTGCTGATTTAAAGCACCAACTAATTTCATTCTGTGTAGGTATATCAACAGGCTGACGTGTTGTGGAACGGCAACACTTGTAAGTGGTGTGATCTGCAGCTTTTACAGTTATAAATCACAACTAGAAAATGACCCTCCCTCACCTCGTCTGAAGCCAGCCAGACATGTCAAAAGGCAGAAATATGTTTATTTGAGTGCCATGAACTCATGTCATTGCATAGGTTAAGGGATGTTGAAGTGAGCTGGAAACAGCAAACATTTTCATGATGTTAGCTGTGAGTAATCTTTCACACTAAGTCAAGAGCCTCATGAAAGTAGCCTGCTCTAATGCTGTAACACAACCTCATGCCCAGAGATACTGGATGGAGGTAATAAAAACTTGTCAGGTGAGTTGACGTAAGGTGGGTTTTAAATTTAGAGCCAGCCATCCTATTGACTAAAGAATATTAAGTGTGATTAAGAAGCTCCCAATTATCCAACTGGGTATTTTGAGCAAGAGGAGGAGGAGGTGGAAAAAGGGCCCCTGTCATACACTCTGAAATTGGTTAGAGCTTGCACCAAGGGGTAAGTAAGGAAGTTATGAATGTTTTAGAAGCTAACGGTCCAGGAACTTGGATTTCACAGGCCATCAGCACTGGGTGGGATTCGACCAGACATTCGCTGGGGAGACACCAATCTCAGAGGGAGCTAATCTAGGCTACACACCGAAGAAGCGATGCAGGAGTCTGCCTTTACCACAGCTACCTCAACCCTCTCAAGAGGTTCTTCAAAGCTGAGCATCAAGGGACTTATTAATTATAGCTTTTTTTTATTTCGCTCTTGGATGAGGAACTAAGGGAGAATATGTTCATTTGTGATAGTGGAGAGGAATGAAGTTAGACCATTTTGTTCTCAGTTTCAAGGCCTGATCTAATTATGCAATAACCGGCACCATGAACAACCCCCCAAAATAAAGTGTAAGTTACAAAAAAGCCAGAGAGGAAGTGTATTCAGTTACTCAGATAAAGTTTGAGTTACTTCCTGTGAGAATGCACATGCCATTTTTTAAATTTTTATTGATTTCTTGATATAGAAAATGCAGTACCTAGACAATAAAAAGAAAACAACAATTTTTTTACCTCCACAAAAAAACACGTCAGTGTCATTGTCCAGCTTTGAAGATTGTCTCAATTCACTGTCTCCTTTCAAAGTAACCTGCTTGCTGATAGAAGAAGTTAACCTTAAGGGCTTTATGTCAGACAGCTCTCTGCATATCGATGTGAAACCTACAGAGGCCGAAAGCTTCATCTGTCAGAAAGCTGTATTATCAAGTTCCATATTCTGTACTGTTAGCATGCTGTTGCTTAGTTAAATATGCGTTTATATATAGTTTCCCCCAGGTGACTGAGGTTAACATCTCCTGGTATAGGAGATGGCCTGCACTCACACTGCTCCGAGTGCAGCCCTGCCTGTGCACTGTTACCTCTCGTACATACATCATCAGGTTGAGAGATCATGACTGCAACTTTACCGACTTTGTGGCTTGTTTGGAGTGTTTGTGTCAATTCTGCAACGCGAGGATTACTTTTTGCGGCAACAGCAAGAGATGAGGAAGACATTTATATTTTGCATGACCAACTATACGGTGCTAAACAACAATTCATCCAATCGTGCCGGCTTACATTAATGGAGCACAGCAACTGAGCACGCACACTAGTCAAACAGTCCAGACTTTGTAAGTCACATGTGGTTGTGGACAGTACGGATGGCCTAGTGTGAGTGTGCCCTAAATCTACACAACAAAAATGCATTGTTGCTTTTAGGCTTAAGATTATGGTTGCCCCTCAATTTATGCACTACTCATATCCACAGATGCCCCCTTTTGAACAATTTCATGTGGTGTGGTCAAGCTCAAACATCCTCATTGCCTATTATTTTCCTGAGTCAGGAAGTAAAAATATATTGACTTGTCCATTCTGTTTACTCCATTTACCCTCTCACTCACTTTCCCTATGTTCCATTGTCTTGTCACATTTTGCCTCACCATCTATCAATCTCCCCCTCCGCTTTTACAGTCTTCATTCACTCCTGTCATCATGCAGAAAAACATGTCTTAGCTCTTAGAAAAAATGCACCTATGCACGAACGTCTGACCCTAGTCCTCTCATCCTAGCTTTCTTTCACGAAGGTGATGAAATATTTAAACGACATCACTGTTCCTATTTAATTGCATGTCAACTCACCCTGCATCTGGGTTGGGAAAAAAAGGCTTGAGTCTGTCTGGGGCCAGTGATGTTCATATAACCCAGTAGAGTCAAGGAAGAGATGGGTTAGGCATGAGAATGTTGAGCACGGGAATGGCAGTTGCAACATAAGTAATTCATAGGTTGTGTTCTAACCTAGTGGAATAAAGTTGCCCTCCAGATGCCTTTTTGCTCTTGAATTATTTCCCACTGTGGTTCGTCACATAATGATAACTTCACAGCTAGACATTTTGCATCTGGTGCATTGATTGGTAAGCATGGCTGACTGCAGGGATGATATTCATCGGCTGCATTATATGTAGGCTCAGTCAGGGGCTATGTAAAGTCAGAATGCTATTTGTTTGTTTGTGTGTGCGTGTAGTCAAGGAAAACGATACTGTCCGGCTGTGCTGCATGTGTTACCTAGGGTGAGTCATCAATCAGTGATAAGGCAAAGTCTGCCTCAACAGGGACTGTCTGGACTTGACAAGGTGGTGAAGAATACATTGAAGGAAGGCATCACAAATGTACACCGGGGCAAAACAGCGTAACTGTAATACTTACGGTGAGGATGTGAGTCAAGGCAGTTCAAATGTAGTGTAAGCTCTGCATGCATCCATCAGACTGATACATGACTCCATAACGTAATTACCTAATTTCCTCACCTCTTTTTCTCACGCAACCGCGTCAATGGCAGCGTCCAAAGTGCTGGCAAGTCACGAAGCATGTAATGTCAACATATGATCACAGAGTGCTCTGATGTCGGCTCTGAGTGCTCTGATCTGCAAAGGACAAGGCAGGGAAAGGGAAAGGGGATGGAAGGGAATGGAGAGGTCTCACACTCAAAGGGGATATTCTAATTATTTTCTTGTCAGGGATATTGCTGCTGCCTGCTTTAGAACCTGGACCTGTGTCACACCACTGACCTGTAAGACCTGAAGAGTGGTAGACCTGGGAAGCTTACCATACATCAATGCAGGCAGCTTTATTGACTCATCACTGCAGACATCAAATAATCACTTTATATCATTCAGAACCGTAGGTCATCTGCTATCCATTACCATTCCCCTCCTATATTAGATTTCCATTTGATTTAATGTGGGCTTTGTTGAGAAGAGAGAGAGAGTGCCATGCACTCTCAGATGCCATTTTGAAGAGGCAAAGCAAAGTAATCAATTCACAAACAGGAGACTGCAAACTGAATTACTGGGATGGTGAGCCGAGTTGTGGTAGAGATCAGCAATGAGAGCCGCTTT
>KV751316.1:9407535-9472390 GCA_001698575.1 Mola mola
GGTAGTGAGGGATCAGAAATGATTAAAGCTAACCTGTGCATAGAAGAACAGCCATACAGGAGCACCGTGTAGAACTCACCCCTACACTCATGATTGATTTTCAGGCTTCAGGCTTTGGATTGTCCACCTGCATCTTGCGTCCTCAGAGTCTTCGTGTGTATATGTAAATATTAATTCAAGAACTTTTTGTTCATTTTGACATTTTTATTTGTCTTGTCTTCTAACCTCAATAAAAGAGAAATTTGTACAATTTTTAAATACCGACGCTTTGGGTTGGGTGACTACCGGCTCAAAGAGGATTTTTAGTCTTATTCCCGGGTCATCAAATACCGACGCTTTGGGTTGGGTGACTACCGGCTCAAAGAGGCATTTAAAGTATATGTATGTATGTGGTGTGCACAGTATGTGCACATATTAGTGGAACATCAAGCCTGCTCGAAAACGTCACTCTTTTTCTCCCTTGCTTTCTTGCTCTTGTTTCTCTGGCGGCAGGGACTACCCACCATGTTATGTAAATCATCTGTGATTTGACACCATCAGCCATAAATCTTCATTGGAAGGACAAATAAGAAAAAGGAGCTGTTTTATGATTCTTTAGAGCTGTCTTGCTATGTAGAGAGATAGCAAGTCACAGTGCAAGCGTTAATCCGCACTGTGCAACTGACTAAAAAGTGTTATTGATTGCTTTTACCTTCATTTGAATACCCCTCCTGACTACCACCACCACTCAGTTCTCTCTGAGACACTGTTAGACACTCGAAGCTCATTAGCAACCAGACTACGGTAGGAATACATTCTGCAGATAATTTCTCATTTTTCTCTTATTTCTCATTATGAAACACAATGGGCTTCAGAGTACCTGTTAGAAAGCACTAAACAGTATTTGCTTAGCTTTTAACAAGATAACAAGGATTGTCAAAGGTCCACTTATAGATTTTATTACAGCTTATTTAATTACTCATGACACGAAGAAACTGTAAAAAATAGAAACACATTTATGTTTTATTTATTTACAAGAGGAATGAAGTGTACTCTCTGATTGAATGTGACATTCATTGCTGCATATTTTAAAAGTCATAGCAGATTCTGTAAAAAAATAAAAATAAAAGAGGGAGCCAGCCTTGCACTAAAAGCATCTGGTAGATGCTTAGAAATTATCAGACAGAAAGCTCATTGGCACTGTTGTCCCACCGAACCCAACAAATCCAGTTCTAGATGTAGGCATTTTAAAATGTCAGCCCCCCCCCCCCTTTCCAGTGATTATTCTGTGCGCCCCAGACGAAGTCCATTACCACTGATACGGCATGTGGATGTGTAGCCTATCACAGAAATTATTCAAAGCCATTCAAGATTTGAAAACTGACAAAGTGTTATGTCAGCACATTCCTTTCACACTGTATATCAGTGAGTACCATTCTTCTAAGTTTCCCTCTATCTTTCTTGAAACATATAAAAAATGGAGACACTGCAGAAATGGTTCGGTAGTGAATGATGTTTATCGCGAGCCAGCATTTCAGCTCATAGTCCGTAGGGCCATCCTTGAGAGTATTGCATGTGTGTATATGTACGAGACATTTCCCTCCTCTCAGTGTGAGATTTATATTTTTGTGTCATCACTCTTCATTACCATAACACAACCATCCACAGTGAAATGAACCTCTGGCTGCAGTTGCACTTTACTCAGTATTATTTATTCTCCAGTCCCCCATCTGCCCTGGCAACTTCCCCGTGCCACTCAGGCACAATCTAGCCATATTACCTCCCCCCAGGCTTCACCTAAGTTTGACTGATAGGGCCAACACAGGGAAACAAACAGCAGGCCTAACCTCCAATAGGATTAGGGACTGTGAAGCATCCGCAGCGTCTCTCTCTTGCTGTTCCTTCCTCAACAATGGAGCATCTCATCCCATCTGCATGCACGTAGGAGCCGCTTTAGGGGAGCTGCTGTGGATGAAATGGACTTGAATAAATGTGGTCAGTGGAATAAAAATCTCAGAGCCGAAACAGATTTTATTAACTGGTCGACAATACTAGTGGGTCAACAGGGAGAGAGGGGGGGTGGGTGCTGTAACAAATGCGCTGAAGCTATTACGGTGCAAACTGCATGCTTGGAGCCTGTCTTGTTCTCCTGTTTTATTCACGCCTACCAGTGACGCCACACCGGTACAAAAATAAGATCGGGGTTAGATTTCACCAGGCTCCCGAGTGCTTTTACAGCACAGCCAAGCACTGCTCAGTTATGGGTCATTAAGAATGCCTGTTCCTGCCGTGCACCGCACAGGCCCATTACCGGACTGCCTGGCCCGGGCTGCTGCACTCTGGTGGAGAGGTTCTTAGCTTAAGCGCTATGCTCCAGAAATACTGCACAGAGCAATGAATGAGAGTTACTTTAAAATGAGCAGGAGATAAAGTTATGATAAATGACTTCGCTTTTTCCTCTGTGACACTGATAGTTTACTTTCGTTTATTTTAGTTGACCTTTATAATGTAACCCTGATACTATAGACATTCATGATTAGGTTCATCATGAATGTCTGTTTACTGCTCAGGGAAGCTTGATGTGCAGGCTTATAGACTGTAGAACATAATATCCAAATAAAAAATGTGGAAATGTGATAAAGAAAAATGGCCAAGTATTTTTCAGCAATTACAACAGGGCCCCAGAACAGTAGTGTTAGTTATTACTGGCTTTCTATCATCTTAAAATATTTCTTTACACAGTAGCCACCCACAGAAAGAAAAATAATACCAATTAACACTTCTATTGAGAAAATGGTTTTATAACACAATAACATTTGGGAAACATTTCCATTTTAGGTGTGATTTGGCCAAATTCAAAATTCAAAGCATTAACTAAAGCAGACTCATTAGCTGTGTGCAGCTACAATTACTTTACTTAGCGACATGACTTACTTGTTGGTAACAGTCATCTGCAGCAGCAGCACTGGGATCTTTAGTATGTAAAGAGGGTGATTATCACGGACTCGACCCTGTTAAATATAACTGAAATTCTACTAAGTGAGAAACAGCATAATTGAGAAATATAGCACATAGTCATATTTCAGATTCCTGAGTTCTTTTTCAGGTGGGAAAAAAAAGTGTCATTGCTGACAGCAGTAAAGGTCTTGTGGTTGTAGGAGTGGAGGTGAGCTTGTAGCTGGAACCTTTCAAATGCAGTATTTTATAAATCCTCTAAAAAAATTGGTGTACGCTATACAACCAACCGGAAACCTAAACCATGTAAGCAAATCTTGAAATGTATAGAATTCTTCACAAGGATAAAATTAAACATGGGCAAGTTGCGCATGGACAAAAATGACATTCTACATCCAAATGAGGTCTCTCGGAGGGAGAAACTTTAAGCCAGTGTAAATTTAAGGGTTTCGTCTCTCCTGCACTGCTGAGTTCACGTATCGAGTGTAGTTTACTTCATGATGCTTTGATCCGGAAACAACGAGTGAAATTCTGTGTACCATTAAAATTTAAATATGGTGACCTCACCGTTTTACTCATTATATAGCAATACATTAATTGCAATTGAAGAGCAGAAAAACTGCTTAGTACACTTTGAATTGGTTTTAATATGCAGGTGTGATGGTTGTTTCTTGCCCGGAGGTTATCCATTGCTTGGTTCATACTCAGTGACCAAGGATCTCTTCACTTCATACAAAACACACCGTTCAGATATTGTATGCACTTTATTACTTTTTAATGAATTATTTTTTTGTCCCAGCACAGGCACTTTTTTGGGGCAAAAAGGATTATGAGCGGGTGATGAAGAACTTTCTATTAATATGGGGAGCAGGAAATGAATCACATTAAAAGCCTTAATATGAACCTGTTTTCAAATATAGCTGCAGTTAATGCACTAGTCAGACTGTTTAATGGCTTTTATTGCCTCTGTTATCGCTATCATTATTTATTAATAGAGACAAATAAGAAATGGCTTTAGAAGCAAGGTTTAAACATCAATATCATTATACCAAAGTGCAGTCTGAACTAATACACACTACATGCACCACATAATAATCATACAGTAACTTAGATACTCTTAATTTTGTATTACTGTTTTAAAACAACGGTGTTTTCAGATGCAGGTGGAGAAACAGCAGCTTAACTGCACAAATAAAACAGTAAAATATGAATAAATGTCAATTCCTGTATCACTTTTTTTTCCCAGGCGCTCATCATAACTCTCAGTAAAATACTAACTGAAGTCCTCTTATAAATAGTCTGGTATTAATGAAGCAGACACAGTCCAATAAAGAGAACAAGAGAGCAACTCTTTAGCTTAGAATGTGTGATGATCAATTAGAGACAATTATTAGTGGCTGTTAACATGTATTGTATCAATTCATCAGCAACCTTATATTACTGAATTATTGATGGGTGGATTGGATGGTGGATACTTGTTTGAAATGGAAAAGTGGTTTCTGTGTTGTATTTGAATGAGAAACAAGGAACTAAGAAAAATCAATCTCCTCTTTCCCCACGGCACACTTCAGGAACATATGTTCCACCTCATTTGTGAGCACTTCTCCCCCAGACCTGTGCCATGCTATTACAGTTTTCGGATCTGAGCTCTATAGACTCTTGACCCTCATACTTTTCAACCTGAAACTGACCTGGTTCAGTGTCACCAATCAGAAAGACAGGTTTGAGGATTATCTTTCAGTTATCAAGCTGTGTAACAACACTGAGGATAGGTGTTAGGGGGGGATTCCTGAATCTCATATAGCTTTTGATTAAAGTAGTATTAAAGATGAAGTGGGGACGACACCGCAGTGTCACTTTGACTAACCGGAAAGAGAGGATGTAAGGAACAGATAATACTCCAATCTTGTCAGACACAAAATTATTATTTGTCCCTGTCTTTGCATTTTAATTTCATCCACAATGTAGTTCAACAAGGAAAGTCATTAATTTTGACTTTGCACATGTGCCAAAGGTTTTGAGAAAGGCCCTTCTGATTCTAAAATCCTCAGGGTGGGGGTGGATCCAATATGGCTTAGCTGTGCCTCAGAAAGAGAGGATGTTAAACCAAGGCTAGTTTTTCATTTCCCCGCCCCCCCTCTCTCTCTTTCTTTCCCTCACCCCCTCTTTTTTCGTCCTCCCTTATTACCTCACGCTCCGTTTGGAAGGGAAATGATTTGGGTTGTGCCAGGAGAGCAGTAAGGAAATTCTGAATGAGACCTACAGCAGGTGTTGTGTCTATGTTTGAGGCTAGAAAAGGAAGATCTGAAATTGAGGAAAATATTATTGTGTTCATAATTCACTCCAAGCATCCGTCTGGCCTTCAGAATCACTGCTTACGTTGTTCGTTTCGCTCTGGCCTCTGTGAATACATGCATATGATTGTGCATGGCCTCAGATGCAAACACGGTGGCGGATGCTTGCAAATGTCCCATTCCCTTGCGGCTGATGCGGGGGTTGTTTCCAGATGCCTGCCAGTGAAACCTAATGGTGGGATACACCTGTCCTCTCAGGCATGATGACAGCATCCCACTTCTCTCTAGCCCATTCGATACCTCCTTCCACTATCTTCCACACCTCTGTCTTCTGTCACTCTTTTATGGCAACGCACACAGAAGGTGTGACACAACCTCCATGAAATCCCAAAGATGTCGAACGTGTGTACCTACAATGAATCTGAAGTTTTCTTACACGCGCATATACATAACTGCGGTTAAATAATGTGAACAGATTAATCAAAAGACAGCAAAGTTGATTTAGCCTCCTTTTTCTGCTTTATTAGTCTATTATTTATTCACCATTCTCTCATTCAGAATTCCCCATTTTCCTTGTGGTGTGCCTAAAACGCCTAATAAGCTTGATTTACACAGCAGTAAAAAAAAGCTACCGAAAACACTGTTTCTGTGAAGACTGCCGCTGCCCCGTGAACTACCAGAAGGTTCTTAGTTTAGCCACTGATGGCAAATTAGCCCTAATATTAAATCTAGGGTTTTGGAGCAGTTTGCCTCAAACAGGCCAGCTAATAAAATCACATCTCTGACAAAGTACACCAGTGGTTTGGGAAAACACTGAGGTGTGCACACTGAAAGAATGAAACAAATGGGCTGTATGACAAAGCTAATCCCACCGGTTAGACATACAGTATATCTAGGTTCTTCTCAGCGCCATATGGCCAAAGAAAAAGACATGAGAGAAAAGCAGAAACAAACAATATAAAACAAGTAGGGTCAAAAAATGGGTAAATTTAAAAAAAAATAGAAGGACTAAATGGTGAATTGCAGACAACAGAGAAAAATCTATCTCCAAGTAAAACGTTTTCTATAAAAAGAAAAGCCTTATTGCGTTATTCAAATCATTCATAATGTACTTATTCACATCAAATTGCCTCTTCATTGTTATAGTTGACAAGTCATTATAATAAATACACTGTCCTCCATGTGTAGGTAGCAGCTTTTTATCTACAGCATTTGGTATTTGGAGTTGTTGTGGGACATGGAACTCATAGTTCTATGAAAAGACAAAAAGACCATCTGATAGGACAGCCTGCCCACTTACTTTAGCATAAAACATATTAACACATAACAGCTCTTTCTTGCCACTGCATGCATTTGTCCATGGTGATTTCTGCCCTATTTATATTTAATAATCTGTTTTTATTATACTCAAAGGCAATCCTTTCTTTGCACGTGTATTCATATCATCTACCTGCAGATATGAGTAGTGCACCTAACTACCCCAGGAGCTATACATAGAGGGATTTATATGAATGTTAAACCAATTTTGACATGTCTTTGAGCTGCTGTGGGTGTCAAGATGGTCGATACCGCAACAATAATGACTGATGCCTCTCTAAATGGGATCTAAATGAGCTGGTACGCTTCTGTGATCTTCTGTGGAGAAAAGAGTAGCTTGAAAGCTAATAGGTACCGTAACAGCTGGTCCCTGGGGATTAGCTGTAAGACTTTTTCCCTTAGATGGACCACTGGACATTGCATGCCCTGCTGAGCACTAGTGTCACCTTTGTGTTCATTCTAAGCGTGAACTAAAAGTACTTTAAATTAAGAGAATTACATGCATGTATACATATGCTGTGTGTCCCCAATCACTTAAGTCTGTCTGACAAACCTGGATCTGGTTTTAGTACTCGGCTGGTGCTACAGCTGGATCAGAGCTGGTGCAACATCTGAGCCTTCGACCAGATGTCGCACGAACCGTTTTGGTTTTCCACCAGCATTAATGCACTGCATATGTCTTACATCAAATCACTGATTTCAAAACATTTCTCGGTCAACTATGGCAGGATTCATCTGTCGTGTGTTACGCCCACGTTGGTGTGGAACCAACACGCAGGGAGACAGACTGTCTCATCCTTGGACCGCTGCTGTTTCAATTTGGTGTTTGTAGGACAAATCTCTTCTAAATTCTTTAGCGATTGATGACACACAATGCAAGCTCTAGTTGTTAGAAATGGCTGTCATATTTAGTTTGTGGTCACAATAACACCGCTTCCAGCTCCTGATGTAAGATTTGGCACTACTTTGGAACCCGTTAACCTGTCCAACAGACATTTGTTTGACAATTACAGCTCAAAGAACTGGACAGAACAGACACTGGCTCCGAAGTACAGCGGCAGCGGAACCGACTTGGTCAAAAATTTGCCCATCAGTCCAGCAAGAAAGCAAAGCAAAAGCCCTTTTATTTGATTTATTTGATATTTCATCTAGCTGAAATAATGTGATCACCATATGCGACCAAGCTCTTTTTAATACTACTGGTAAGCCAAAAGTGAAAGGTTCCTGTCCAGTAGGCCTTCACGTGCCTGAGTTAGATTTTATCCATTGGATGGACACAGTCTGAGACGGACTGAATAAAACCTCTGCCGGCCCACTGAGGGTTTTGTATAATAAGGCCTCTGACACAGCAAGCAGTTAGCTTTGGTGTGTGATGGGAATACTGTGTGTTTCCCAGGGTCCAGGTGGGATAGGCAGAGCCAGAACCAGTGCCAGGCAGGGTTGGTTACAATAGGCAGGTTGGGGAGGAAGGCACCACAGATGCCGAGGCCTCACTCTGAAATAGCACGGTACGATGTCCCTTGTCTTGTTTTTTTGCTCTCTCATACACACTCCGAATGCTGACACGTGGATTTCCAGGCATAATCTGGCCTGCCTCGCCTACCCAGCGCCCATATGGGGAAACAAACATGCAGCTGTACACAAAGACATGAGCTTGTGCTCATACTGCCATCCTGTCTCTTTCATCATTCAGTTTATCCCTCGTTGGGGTTGTTTCGCCAGCTTCGCCACTCATAACTGTCTGCGCAGCTGGGAGCCGTCCATCTTGACTATCCCTACCATCCATCTACACCTCTGATTGGAAACCAGGAGGGATGAGCTGGCTGTCAATAGAAAACATGGTACAGGGATTCATAACTTCTTCAATGCCCTCTCAATTTCCCCTCACTGTCTTCTTCCAGACGGGTTCTCTAAAGTTTCTGTCAGAGTGCCAGGGCCAAAGCTCAAAAAGACTCAAAATGCATCCTGCAAAGAGGACTAGGCCTCTTGGCTCACTTGATGCACATGGGGAAAAGACAGACAGAGAGACACAAAGACAGTCCATCTTGATAGATAGCTCCTGAGAGACGGAGATCCAGAGAGCAAAGGGAGTCTCTGACAGCAAAGATATACAGTATATATATATATATACAGGCATTTGAGATTCAATGTGGGGAAGACTGAGCAGAGGAAGTTGCTTCAAGGTCCAAAAAGGCATCTGTGTTGGAGGCTGAGAGGGCTGACAGAGATGAATAGAGACACTGCTAGTAAACAGACAGAGTCAGATGAAGGGATGATGATAGATGATAGACAGCGGTAAAACAAGAGAGAGAGACTGCCCTGTCCGAGCGCATGTCTGTCCTGTCTGCGAGGGCAACGGCACATAAAAACATACACCAGCCATGAAATTAAAATGGATAAACATATAAAACATTCTTCAGCCAGTCATAGAAGAAGTCAGCGATCTGTGTGTGTGCATGAGTTTACGTGTGAGCGCAGCCTCTTAAAGAGACGTATAATGTGTGTCCTTTGGTGTTAAACATTACAGAAACTACAATGTGCATATTAGGCTGTCGGCTCTGTTAAAACAAGTTCCTTTCTGATATCTCAGAGAGACAGATAGGCCTAATAAAGTCTACCCGTGACGCTGCGGATACATAGCAAATGTAACATAACATTGGCTAAAGACTCAGACACACAGACAGGTGCTTTAACATGTCTTAGTAAACACGGCTCACCTGGATCCTTAGAAAGCTTCTATGCTCTGACACTTTCACACAATTAGTGGGAGCCAAATCCATCTCTTGTCCAACTCCCAGTAGGCCTGTCAATCTTCCCGTCAGGACCTGTCACCTCCCTGCTTTTAGCCTCAATACGCACATACACACATCAAAAATCCGACTCATGCGCATATAAATGTTCACCACGGCTCACAAATCTTTCCCTTCCCTCTGCCACACACACACAAGCTCGATCCACATGAGGCATGATGACTGGAGTGGTCTATTGTTATTCAGTGTCATCATATCATTTCAAGAAGTAAATTAGCTTATTGGGAACGGCAGCTAAGATGTGGCAAAAAGGTGACGCATGAAGGGACAAACAGACTGTTGAACTGGGATTGATGATATGCCAAATGGTGTGGTGGTGAACAACCCATGCAACGACGAGCGATGAGGGTGTTTCGATTAGGTTTCATTGTCATCTTTGTGGAGGAAAGAAAGCTGCAAAGGTGTTTTTTTTGTTGTTGAAGATGTTATAGATGTGTGAATTTGCAGGAAATGATATCCCCCTGGAGTGAGACACACTGTATATGTATTTCATCCATTCTATGACCTATGAGATGAGATATGTAAGATATTCTCACATCTTAGTCATCGAGATTTGAGAGGAGAAGGCAAGGAAGAGGCAGCCGGAGAGGAGTCGAGGTGACATCAAGTAAATATATGTGACACACCTGTATTATCGGTCCCTTATTTTGTCATAGCCTAGAGCTGTATTTTATGATTTCTGTTGGATAAGCATAACAGTCTCCATGAACTCCTATACATTCACCTTTAATTAAATTCACAACGTGGAATAATGTGACAGTAATAATGTCAAGGTAAGAAATGTAGAACAGTACTTTATGGGGTGCTGTACAAACGTTGAAGGTTGTAGAAATTGATCTTGCAGTGAATTATTGTAAATTACTAATGCAACTTGTGAAGAACCTCATCATATTTTATCCGTCCATAAGAATCATCTTGTTTTCAGCAGTTAAGTTTGCGAAATAATACAATATTAATATAATATTTGCAAATGTGGTCTGGAATGCAAAAACCATGTCACATAAAAAAGTTAAATTTACATGTCCATGTTCACAAAGATTTATGACTTATACAAACAGCTGATTTTGTCTCTGTTCAGGCATTGTTCCCGATCTGATCCTTATTTGTTCCTTAATTAACTATGCATTAACTAATCATTAGCGCCTTTGCAAAATTAGTATTCTCATTAACAACCAGCAGTTACATCCTCATCCGTTCCATTCATCTGTTACCTGTAACGATTCAAAATGTTGTGACTTTTACTGCAGTGTTGTTTTACGCAGGTGTGATGTATTGAGTTGTTACCCAGTATTCCCATCCATCTTTGCAAAAAAAAAAAAAAAAAGCTTCTCTACAGAGTCATCCTAAAGGTATTCAAGGGATTTAATGTAAATGTAACAAGTACAACCTGTTCTTTGCTTCATGCAACTCCACAAACCCCACAAAAGCGAGCGCTCATGCAAGCTTTTGCATGACCCCATACTGAGTTGCGTGTAGTGTTTTCCTCACATAAACCGAAGTAAAACATCTCTGAGTGAAACTGCGGAGGTCAGGGGGGACATATGGAGGAGAATTTCCTGAACAATGGCTGTAAATGTTATTATCCCATTAATCAAATCGACATCTTATACGCCCATCACACAGGCAGGAATGACCTCTTTGCAACATGAGTAGGAGAACTGGACTCTGAACGAGCAGCTCCTATCAGCAGATGACAGAACTGTAACTGACCCCTTGTCTCTCATTTATTTTGGGAAGCGACGGTTGAGCCTGCAAGCTGTAATTTAGCCTCAGTAATGCATCTGCAATTTCATGCTGGCTTTGCTGTATTTTGAGGACAATGGCGGCAGCATGTGGAAAAATTAAACAGAGAGACTCCTTTGTCACTATGGACTTGTATGGCTTTGTGGCTGTAGTTAGACGCTATTCAGGAGGGCTGTGTTTAACAATGCCACCTGAGCCCTCTGCTGTTGTTCCAGAAAAATAAGTTGCCAGAAAATCAATCAAGGGAAGCGTGTCTGCAAATGAATATGTATGTTAACCAACAATCTCTGTACACGGACACCACTTTAAGATGTTGAAGAAGAAGAAGACATACATTATTTATACCCAAATTGCCTCTCCAATCTTACAGAGAGCAAAATGTTTATGTATATGCCCATCACTGTCATTTTTAAAAAAAATCTTTTTGGTTGCCTCATTTCTGACACTTCTGCTGGTATGATTGAGAGGGAGCCAGAATAGAGAGACCAGAGACCTGTGAAGACAAGGTCCCTGTGATATTTTGAAATAAACAGCTAATGACCAAGTTGTCTTTAAATTAACACTTGTGAAACAAGTTAATTGAAAAATGAAATCACGTGAAACAAAGACATGCATCATATGCTGAAACTCTCCTCTCTTTATACATTCTACAAATCTTCTGACTACAACCAGCATTTGCGTGGCCATTGTGCCTCCTGTTGGGAGGTTTAAACGGCTTTTCGTTGTGTTTTGGAGGATATCCAGTGACCCACAGGAGTACCTTGTTATGTAGTCTTCTGCAGGCAACAAACTAAAGTATCACATATAAGACAAAACATATCCCCCAACAGTAATTTAAAAAAATGCACTGCACAACCATGCTCCGCCCTCTTATAAAAAGAAAAGATGGTCAGATTGAATTTGTCTTGAATTAGTTTTTAATACTTAAAAGACTTAGTCTGTCATCAGTTTAAATCTTTCAGTCTCATTAGAAACAGAAAGAGTAAACTGTGTTTATTACACCCTGAAACCACAATATATCCCATAGATTATAAGATTTCTCATGTGCAAAGATGACATTTTGTCACAACAAACCAGACATTAAACTTACACATTATTGTTGAGCACAAGAAAACAGAGGGATTGTTCAATATTCCTCCGTTATGCTTTGGGATAACCAAAAGGTCACAGTGGGCGGTTTTCTCCAAATCACACCGCAAACAATAAGTTTTGCTTTCGTTCACAGTATTTCCTCTATTGTCTTGTTGACAGCACTGTGTGGCTCTACAGGGATTTGTTACTTGCTTTGTGTGCTGTAGAGGCCCTGACATACCTTCAGCCAGAACTTCAGCCATAGTTCAAAGTGATGTTTCAAGCCCTGCCCACAGCCTGATAACGAAGTTCTTAACCATGCACAGTCAGCGGCACTGGCCTGAAGAAATCCAGGACTTATTGGGTTGAATTTCCTAGTTTCAGTCAGTCTGACTTGATTTGTGATTTGTTTTAATGGTGAATTTTTAAGGGTTTCAAAAATCAGAACATGTACTGCAGTAGTATTGGCAGTGAAATCATTGTAAATGCCGCTGGACTGTTATATTTCAAGGTGCAATGAACGCCTGCATTTCTGCCACTCTTGCTGGCCTCAGCTCAAGTATAATTGGACAAGCCAAGCCTGTCTATCCAGGCTTTATGGGGCAAGCTAACTTTAACTAAGTTTAACTCTGTTTCCTTCACTCACATAGACTCCCTCCCATTTTCTTATTGAACCATTTCAACCCTGCATCCACATAAAGTGAATCATTTCTGCAAACAACACAGAGCTGCCTTTCAATGCACCATTTACAAAACTTAGAATTGGTGCAAGATGTATTACGAATAGATAAACAGAGATGAAGGAAAGTGAGTGTTATTCTCACTCACTGAATTCTGCAGCCAGTTAAGCTTGTAAAGCAGGCTGTCTGAAGGCTGAGCGAAGAGGACAAGAACCAATTTTCATGAGTTTGGGTAATTGGGAATTTGGAATCTGTCTTGTATGGACTAAATTGCTGAGGGAATGAAATTAACTGTGTAAGTGTGTGTTGGGCTACTGTTAAAGTGGGACAGAAAGTAATAATGTTTAGCTGAATTACAAAGGATGAAAGAGGTGACTGTTCCTGAAAGCCACTGTAAAGAATAACTTCAAGTTATGCAACTCATATTCTCCTAGGAAGATGTGTCTCTGTGGGACTCTTCCTCTCACGGGGGTTCCTCTGAATCCAATCCTGTCCTGAAGGCATACCAGGGCAGCGCAGGTCCCTGTCTCACAACCTTGTTATTACCTACAATGTCCCAAATCTTTATTTTACTGAAAACCTAATCTGGGAAAATATTTTTTTCGGTTGTTAAATCATTAGGATTATATGCTTCATCCAAAGTTTTTATTTATAGCCTACTTAGAAGTACCACCAAACACAAAGCGCTAGACAAGACAAAGAGGAACTAGCCCCAAAATTCATCAGTGACTCAAAAATTAATCTTAACCCATTCTTTACTGTCCAGTCAAGGGTTGTCAGAGGAAGAAAGGTGAAAAGTACAAGTGAAGGTAAATTTACATATGCACTGTACTTTACATTCAATGGACATTTCTCATCCTGGCCGATTAATCACAATCTATATTCAGCATCTTTCTGATTATCAAGCAGCCAATACAAAAAAATAATTTAAAATTATGTTACTTTGTCCTGATTGCAGCATGCAATCTGTAAAGTTACTAAAAAAAAAAGTAATTAAATAAATGTAGTTGGGTAAAAGTACAATATTTCCCTCCAAAATGTAGTGAAGTTTAAAGTTGACAAAAATGTACATACTCTAGTAAAGTACAAGTACCTCCCTTGATCACTTACAGTATTTGAGTAAATGTACTTTACATTCTATCCCTGCTACTACTACTACTACTACTACTACTACTACTACTACATAGTAAAGTTGAGCTGCTTACAAAGCTACTAGTAAAATGATGTGTCTCGGAATGCCTCAGGCCAGTTGCTGTGTTTTCAAAATAGATATGCAGTTGATGCTCTGAGACCATTGAACAGATACTTTGCAAAGTTGCAAAGTTAAATTCTGATTCAACCTGTTTATTTCATCAGACAAGATAAAATCTCATGTGAAATTAAGTTTTTTATGGGCTACATTAGATGAACTGGTAACTTTACAGTAAGATATTATTTAATGAAGTAATAAGCAATTACTAACAATTAATGAACGTGTCACGTAATGGGTATTTACTAACAATTTAACTAAGGTTCAGTAGTGTCCAACCATACTATTAACATTAGTTACCACAGTAATGACCATTAACAGTTAAGTGATACAATAAGAAGCATTTGGACACAGACGGGCAATTATCCGTGACCTTAATAAACCATTTATTAACCTGAAGTAACCACTTATTAATGTGAGCCTTATTGTAAAGTGTTAAATATAAAATGAATATAATCTAATGACTGAAAGGACTAAAGGCTAAACTAACTGCTGTTGTTGCAACCATTACAAGATATTGTTTTTAATAGGTTATACAAAGCAATAAGATCATTGAAATTAGCACAACGGACAAACAGACCTCCCATTGAAGTTTTGGACAAACTGGCAAATGCTGATGAAACATTTTTATGGTGTCTCTTTGAAATGATTTTGCATCTTCAGGCATCCGGCAAATACACAAAAATACACATACACAAAAACAACTTTTATATGATACCTCATCCCAATTTGCTTTGAAGAGTTTTTGTTGGAGTTTTCCTGTGTTGTCAGTTTATGGCTGTGCTGGTGAAAATGTTTCCGTGTCCACCGTCCCCAAATCACCCAATATACTGTGCTTTTATCAAAATGATTATCATCAACACACACAGTTTCCTGAAGGGCTGTGGAGCTGGAGGAGACGGACTGGGAAAATGCAAATGTTGTTCTCTGGAATGTTTGGGATGCAGAGTAAATGTTGAACTGACATCTTGTACCTTGTTGCCAATTTAATTGTGAAACTACTTTATTGCATGATAAATTCACATGTAATGGTGTAGTGTGTAACAATTGATTGTTGCCAGCTGCCTACACCAACAGATAGCACCCGCATCTGAAGATCTGGGGAGCAGACTCAAAATCTTATGTGCTGCACCTTTGATTAAAGTGGACAAAATTCTTGAACGCAATATTCAGTCAGTTATATGAAATGCGGTTATTGATTAGGTCCGTTTGAAATGCATGCTGCTATGCATTCAGTAACAGTATCTGTTATTGGAAAGTCCTGGTTGTTGCCTGCTGCCACAAATAAGGTCTGAACTAATAAACATTGTCCAACTGCAATTTGCACTTATCTAGAATTCAGCAAGGCACAAGACAAAACCTTTCTTATTTCTTATCCCCATTCTGAAAATTGGCTTTCTCACTAGTGTGTGATGAGGACTGAGAAGTGAGAACACTGTTATGAAGAAACAATCTCGGTTCAATGGAGTGGGGATCCTGGCTGCATAAAATTAGGTGTTTGGCAAATGTTGTGTGGGAATGCAGACGCAATATTACACTGTCTTACGTTTTTTGGGGTTTTTTTCAGTACATTTTGTAAGATTTGGTGAAAAATTTGGTGAAATAAACTTTATATCAGGGGCAATTATACAGTTGCACAAGCAATTCACCTCTGCAAGTGATTTAATATAAATCTGGAATGATGGCCAGCAGCAACATCTCTGCTATAATAAATCAAAGCAAAAGATGGAGTGGGCAGTTTGTTTTGTTTTTTTATCACAGGTTGCAATAACAGCTCCAACCATTTGTTCTCTTCTTCGTGTCATTTAAGGGTGACTTTCAGTTTTGGATAAACATGGGTACAGTGGGCAATTTTGGAATAATATCCCCCCTAAACGGCAATCCAATGTCAGTGAAAATGGCACTTAATATTCTCAAAAAGTTCATTACATTTCTGTCAGTCTTCATTCTGTCCCCACTTCGAGCCTGGATATCAAGGTCACTGTGTTCCACTCATGTGATGCGATGTTGCTGGCAGAGCACAAGTCCACCAATTACATCTGGCCTTCTCATCAGGCATGAGTCATGGGACTACTAGGGGTGGGTGGCACTAGAATCTGCGGCGACCTACGCTGGTGACCAGGGGCAAGAATTTTACTACTGGCGAAGGTCCTGGCTGCTGTTGCCCCTCAGTGTGTCCTCGATCCCCTTTAGGAAAGTGTCCTGCCTGCATGAAAACGACTGTCAAGCAGTAAGATAAGATACGATGAGATAAGATGTACCTTTATTGATCCCTCCTTTGGAGAAATTCCATCTTCGTTAATTAACATAATTAACACATACAGACCATCCATATAGCCTGTATTTGTATGTTTGCTCTCTGTAAAAACAGAATGATAGGTGAAAAAACCCAAGCTGTATTTTTCGTGCAGTGACAAAAACCTCAACAGACAGCAGGCTCATGGACAGACCAACAGTGACAGGATGGATGGCAAACCAGAGTATGCATGAATGAATAATGTTTAAAGATAATCTACTCTTGCACTAAGGATGGAAGCGTGAGCCATCTAATTTTGTACTTTTTACTGCTGTTTGTTTTTATAGTGTCTGTGGACAGAATAAGTCAAAAAGACTTTGACGGATGAAAATCTCCTTTGCAGTCAATGAATGCCGGAAGTCTGAAGCCAATGGACATCACCAGATTCTTGAGTTGTTGAGTTCATCAGTGCATTCATTTTTTTTAAGAATGGACCAAACTGTTGATTTGGCCACTCCTAAAGTTTTTGCTGTCGCTCTGATAGATGTATTTTGTTTTTTCAGCCTGATGATGGCCTCCTTCACTTGCATTGATATCTTTTTGGCCCTCATATTGATAGCATTAGCCAAACAGCTGCCAAATCTCAATTCCACACCTGAAATCAACACCCGACATTTTATCTGCTTCGTATATCTTGAGGTACTGAGGAAACAGACCAGACTTGTTCATTAAACATCTTGTCAGTCAGGTGTTCAAACACTTTCGAGCCTCTGAAAATGGAGGAACTCTGCATAAAATGGCTATAATTCCTAAACAATAAATTTCATATTTTTATGAAAGTCTGCACTTCGACCACATGTTGATTTAATTTTTTCAATTTTTTGTTTTTTTTTTAATTATTATTTCAAATCCATTTTGTGGGTGTATAGGGGCAAAGTGATAACAACTGCTTCATTGTCCAAATACCTCTTGACCTAAATGTACAAAATCCCAGCTGATATTTCTGCAGACCTTTTAAATAAATGTTGCTTATCACATTACAAAAAAGCATTGAGTATGGCCACTTTAAACAGGCTATTTTATGTGAAAATATGCATTTGAAACGACTGAATTCCAAGAGAGAAGCTGCATTCTTGCTACTGTTGCAGGCCATCAGTCTTATTTCTCAATATAGAGTGTGGTTAAAAAATGGGAGCTAACATTACTCAGGGTAACAGGGAAATATTTCTAACATGATTAAGCACGCCATTATAATTGTAACCTATTTTTCAATTACACTTAGGGTACACAGTATTGTATAATTATAACTGGTTCCCCAACTAATGACAGCTTATAATCCTCTATAGATGAGCACATCGCTCCAGCCTCTCAAGCCCAGCATAATGGTGGCAACAAAACAAGAAACAAAAAAGCAAGCATCTTAAAACAAGTTAATCTCGATAGACCCTCTTATTAAAATGACCACATTTAGAGCAGAAATAAACATGTTTACCGCCTGGTCTTCACTCAATTAATTATACATAATTAAGAGCATTACCACAAGCTCTCCAGACTTCACCTCAGTTAATTCAGGTCCCTGAACTTGACCTCTCAGCTGTGTTTGTGGTGGTTGGTGCTATTTACTGTATTGGTCTGATAATAAGGGCTTGTTGTGTGGTTAACTGTAACGGACTGGAATGGAGAGACAAACGTCAGCTGACTGGGGAGCTGTGCACAGCGTCCAAAGATTCTCGAGGAGTGTGGAGCAAGAGCTTAGCTTGTTAGCCTTAGATGGCTTGGTAGGATCACGCTGGTCAGCATTCTCTGCCCATTGTTGGAGTTAGATGAAGCCAGATAGTGGCAAGATGACAATGGCCACCCCCATTCCCACTTGCTTCCAACTGCTACACCTAAAACTCATGATTGACGTCATTTTAACTCTGCCGACTATTCATTATACTGTCTGTGTCTGCATTGTGTTCTAATTGTTGGGGACATCAATATGTGCATATGAGTCATGGCAAGCTATAGTTAGTTTCTCCTACCATCTATACATTAACTTCAAGACAGTGTTTGCAGACTCTTGACAATAAAACCATCTCCTTATTTACCTTCAGCGTGTCAGACAGCTCCTTTGTGCCATTTAAAAATCTTTGGCAGACATCTTTGACTGCAACATCAACATTCAACAACTTCAAGTCACTCCCATTGAGTAAGCTTTGTGTTCAGACATCTGCGGAACTATGTTGTATTTGCCTCTTTCATCAGGTGAAGGTGCTGCACACTCGCAGTGCAACGGCTTTCCATTTCAGCTTCTCTTTCAAGATCCTTATAGGCTCCTAAAGGCCTGTCTGCATGCAACACAATCAGCCAGAGTCAATACATTGAAATGTGACCTGATGTCAAACCGATTTTGAAGCCGTGCGGTTATATTAATCATCAGAATGACACATTACGAAAAGAAAAAAAAAATGCACTTTACCCATAATTTCTCACAGAATTGTATAAAAAAGATGATGATGTACCATTATTTAAGTAATTACTTAAACCAGGCACTGAGACTAAGAATATACTGCCAGGTTAGTAGCATTGTTTTGTGGGTCTTCTCTAGCAGCTGCTTTTTATTTTGCTGCCACCTGCAATCTCCTCTGTATAGTCCAATACAACTCAAATCCTGATTTTCTCTTTGATGATGGAATATCAGAGAATTTATGATTAAGTCTGAACGTTTATTTTATAAATGTTCAATACTTATGTGCCAGCTAAAGCTTCTATGAGCTGAAATGCAGTGTTTGATGAAGTGTTACACTTGGTGGGTTTATGTTTGTGGCACAGGAAACACTAATTCTGACAAACAGAAAAATGTTGATTATTGGATTTTTGAAATTGGCCAGATAATGATACACATCCAATAGGCAGCATACAGTATATTGCATACTTGTACTTGTCTTAGGTACCTTTATTGCCAGAAAAGTAACAGGAGTACATTTAATATCAGATACTTTAAGACTTTTACTTTGAGTAGTATTACAAACTTATTTATCAACATGATTTTCTTTTACTTAGTGTAAGTTTTTAGTGTAAGTAAATGTATATAAAGTGTTCTAAACTGAAATAGACTGAGCTAAAGCTGTCTAAGGCCACCTATTGGTTAGCAAAGTGAAAACAAAAATTGAATATTATGTAGTTCATGGTGTAGTTCTTGTAGTATTTTGAGATTTGTACACTGACAATAGGGTTGTTGTTGGGGTTTTTTCTTAACTATTATAACTTTTTTTTCAGAAATGTGATTCAGTGTGTGACTGTTTCATTAGTCAACTGTGTAACTAAGGCTGTTAGACTGTGTGAGTCTGTGGATGTCAACCTGTCACAAGGTTAACACATCACATACTTTATATATACAGTATATAAAAAGTATGTGATGTGTACTCACAAGTCCACTTGTATGACTATTGACAGCAAATTAGAGGCCAAACACACAACCACCAAACGTCATATTATGCCATGTGCAGTGACTCGTGGATAACGTGTGCAAATGACCTTATTGAACCAACTGAATGTGCCCACGGATAAATCCAGTTGCAGAGATCAAATACATTATAGTTAATTATATCACATTGTATGGCCACTTTATTGTTGTTATTGGCCCTGCATCCCTTCATGTTTACTCAGTGGTTTGGGTAAAATGTACATTTCAAAGTGAACATACAAAGTATCTTATAAACACCAAATAACACAGAGAAACAAAAAAAAATCTTTTTTTTCTGTGTTCTGTTTGCTGCCTTCCATCCCATCACTTATAATCTTTACGATTAGATTTGGTCGTGAGTTTGGTCGTGAGTTTATTTATGTTTTATACATTTTATGAAAGGAACCGCGGATTTGATGTTGTTGCTAGTTATTGTGGCTAACCCCTTTCTTTACCAATACACAGTAATAATTTAGTAAGTGAACGTGAGCTCGATCTCGGGCCATATGTTGATTGTCCAGGTACTCGTAGTGTTTAGCTTACTAAATTGGATGTTATGGCACCTAATTGATGATATTTTCATAATATAGCAGTCCCCATATGTCAATAAAAAACCATCAAATCAAGTTTTACAAATTTCTGTGCTCATTTTCAGATGGAAATCTGTGCTTGTTGTGAAAAAGCTTTATAGGACATAGAAGAAAGCATTACATTAACGGGTTAAAGTAAAGCAAATGTTGTTTTGACAGATTTTGTTCTGTGATATGGGACTGTAATATTGATTTTTCGCAATATGAAATGTCATCATAAAATTGAAGCAAATAGCGCGGCCACATACAGCACATCGATATATACATAGCACCCTATGTGTGCGTGTGTTGTGTGAGCGAGTGAGCTGAGCACCAGGAGGCTGGCTTCCAGCTGTCTGGGAGTGCAGCCTGCAGTCAGTCAGGGGGAACAGGTTTGTGGAAGCTGCCAGTCAGGCCCAGCACTGCAACTGCTGTTCCCACAGTAATGATGATGGGGAAGCACATCCACAACTGCAGGAGCTCATTAAAGGAAAATAATTTGAGTTTTTTTGAAAAAACAACAGTTCCCAGACTGGCAAAGACGGGTGTTTTTCCACATTTAGGAAAAAACATCCGTATCTCCCACTTCCGCTATACACTTTTAACGGACGGATGGATAGATAGATAGATTGATAGATAGAGATATTCAACCACCTCATTCTGCCTTTAATCCCTTATTGTCTATTGGCAGTGGCTATAAAGGAGAAAATGCATCCTTTCATACCAACAATAGTGAAAGCCTTTTCCGATCCTCTGCTTTTACCCAACGCAGACAATCATTGTAATTATCACTACTTTCGCAAATAAGGGTTGGAAATTGTTTAATTGTGCAATCTTTAATTAAACACAACACATGTAAACACTGGAATGAAAGGAGAAACATGCAATTACTGGTAATCATAGCGGGACTGAGGTTCTGCAAAGTCAATCAACCCCCACTGCTGAAAACGAAACTGCACATCGCAGGAGCTCAGGCCAAAAAAATGATTTTCTCACTGTGGCAATGCCAGGAAAGCGAGGATTGTAAATTCTCGAGAGCTTTGATTTAAAACTCACTCGATCAGTATTAAATATTCATCAGCAAGATGACAAATATGCCCATGAAGAATACACTTTTTTGATGCCATAAATCTACACTGAATTTCAGTCTGTGAAGATGCTCTTAAACTGGCATGAAGGACCCTAATCCACTTTAATGTCTGGCAGTAGAGATGCATGTAATGTGGCAAGTAGGCTGCCTGCTCACGTGTCTCACATGTTCCTCCGTGAGCAGGAGAGGGATGGATCCTTCAGATGCCTGAGTCAACTGCAAGAGACTAAGCTCAGGATGAGGCAGATGTCACTTCCGTATAACATATATTTAACAGGTTATTTAACTGAGAAAGAACAAAACAGGATGTTGCCTAAGTAAGTACTATATCAAAATAAGTGCATCGAAATAATAGAAAATCAAAAAAGTATAATATTCCTTGTTATAGCTGCTCACTCGTTATATCAATTAACAACATAAAATGGGCTAATAATAGACAATGAGTATGACAAGGTACTAAATCACAGTATAATAACTTTACAATTACAATGTGAGGTTGTTCCAGCATGTGAGTCCTCTTTCCTGTAAATGATTCTGAACTAAAATATCTCTACACACTGTCTGGTTAACTGTTAGTCTGTTCGTGCTTTTAGATTTAAATGACCTTAAGCACAGTGGTTCAGTGGTTAGCACTGTGGCCTTAGAGCGAGAAGGTCCTGGGTTCTGTGTGGAGTTTGCATGTTCTCCATTTGCCTGCGTGGGTTCTCTCTTCGGGGACTCCGGCTTCCTCCCACAGTCCAAAAACATGCAACCTGTGGGTTAGTAGGTGAATTTCTCACTCTAAATTGTCCGTAGGTGTGAACGTGAGTGTGGATGGTTGTTGGTCTCTATATGTCAACCCTTCGATGAACTGGTGTCTTGTCCAGGGTTGCCCTGCCTTCGCCCGATGACGCTGAGATAGGCTCCAGCCCCCCGCAACCCCTTACAGGATAAGTGGTAGAAAATGGATAGATTGGTGGACCTTAAGCACAAGTACATACTATACATGTCCCATCTCAGAATTCTGCTTTTGTTACCCTCCCTTTTTGGGGGGAGAGAGAGAGAGATCTGAGCTGACAAAAATTAGCTGTCCTGCCTCGTTAGTAGAGCTTGTGAAGGTTGTATGCAGCGTAAAAGAAAGCTCTGCACACACACGTTGCTGAAAACAACACTTCACCTTTGTGAATGTTTTTCATTTAAAGGGGAGTTTAAATATTCTCCTTGACTGAAATACCAAAGAAAGATAAGACATAAAGTGTAAGACCTTTTTAAGCAAACTTTCACTCTAAGTGAAATGAGGAACCTTGAGGAAATAGTTGTCTTCTTTTCTTTTGTTCAGGTGTGCATATATGTCTTTTAATTAAAAAGGAAAAAAAAAGCAAATACACTTACACATTAATTGCAGCATAAAAGCTAGTGAAGTGTTTGGAAAATGTTTGTCAGTCACAGGTGTGTTTGTTTAGGAGCTGGGCTTTACTTTCGGCCATCTTTTGGAACTAATATTTTTGTTCAGCCTTTGAGCTTAGCACACAGACTGCTTGTGTTCAAATTAAAGCCTTTTGACGTTTCTGTGTGCAACTTCAAGATGAGCTGGACATGCTTTTGCCCAGAATGCATAACTGCAGTGAAACATGGCTGAACCACTGGCACTTTTTCAGACAGCCCAAATCATAAAGGAAATAACAAATAGAATGAAATGCAGAACAGAAACGAAAACGTATGAAGAGGAACTGCATTTATAGCCTTTTATCAGGCATATGGAAGGTGTTCCTTAGATTCTGATAAGCTCTAGCATCCAACTTCTGGAACGTTATCATAGCTGTGTGACTATAATTACTGCATAATTTAGTTTTTAAGTGTATTGGGGTTGTCAGAGGCAGGGTTAAAAGAGAATATGGGCTATGTGTCCACCCAATTTTTACCACATCATATCAGAAAAAACAAAGAGAGAGCGAGAGAGAGAGAGAGAGAGAGAGAGAGAGAGAGAGAGAGAGAGAGCTGTCCCTAGATGATGACAGCCTGTCATATATTTTGGGAGCAATCATGCAGATTTCTCTTTTTAAATGGCGTCCACAATAGAATGCCATTCAGTGACTGATGCTCTGGCTCTACAGCCTTCTCCTCAGTGACCTCTGTTTGTTTGGTTCTTACTGGAAATGATCACACAGCATCACCAACTGACTCTTCATAAAATAAAACACACGTGTTCACAATCCATTACAAGTACCTGTATCAAGTTCTGCACGACAGTGCAACAGATGGCACATTCGAATCCAATACATGTTACAAGCACATTATCTCAAAGCCATGAAGAGAACTGGCTGCGTTCTTTCTTTTTTGCAACCGAGTTCACTTGTTTAATCGGATATATGTAGCTGATTCTGTTTTTTCAGCAGTTTTTGTTGATTTCTGTCTTGATTTGCTACTTCAGTCGTGCTGACACATTTTGCTGTCAAATTCAGCAATGACTGCCTGTTATGTATTCAAATAAACAAAGCAAACTGCAAACATAGTTGATTTGTACCCCTAAAGTTTTGAGGTTTTTTTTTATCTTGTTTCTTTGTTTGTTTTGCATTATTTAGTCTAAACTTTACCACAATCACTCTGCAAGTTGATGAAATGAGTCCATGTAATTCCATATATAGTATATTATGGTATAGTTTAGTGTAGTAACTTTGAATATTCAGATTGCACGTATAAAATATAACGATATGCATTTTATTGATAAATCCACACTAACATCAGTGTCACTGTAAGATAAGTGGGCTTTAATGGGCTGGCTGTAGCTGATGAGTTTGATCCGTCTCCTATCCCAAAGTGTCCTTTTGCAAAACACTGAACTCCCATTTTGCTCCCATGTCTCTTCCATCAGTGTGTGAGTATGTGAATAATTCTAGCTCCTGGTGGGCAGGTGGAACCATTTCACATGAATGCTGGGTAAGACGAGAAAAGCTCGATATAGAAAATGTACTCCATCTATTTCCATGGCATTTTAGAAGAGAAACACAATCCTGTGTGACTGTGGCAGATCTAGAACATCGTCAGATGTGTCCCACCAGCCACATTATTGATGTGGCAAGAAGCTGTGGCCTGTGATCAAAGCACAGCATAAAGAAGCCAAGTGACCAGTGAAACTGTGCTGTCAGCAAAGATGTAGTAGGTACCCGTGACACAGTTTTGCCCGTCAAGAATAGTGAGTGACAGGTGAGAACGGGAGAGTGAATGAAAACGGACGGTTAGAGGAAAAAGAAAGAAAATGTGGTCTGATTCTAAAATGAGTGCTCCAGAGAAGAGGTCCTGCAGGAGGAGCTTCATAAATGCTTAAAACATGAGATGAAGGATGTGTAGAAAGCTCATGGTGGATCAGTCAAAATATAACAATTTAGCTCTGCAAGGAAGTTGCTCCCTGCATGTGCCATGTTTCCACAACATGGTAATTGGAGCTGCCAACTCATTATAATGGACCTGTTTCTGCAGAAAAAGTTCACTAATGAGCCGAAGAGGTGTCGCACCACCGTATATGACACCAAAAAAAATACCGTTAACACTGCTAACCACTTAACTGTGGTTTTTGTCAGTGGCCGACGTTTGCAATTTGTATATTACTAGGATAAATATAAGAAGTGATTAACCAGTGTGAGCGTAAACTACAAGCTGTAAACTGCTGTAGAGAAGAAAATGCAAATGACCGAGAGAGAACATTTAAGTAACATGTGTAACCATATACAGCAGGATGCCATAAAGCCATGCTTCCCCTAGCTGTGGAAATGTAAAGAATTTGTTTTAGAAAAAGTGAAATGAGATGAGATTAAAACTGGTTGAGAGCCACCTAAATCTTAATGTGACACGCAAATCATTGCATACTGAAGACTCATTCAATTCGGGTAACAAACTACCTCTTTTAAAGGTTTCAACTCAAATTTTAGATGTGTAATGTAAAATGGAAGGCAAATGTCAGCAAAAGCGTAAAAGAACAGATGTCACTGTGGTATTTAAAAAGGAAAAAAAGGAACTACCAGCAACGTGAATGATCTATTCTGAGACTGGAGACTGAGACATGAGGGATGCGGCGCAGCACGCAGCAGTCACAGAAGACAGAAGGGTGATGCAGATGGCAACCTCCCCTGCTGGAAACAAGGCACATCGACACTCCTCAACAGCATAGAACGGCGGCGTGTAGCTGCAGTGCAATGCCTCTATTAGCGTTAACAAGACAGACTCCATTTATCCGGTTTGGCATTTGCAGTTTCAGTGGTTACCCCAGTGGGCCAAAGTGTATGATCATGATTTATGTTGATGAAAGAAAGTTTCCGCTGACTGAAGGCTGGTATTACAATAATATGAAATAATATAATATACAATACTATATTATATAGACTGGAACTTGCAAGACAAAAACAAAAAAAACTTATCTGTCCCTCTTTCAGACAGGAAGCAGACAGATTCTTCTGAGGAAAGTTAAAAAAAAAAAACACTCAACAAAATATTACAAATAACTTACACAGCAACAAAAAACTGTAAGAAAGAACACACAAAAAATAAGCGATTTGTATTTTCCCAGCTATAACTGCCGGACTGTTCCTGTGGTGCTGCTCGGAAGATTTTGTCTGCTCACTCTGCTTGAATTGTAATCAATCCTTGCTTAACATGTTCTTCTCATCAGGTCTCATCGAGAGAGGCTTTATTCTGAGTGAACCAGTAATACTTACTGCCACGTGCACTTTATGGTGAGAAATATGAGTCTCTGGTTACTATAGTGTCCAGTGTAATGGGTGATGGAGCCCCTGATCGGGCCACTGATGAACTGGCAGTGGACGTGATGGATAATGGCTTTAATAACTTCCTAGTGAAATGACAGGAGGAGAAGGTGGACAGCAGCAACATGAGTGGCTGATTGAAATTGTAGCAAAACTTGAAACAGTAAAGGTCCATGTGTACCTGATTAAGTGTAAGCTGAACGAGAGAGATGAGGATGAATGAATAACGCATGTGTTAAATAACAATAAAAAGAAAACGCAAAAGTATACTGTATCTGTCTACTCAATTATTATATATAAGTTGGTGGGAAAAAACATATTGTGTTAAGTTTTTTGGTATTGCAAAAAGAAAAACAAAAAGAGCAAATTTTGGTATATGCAAATCATTTCAGTTTAGTTTGTCTCCACTAATAAATCCCTTTTAAGTTATTAGTTTATACATATTGCCTCAACATGGACAATAGATTAAATTTTACCATTCGCATTAAATATATGTTAAATATAAATTAGTGTACGTTTTTATTCATTATTTGATTTTAATAAAATAATCTAATCAAGCATAAGGACTGAGACTGTACGTGCTCTTGGCCTTGATCCTGTTTGTTGAAAATCATTGATAAATGTTCAGAAAAGTTTTGTTTTCTGTCTGACAAAAAATGAAATACATTATATTGATGTAGCAGCATTGTACAAATAACAAGCCATGTCAAGTTTGTGATGCTAGATTTCTAAAGTGGTCCGTAACAGATTCCCTCTCACCAGCTGTGAGGATCTAGGAAGAATCGATCGATTTTACAGCATATGATATGAACTTGTTCATCAGTGTCACTCACATCAATGCCTGTGGGGCAGGTGGACTGTAAAAATCTGACTCTAAACGCCGCAAACTGCCTGACTCTCCTCGCTGCAGTTATTTCTGTTAGAGAAATGTACTTCCAATTGCTGATTTGTCATTTCTAACTGGAGCAATCGACTGGATGAATTCCCAGAGCAAAGGTGCATGTCAGAATGACAGAGGCAGAGAAAAAGACTGCAAGGAAATCTCCCACACTCGAAAAGAAATAATTCTTTTCCACTGAGAAACTTCTTTCACCATCGCAATTTCTCAAAGTCCCCTGGTGTCTTTAGTCTCTAGGCGTAGGGGGCAAAAAAAGGTTAATTTTCTCTTATCGTCCAATCACAGGGTTCAGTGCTTTATCTCTCCACAGATTTATACTTTCAACCATGTAAGCTTTCATTGGTGGGGAAGCAACCTGGGGATAGTAACCCTTCAACGGCAAACGGGATGAAAGCATTAGTTGTTGCTTGCTCCATGTCTGTGAATGGCAGTTATAGTCACAGTTTGAATGTCAGGTTCTTCATTGGTTTGATCCATTCGGATGCAATAAGTTGAGCCATGTTTTATATTGGCGTCACAATTTGTGGTTACTTTATGATCACACAATTACACGTAGCCTTACTATAAACTAAAAGCACGGTTTTGTTTTGTTTTTCTCCATTTTCCAGTCGTTATTTGTTCAGACATAAGAACATTTGTTATAAATTGTTTTATTACATTCAGGGAACTTGAAATTTTAAAGCACCCCAGACACTTTTTTGAGTTAAAATAACTTTTTCATTTATACAGTATGGTGTACTGCCCTGGAAGATGAGACCCCAAAACACAATTACTGGCATGCACTTGGTTTTTTCACTATTGTTGGACATTTCCAGTGGTTTTTAACATAAGCCTTATTTCCCAGTCTTCTAGGCTCTAAAATTTCACAAAATACATCTTTTCTGGAAATGACTTTACCCCAGTATGGAGCGTGGCTTGGTCACTAGGAACATAACAAGCAATGTTTGAAATGCTGCAGTTGTCTGGTAACATGGAGTAGATACAATGAAACAGATGTTAGTTAAGATATTGTAGAAAACAAATGTTTGTACAGACTGTTTTTCTTACCTTTATCTGCTTTCTGTCACTGACGATGCACCCCAGTTATGACCAGTCAATTGCAGAAGGACAAACTGTTTTCCAAAGTTTTCTGATGTTTACGAAAGACAAATTAATACATTTATTCTGAAGTAGATTACCAGAGCACGCAATTAACATTTCAGAAAAAATTTACATGAATTCATCTGTCTTTCATAAAGATTGGAAAACTGTGCCCTTTCAGGAATTGACTTGTCGTGTTTTGGGTGCAGGAAGATGAGAGCGGTACGAAAAACACAGTTGTACAAATATCTGTTTTAAATATAAATATAATAAATGTTATGCGTACCATAAACATGAACGTTTTGACTTTTCCATTGCATTTAATCTCTATACTATTACTTTTCTAAAAAAGGAATAATTTGTGAAATCTTGTGAAAAAAGACCAGGAAATAGGGCTTTGGTTTCGGTTCGGAGTTCTGCTTCAGTAAAAATGACTTAAGTGAGTAAAACTACAAATATCCCTCCTGTTAATTACACGTACATACATCCTGATTTTTAATTACTTACTGCAAACTGTATTTCTCAAGGTGCTTTTCAGTAGAGACCCACAACTTAAGAAGCTTTACACATGATTAAG
Source organism: Mola mola (assembly GCA_001698575.1). NCBI lineage: Eukaryota > Metazoa > Chordata > Actinopteri > Tetraodontiformes > Molidae > Mola > Mola mola. The sequence continues at coordinate 9,436,268 of KV751316.1, forward strand.
CGGATGCAAACACAAGTCTGACTCTGTTGTGCCTTTAAACCACATAAAGATCTTGAGATGCTGGAAAGAGTACTGTAATAATACAGAACCTGAAAACTAAAAAATTTATTCTGTCATATGCAGATGGCTTGAAAGCTGCTGCAAACTCAAAGCAGGAAGCAAAGCAATCTCTGAGGTATGTTACCTCATTTTAACTGATGACATCCTCTCCTGCAATTTATCATCTGCCGTGCTTTTGTAACTGGCAGATCAAAACAAGGGTGTTCAGGCGTTCCAGCCAGCTTGGGTGACTGGTCGGCTGTGTTCTGGTACCAGGTGACTGACTGGGAGCTGAGTCTGGAACATGTACTGTAAGGCTGCCAGACCCAGTGGCAGTTTGCGAGCTCAATTTGTTTTGTTGAGTCTTTTGGTTTTTTTGATGGAATATGCATTGGCTTTGGACTATATTACAGACATTTTGGCTTTCTGGTTGGTTGCATTGACCATTAAATCAACAAACGCATATGATTACCTTCCTCAATCAGCTTCTTGATATCTGGTCTTCTACATAAACGTACGCTTTGAGTCGAATCGAATAACTTCCGTTATTGAACTAAACAGATTTGCTGTTTTGCCTGTACCCTTCTACTGATTTGAAGTGAACTGGACTCCAGTCAGGATTCAACAACGTTTGAAATGAAATCTGTAGAATCGGGAAGCTGTCTGCTTCTGTTGCCACATCACTGGCATTTTGATCAAACCACACCCTCACATAAAGAACGCAGAAGAATGGGGTTAAAAACCATAGTGCTGGTTGTATTTGCTGATGAATATTTTAGCTTATAGAGAAATATGTTGGGTTTTAAACCAAAAAAGAGACACTTTGCAGTTATAGGCTTTTCATGCACAGTGGAGGCTTTGATTTGCTATAATGGAAACCAGCATAATGATGAAAAAGCCCACAAACAAATATCCAAACAGTAGACTCTCATTACACATAATTTCCTGGAATTTGTCACAGAATTGTTAACAGCAGAAATCCACACAGTGCTACATGGAAGTGTATAATTTAGTGGATACTGAGTATCTTTTACAAAACAGGCAGAGAAGAACAATTATAACACGTCTGTAAATTGTAGATTCATTGTAATTGTTGCAACCGTCACGACCTGAGTCGTAGATTTCAAGTAATGCGACTTTAGGAATAATAGCAGAAATCAAACTTTGAAGATGAAATTGACACAAATTGTGTGCATTAAGTTTCATTATGATTCTAACTGGCAGCAGTGTTACACAGTGTAGAGGCATTGTAACTACATCATTTTAAATGGAAATAAGGGTTGTGCCACAAGCAATAGAGCATTTGCATTAACAGCTCAGTAGATCTCTGTTTCCATACTTCATTTGGACAAACACAAATGTGAGACGTTCTACCTTCACTTTTGCCGCATGGGTGTTTGAAATCAATCACTACATAATAGAAAATCTTCATTTCAAGCCTCAGTTGTAATGCGGACACAGCCGCTCTCATCAGATGGCCCATCTAGAATTTGCATTACGTGTGATCTGCCTGTTAGATAGCATTTTGCTAATCCCTGTTTCTCAAAACAAGATGACAATATAAATCTAGCTTTATCAATCCCACCATCACTTTATTCAATGCTATGAAACAGGGCCCCCCACTTCTCTACCTACCCATCCGCAACTCCCAGTGCAGTTAAATGTGGCTTTTAACACTTGTAAATATCGCTTCTCGACATGGATTTTTGCTTTCTTTCTCAAGGTTATCCATGGCAGTTTCCAAAAAACAGTACTGCACGGCATGGCTCTTCTGTGTCGAAACCTAAGGAACCAATCCTGGCGACTTGCAGGGTTAGGGCTTAACATTGTAAAAGCGAAACATCATTCTGATCATCATTGTAGGGGACTTTATACAAGCAGCTCTTTCATTTCTACCTGAGAATCCATGTCAGGATCGAGCATGTATGGCTGAATTAGAAACAACAAAGATCCACACAGTTGCTTTACATTTTCACACAGGTATACTGACAACAAGAAAATTATAACATAGGCAATGTTATTTTTGTTTCCTAAACTTGACCAAACGTTAAATAAGGTAGCAGATTATAAATTAATCTCTTTTTGTAAAACAGTGATTTTGTAATTTAGGGATGGTAACCTTTTAATTTGACTGTTGCATTAACATTCAGGTTGCTTAATCCCACATTTGGGCATGTGGTCTGGGTCAAGACGTTGTGTTGTTAAGTAATGATTTTGTCTGATAAACAGTAGAAAATGGATGAATTTGCTTTTTATAAAGTTAATCCAATCCACTTTGAATTTCTTTACACTCCTCAAGTTTGTTAAGGTGAAAAAAAACAGTGAGTTTAATATACAGAATCACTTTGGCAAACTTGGTCTGTTTGACTTTGAGCTTTTGCCATTATGGATTTCCATGGTTGACTGGGGCCAAGTTTAACCTCTGAATCGGCCCAAACCACACTGCAGCTGTTGGATAGGGAAAAAAATGGCTGGGTGGGGGAGGGTGATGTAGTGAGGAGGTAATGGTTGTGGTGTTGAAGGCAGAGAGGTGTGAAGATAATAGCCCCAGTGGGGAGATATGCAACGCAGGGGTGCTATATGAGGCTTGGTGTGGTGTGAAGGAGTCCTGCATTCCACACAATCACTTGAAAAAACATCATCTTTAACTAACTCTGGGGTTTTTTTTACATCTAGTTGGTTTGAGATCAATCTGTTTCCTTCTTTTTTGCATTCTTTTTGTTTCTTTCTATTCCTACCTCTGATTCAAGTTTATCTGTGGCATGAGGGCCAGAGGAAGAATTGTGCAACGATCCAATTGAAACTGCAGGAATTATTATCATTATTGTCTTGAATAAATTGCTCTCTCTAAGGTTTTCCCATACTCAAGAACTCATGAAACTTTGTACAGAACTCCAAACTAAGCCTAAACTGAAACTGAGCCTTACAAACTACTTTCACCTACATGCATCACACCTGCTTCTACAGAAAAGTCTCTTGGAGGCATGAGCTAATTACATTTATCATTCTATATTTTTTCTATTCTCAAATTTCAAAGATTGCCTCCAATGAAAATCACATTTGAGCTTATTCACATGTCCGTGCAGTGCTTTTCTTGTTCGTTTTTTAATGTACTCCCACACATTGATGATCAATATAAGCAATCAACACCACAGATGAGGATTTCTGCTTTTGTTCTTGCAGGCCAATCCTCCAAGAACAAAAAATGGGTCTTCAATGTCGAACACTTAAGCAGCCATTCCCGATGACTTGCTGAGGTTTAACAAAACCATTCTGATGAATCAACTTGTAGGTGATCTTGTGCAAGTTGCCCCCTCTCTTCCATGTCTGGTTCAAACATGTGCAGTTGAATTACTCCACTTGTTAGCGTTTGCCACTGTGCAGTTAGTGGACTAGTTCAAAAGTGAGAAGATGTTAGAGCAGGTGAGTTCCGGCTCTCTCCGGCCGCAGGGGAGAGGCAGAGTGGTGAGCGGACAAAGGAGCACATCCGTAGATCCCTACAACCCAGATGAGGCAAAGATGTAGAATCACATCCAAGCTATTTTAAGCTCACAGAGAGATTTATTATTTCTCGTGAAAAAATAAGTAATTTTATTCAACGGAAATGGGTATTTGAGGCTTTAATCGACCAGTGTTATAGTATTTATAGCGCATTTATGTGAATGTTTGTGTTTTTAAGCATGTATCTGCTCAACAATAAAAAGAGATTTATTTATATTATTTAGCACAGATTTTAGCAAAGCGATAAACGGAAGAAAATAAACTACAGAGGAGGCAGATTTTAAAGGGGATCAGTGCAGTTTCATGAGTTTGTTTTCCCTCGGGCTGTGACATGTTCTGATATATTTTGCTTATTTTATATTCAGTGCTGCCAGTTTTTGTTCTGAAAGTAGATATTGAATTTTAGTTTTATTTTGGTAAAGAACTTGGGTTGTTTTACCTCGCAAAGGCTGCAGCGTGGCAGGAAGTGTTGTTCTTTTCCCGTCCTTTGTTGTGGGCAGAACTGACACTCTGTTCTGTTCTCAGTCGTTGCCAAGTTTGTCCACCACTCTCAATAGTCGGATTGTGGTCCCTCAGTTGGTGTTTGTCTTTCTCAGTTTCAGGTCGGTCATAGCGGCCAGATAATCTGCCACTTAGTACTGTCTGTCCAGTGCTTGATGTACATTTCTTTTTGTCTGGCTTTTGTCGGTCCAGATTGATTGAGAACTGTGCTGCTGTTAGAGGAGCATGCCAAGCTGGCTCATGGGACTCTTGGCAACACTGAGCTTTGGTTGGAGCTTTATCCCCAATGTTGTATTTGAGACAAAGTGACGGGAAAATGAATAATCATCAGTGTGGTTGATTTTCGTCTGATAACCCCAGGCACCACTCGTACATACTGACAATTATACCCAACCAAAAGCTTGGGGAAACAGTCAGTTTAAACTGTGCCACGGGTGGGAGTGAGCGGCTAAAATTAAAATGTGTGAGTTCCTCACTCCTCCTCGCTCCATCCAAATCATTCCGCTCAAAATCAATGTTTCACTGTCATGAATAGTTAGAATATTTGCAGGTGCTGGCGGAAGTGGTCACACACGAACGGCTGGGACTGAAACACATACTTCGCAAGAGCAGGTGGTAATAGTCTGCCAGGAGTGCGCAGGGGTGGAATGAAGAATGTAGTCACCGGCAGGGCTCTAAGACAAATGAATTTTCTTATCAAGGATGGCTTTTGATGTCTGTGTTTAAGTGAATTCAAAACAGTTGATTCATTGTTTTTGTTGAGATTTGGGTTTTCTGTTTTTTCGAAAATTGTTTTAATGTTCAATTTCACAGGTTGAATAAAGTTAACAGGTCCAAATAAAAAGCAGACACGGATTAAAGAGTAGCTTAACATAACGCTGAAGAAAAGGGTGTGGCCCCTGGCTCTCCTCTGTGCCCTCTTGTCACTTTTATTCAGTTCGTCGTAAAGGATGCATTCAGCTGTGTTAACCAGCCTCTAAGTTGCAGTAGTTGTGGTCCCTTCAGTAACAAGTAAGACCTTTTTTCATCAGCAATCTCCATGAGTTCAGGCAGAGCAGCTGGAGGACATGATCATAAAAAACATAAAATATGACCCACATTCAGCAAAACCAGTGAATAAAATTGCAGCGCTTCAGCAGTGTCCTTCTGCCATTAAATCTTAAGCTACCTCTGTGCTACTAAAAAGGAGGTGATCTCTAGATGGGTGGATATAATTGTTGTACATTTATGGGTTAAGGCTTAAACTTATTTTGTGTTTAAGATATTTTTTTGATACAATAATATAAAGAAAGTGATTTATTGCAACTTTTTGGAATATATATGTTTAATAGTGGCATGATGTGATCGTGGATATCATCTAAAAGGGTTTATCTATTCAGCTCGGCTTTAAAACTTATTAAACTAAATATCTCTCCTACACATTTGCTCTCACCGTCTCCCCTCCCCTCATTATTTTCTGCCTCTCCCTCTGTCTTTACTCAGTCATGGCTTTTTGTGTAAAGAAAGCCCTCACTCTCTCTCTTTCTCTCTCTCTGTCCTTGACTACTTCTTGTTATCTGTCTTCAAGGAGAGATGGCTGGAGGGAATCATGTTTCATCATCCAGCCATATAAACTGAGATGGAGCCTGACAACTCCTTTTGAATGCCTGTCTGAATATCACTGTTGTTTGTGACTCACATGGTGCAATATTCAGTGGAAGCCGCTTTCTTTGGTCATACGTCGACAAAGTTCGAGGGACCAAGTCATTACATGCAATGCAAATTAGTCTCAGGCCACCGCTGTGGAGGGAAAGAAAATAAACCACTTATCTATGAACGTCTGCAGCAAGGCACTTGGCTTTATAAGGAGAGAGGGGACTGGGAGCACTCCTAGTGAGTGGTAGCTGCATGTACACGAGCAGCTGAGAGGGAGGGGAAAGCACTCACATAGCTGAGTAGTTTGTTTGGTTTGCCTCCAGAGGGTTCAGGTTTACAATGGAGAGGGAGAAAGCAAAATAACAACTTCAAATGGCAGGGTTGCAGCAAAAAGCAACAGCGCTCGACACGTGATAACACAGCTGAATGTCTCCAAAAAAAGATCTGGCAACGTGTCATGATCCTTAGATTTGCCTTTTATGATAAAAACACAGGCATCTGGACGAAATAATAATATTTGGAAATACGTTCAAACGAGTGTTGTTTTCTTTTTTTAATAAGGTTTTGGTAATGAAACACTTTGAAGTGAATCACGCTTTTTCACTGACTCATTAAATCCCATAAGCTCCCATAGTATCTCCAACAGCCAGGCAGGTTTCTTTAATCACATCGTGACTGTGTTTTATCCAGGAGGGCCTTCTGCTTTGTAGTTTGGGAAAACAGGCACAGAAACAGCAAGAGTTAAACAGCAAGAGGGAGAAGATGTGTAAGTAATGGCAGAGACCAGTGGTAAAGAGTAATAGTAACATGAAAGATCAACAGAGATGTTAAATATATCCATTTATAGGACGGATAGCATTAATGAGTTATTGTCCTTTAGATATTAGTTTGAAGAGACTTCACAATGAAGGTTTAGGATTTCTCAGTTTTACCTCAGTAGATGGAGACAAAACAGTCACTCAAGGGGAATTTCACTGCAGAGAATTAGAAGAATGGCGTTTTAAGATATCATCCTGTATGCTGCAATTAGACTTTATGTGACTAATGACAAAGTGAATGAAGAGAGAACAGTGGCTTAAAATAAAACAACACACAAACTCAGACAAAAACCAAGATGGAACACCGTGGTAAGTAAAAAATAAAACAAAATAAAATAAAATAAAATTCAATTTGATGGGACTTTAAAGTTCTGTATGTGTTTCTTTCCCCCCCTCTCATTGTTAGAAAAATTTGGGGTAAATGCTGAACATACTCGTCAGGAGGGCATACTGGAGGCCTTCATGGTGATGAACCCTCGCGAGTCCCGGCACATTAATGAACTGACATTACACCAGGATCAATGGTGGAGCTTCCAGGGTCTGAAAAACTACACTTAAGGAAAAGGGATTACTCTCTTATGACAAAAGTCCTTTTCTCTCCGACGGCTTCTGCTCTTTTATGTTATTACTTTCTTAACCCCCCACCCTCTTTTCTTAGCACTATAAGGTGAGAGAAGCCCACATAGATATCTTTACTGCACACGCGTTAATTTATGAGAATTTGAGTCACTACTTGAGGTAACACTTTACCAACTAGAGTGGCCCTCAGTGGGTGCAAGGGTGCCTTTAAAATTAAAATTCCTGGTGAAGTAGAAAAGCAGGTAAAAATAATTGCACTCTCTCCAATTTGTGGTTCTGAAATGTTTGCAGCAGCATTTGTAGTCGGCTGATTCACAGTAACTACAATAGATAGTGTTAACCAACCACAGTCAAGGCTTTTCTCACGACTTTTAAACCCCAACCAGAAACCCTGAAATATTTAGCAATTTATTGACGATGATATTATTTGGAATATATTCACATATTGACCATAAGCATCAAAAGGAACGTAACCATGCCAGTGCTGGACTTGAGACATTTTCGGGAATGCCCATGTCATTGTCATGCGATTTCACTCAATGTAACTGCTCAAATCCCGTCATCTGTGATGAAGTAAACCAAACATTTGATGCTTCCTTACTCCTTTATTAATCTGTGTGCATCTACTTAATCCACTTGACATGTAGCATATGAATAAATTCATGAGTCACAGTCTGCAAATATGCATCCGTGTGCTCTGCTGGTACATCAGATACATGTATCTCCCCTGCAGTACCTCTGTGCACACTCATGCCTGTGTTGTGAGTCATGTATTCTATCGTGGTTGTCGTCGGTCTTCCCCCCAGTGAGTCCTCTTTATCTCTTGGTGCTATTGTCTCTTGAACTAATGAGTCACAATGCTTCCTAACAAACTTTTCTGCTTGATTTCACGTCTCTCCTTGCCTCTATGGAAGCCATTAGCTGAGACTATTGAAACTCTTTCCTGAGCACGTGTGTCAATGTGTGTACATAGAGCACCAAAATCTCACCTGCAATCAATAATTGATCTGCTGAATCTAAGGTGCATGTTTGTATGCAAGGAGGCGGTTACTGCAGCAGGAAGGTACCTTACAGTTTGTTTAAAGAGAAACATGTAAGAAGTGCCAGGAGGTGGCTGAGTACTGAACTGGAAAATGTCATCTTTTCTGTGTAGGTATAGCTCTATACTGACCTTATGGTTCCAGACCAGAGCGGTGCAACGTCTAAATCATTCATCCACAAAAGCTTTTACTGCCATGTACTATTTGCCAGCATGTGTTGTGAATTGTCTCCAAGGTTAGTGAATGTCATTTCTACATGGGTCAACATGACGCAAGTTTAATCAAGAGTTTCAAAGTATCTAAACCAGGATTGAGGCTTCAAATCACAACAGCACGTCATGTAAAAAGGACAAGATGGTGGAAGAGGGGTTGTTGACGTTCGGGAGAACATGTCTCAGAGTTAAAAAAAAAATACTCAACGACACTATTTGCTCTGTTGATGACCTAGTGGCGACACAATAACAAGTCAGGAGCTAAAATAAATTGAACATTGTCTTGTAAGTAATAATAATGGCAAAAAATTGTTAAATGAATTGTTCATTTTAGTACCTGGACATTGTTAAGTCGCACAGTAAACTGTTCCTGGCCATCCTTATTCTCATTATAATGTGTGAGCTGACGGGTATCTGAACTCAAGGGCACTGAGGTAAAAATGCAGAGCAGATTGGGACAAATTGAATGGTACATTAGCAAGCTATTCGAGGTGTTGTTATATATAGTAGCTTTTTGCATCACTGTATAAGTCCCCAAAAGGAGAAAATTTTCAAAACTTTTGACTACAGGGCCAGCTTGTTACTGATTTACTAACTCCATGGGGAAATATCACTGTTTTGTTTGCTCATTTCCAATAAATTAAAAGCACAGGGTGAGCGAAATAGAATCATCCTCAGGGCTCAACTTGCTCAGATTTTACATAAGGTTGTAATATTGCGTTTTTGTTAACTTTTCTTGTTGTCATGCATAACTTCTCCCTGGAACATCCCTTTAATTTTCTGTTCAGTGGAGGTTTTATAAACTAACATATTTTTATTCAAGACATTTCTCTTTTTCATTTGCTGCATATCTCTCTCTGTCTGCTTGCCATCACAGCATCAGAATCATTGGCTGTGATGCACTCTGTCAGTGACATACATGCTCATGGTTGAATGAGATAGAGTGACTGACCTAGCTAGGCAGTCTGTCAAGTGTCCAGCCTGCTGCTGAAAGCAATATAATCACTCCTGCTATAACAGAGTATAATGTAAATGCACCTATGCACCTTGCAGAAGGAAAAATTGTCAGTGTTTGGGATTGGTGTCCTCATGTTTCAGTGTTGGGCAGTATTGTGCAGAAGAGAGTTGCTTTTTCAGTTATGTTGTTGTGACAAAAATGATCCATGGTTTTTGCAGTAGTTTAAGCAGGCCATGGACATCAAACTCAGCTCACAGTCCCACCCAAAAGTGAGAAGCTGATGGCTGTTGGAGTTTCTGGATTGAATTGACTGATTTGAATTTATCCATGAACCATGAATTTTAGTGCCACAACCTTGTTTGATGACAGTAATAGCAAAGACCTGTCTTGCATGAAACAGGCTGTGAAGATTTCTCCTTACCTTTGCAGAGCCTCTCGATTATATCAAACACCTGCTACCATAAAAGATAATTATTAGCCATTCCACCAGGAGAAATGCGTTGCAAATGCTCTCTATCGCTTGCTGAACTACATATAGATACATTTGGATGATTTATACAGGTTTTGCAGAGCCATTAGTTTAGTTTGGCCGGTTCGGTGTAATATCACCACAGGGAGTACAATATATTTGAATCATTTGGCTTCATGTTGTTATGATGAATGGATGTAGCTGGTGGCTGATACTGCTGCCCCAAACATTAATGATTGGCGAACTGCAGTGTATGAATATCTATGCACGTGTGCATATGCATCCTTGGCCATTCATGGAGGCCTTATGGCACCTCTCAACACTGAAGGTGTTGGTGTGACAAGTGGGAACAACTAGCAGGTACAGATGTGCCAGTGAAGCAAGTGGAATTAGCACCTACTAGATATCCATTGTGCCTGTTAATTAAAATGAAGGTATTAAATATGTGGATTGCTCAGCCATCCATCTGGCATCCTTCAAGTTCCATCTTTGAAATAAATGAGCTCTCTTCACCTGCCAACTCTAAACAAATATAACTATTTATTCTGTATATGCTCCATATGGTGCCTCTTGTTGTTTTGACTTATTTTTAGGTCATCTGCTTCCTCAGCCTGAGAAATACTGCTGTCACGCACATCATCTCAGTCTTTTCTTGTAACTTTCCTGTGGCTGGCTTACTTGCTTTAATATGTGCTGTTTGTTGAACCAGTCTAGCTGTAGAGAAACTCATCTTTCTGCACTGCCTTCATTGTTGGGGTGAAAGAAACCACAGCCATGCCTCTGTTTTTATGTTTTTATCGTAGTTTTTCCACCATATTTGTTTACTTTGTTCTAATAGTGAATATGAAGGAAGGTACTGACAGGGCGTGCCTTTGCCCAGCCACTGCGGCTCACATTATTACAGCCATAAAATGGCACTTAGCAGATGTTAATGTCAATAATGTGTGGAGCTGGTCCATTAACCACTGACATAACCTATCACTCTGTATGCTTTATTACTTTGGTTCCACTTGTCTTTATTTTCTTCATCCTTCTGCTTCTGTGGGGACATACTGCACTGGCACACATGACACAAATCAAAGGAGTCAAACACGGAGCACAACAGCTGCACAAAACTCAGTAGCGCAAACTCTTCTGGTCTGAACTTCATTTGGGCTTCTGAGCATTATTGTAGTATCCCAAATGTCCACGGAATCGTAAAAAGTACAGGTCAGAAGAGTAATGAGACTAAGTGTGCTAAAAGCCCATTAATCTATGTCATCAATTCTGTATCCATGACAAAAAAATAATGTTTTTTGGGCAACTATTAAGCATTTTCAAAAAAAGACTTCTATTGATCAGATATCTTCAATATGTTATGAATTTATTGTATATAGGCTACTATCAGCTCTGCGTGACCTAATTTATTTTTAATTTGCAAGCATGTCGTAATGGTGCTTCTATGAGATGAGATCAGCTATGATGCTGTTACAATATAAACACCAACACATGAAGCAATTGTAAGAATATCACAGCGAAATGATATATTTATGAAATATTCCTCTCCTGCTGCATTTCTCAGCATTGTCACTCTTCTCTACCCATTTTCCTTTCATTCACTAGAAGAACAGTAAGGCAACCTTATAAGGCAATATTGCCTGCAGTAGAGTTGGGGAATGGCAAACGATACAAAATCTATAGCCCTCTGCAGTAGGCTGTGAAAAAATATATATTCGTGGGCAGAAGTGTTGCTGGTCACAGCTGTTAGCAGAAGTGTTCATGTGTGAATTTGCTGTTCGGTCAGAAAATAATGGCAGCAATCCGTGTTTTCAACAAGTCAACAGAGACATCTTTAAAAATGGAAATGAGTAAATGAGTAAAGGTATTAGTTTTATGCCTTGACTGCTATTTGTTTATCCTTTATTTTCTGTGACACTGTTATTTAGATTAAATTTACAACAATTGACTCATACTGAAATGGCAGAAGCTGATGTTCTGCTCAGAACAGTATTTAGCTGTGAAATCAAAGCTTACATAAACTGCTCTTGCAAACAGAAAACAAATCTCATTTCACTCATTTATAGATGTTTCATGTCCTTGTTGTAGCTTTTGGCAGAATTAGATACTAAAAATAATATTCAATATAGGATTTTGTTATATTTTCTAAGGAATGTCCTCTAATGATGAGTTACATATTAGGGATGTAAAAATATGAACAGCTTGTGATCCTACCAGATGGGGATATTTTAACATTTGCAATGATATTATGCTGTTTTGGTTTTTTTTAAATCATGATTTATTGCTGTCTTGCATTCCATAACAGTGAATAGTTGATAATGATTTAGAAAACATGTTGAAGTGAGGGATTGTGCATGCCAAATTAACAAGAAAAATATTCAGATTTGTGTCAATACTTTATGGTGTTCCTTACAGATAATACAGTACTGTTTTTGACTTAACAACAAAATGCCACATTCACCCATTCATTCATATGATATGATGATGAACAGGAGCAAAACAGAAATTTCTGTTTTTTCAGGGTTCTTATTCACAGCCACAAATACATTTACAGCATGGAAGCTAAATGTATGCACTTTGTATGTGTCAGGCTACAAGAAAGAGCTACGTATATGGATTGTTGCATCAGAAGACACTAGATTATAATATTGCCAAGTCTGATATTACATAGACAGTGAAACTACATTTAGCTTTTTTATTTGGGGGCTTTATAGGTTTTAAACCATGAGCCTCAGAAAGGTGAGCCAATTCAATCAACAATCTAATATATTGCTCTAACATCAATAACCACAGTGAGCCTGAACACGACCATAAACACCTTTTGAGTGAAGGCCTTATTTAGCAGCAGCCAATAACAGGAGTTAAAACACCAGGGTGCATATTAGGCTCTTTGGAAAGACACAGGAAATTGAGTTTGTCCAGTGTAATGATGGGCACAGTCACGCAGCGATACAGACACACCATTTTCTTCCTATTAGCAGAGATGTGTTATTCATGAGGGCAAATCTAGTGTGAACTATGCCTCAATGATATTCTACACAGTCACTTCCCAGTATGTCTAGGGACCCGAGCCATTGTGTTTTATTCATTTATTTATCTATTTCCATTTCCCAAAAAGAGGAACTTGATGATGAGGTCACAGGGCCAAACGTGATCCTGCCAGTGAAGAGCTATCAATAGGATCTGTCATCAGTAGTCAGTAGGGGGGTAAAGACAGTGGTGGCAAGGGATTTGGAGGCGAAAGGCAATTCAAGATTTTTATAACACAGCTTGGGCTCCAACCAGAAATAGCTCTGTTGCTTCCTTTCCAAAACCACATTATCTCTCTTTCAGAACCTCTCCTTTGTTCTGCCAAATTCCAATAGTCACTATTGGCATATACAGTATACGCTCTCTTGTGTCCAAAGCTATTTATATACTGCAATTTGAACTGAATGGCTCATTGTTTGTCCTAAATGCTGTTATGACACATTGATTTCATACATTTTCATTTAAAGCCAGCATTCCCAGACAATATACAGTATATTTTTTCACTTATAAACAGTCCCTGTATTCAAAGCTGCTTAAACAAGCATCATTCAGCCTTTGATATTTGTCACGCTGGCTCATTCATCCCAAAAATACATGTTAGCGCATGAAAACATACAGCATTTGAGTGATACTGCTAAAGTGTAAAGATACGAAGTGCTGAAATCAGTTAGCTGGCAGGTGTTAAAGTCTCAGTGGAAGTGCATCTAATGCCAAATTTAAATAAGAGAACGCCTCTCCTGAGAGTGGATGAAAACGAGAAGAAAAAACTGTGTGTTTCTGCCTCCTCACTCAGTCTGCATGCAGATGAGAGGGAGTGAGATATTTGAGGATCTAACAAGCACCCACATAGTAAATTCTGAGGCCTCATCAGGGATGAAGATTTTGTTCCTATAGCAAAGGAAGATCTTACAGCCTACATCTACCATGTTTTACACCTTCACTGACAGCTGTGGCAGGAGGCATTATGTTTTTGGCATGTCTATCTGTATGTCTCATTCTCCGGAACATAGCATCTCAGTAACACCTTAAGGGTTCTTCAAATTTGGCACCAAGGTCCACTTGGACGCAAGAATGAACGGGTTAGATTCCAGGGGTCAAAGTTCACGGTCTCTCCGGCCTCATAAAACACATATTTGGCAAGATTTCACGCAATGGGATAAAATGGTTACATGATTTTATATCAAAAAAGGTTAAAGACAGATTTGACTTTTGACTCAGGAACATTCGGGGAGATTGTGACCATATCATGTCTTGTGAGATGCTGTTACTCTTCGGATTGTACAGAGGGTCTGTCCTTCCAGATTCAAGATATGTGTGAGGAACCTGTGTGTATGCATTTGTAGTCTTTATGTTTTTAAGCCATTTTGCTTCTTCATATGAAGGAGCTTGTGATAAGTCACTACATACATATATTGTATGACAACAGTCTGCCGTACTGGAGGCACACAATTGCAAGCTGGTAATTCCAGTTTTACTAATGTTTTTGTCCTGTCCTGCTGAGCGGCTGATAGTGAGAGGAGAGGAGGTGCATCCTTGTGTCCAACGGGATTAGCAGATCTCTGATTGTCTCACTATCCAGGCACCATCTACATTTTCATTCCATCGCTTTCGCGTGTATCACACTTATCACTGTCTGTCTCCTGCCTGCTCTGCTAATTTTCCTGTTACAGATCTGCTACCGAGTTCTATTGACATGCGTGACGTCAAGTATTAATGGAAATAGTTTAAGGTCTCAAAAAATAGAATTACTGGAGTGCGAGAGGGCCCTCATTCATTGATAATTGAATCCCTTGGATGGCTCTCTGCTGAGGCAGGTGATTGAAATGAGTATTATGCAAAGCAAATGTGAAAGCAGAAGACATTAGACTTCTTGTAACTTGTGTGTCTTGTAAGACCGCTTCTCCTGTGGGGGTCAATAGCATAATGAAATATGAATGGATACAAAATACCTAATGAATAAAAGCTGCAACTCAAGTAGCTGCCGCTAAATGCAAATCTTCCTCAGACAGTTGCCTGGAAAAGATTTACTCTTTCGTCAAGCTGATTTGCCTGATAAGTGTAAGCAAATCTTTATTTTCCAGAGTGATGTGAAGCACTTTCGTATATTTACCAGGTCAGTAGGTGCTGTGCTTGATACATCTTTATGGAAGTGGTGAGCAGAGAGAAAGATGAAGATAAAAACAGCTACAGTGTGGCAAAAGAGTGGAACAGCCTTCTGGATATACAGTAGAGACATGAGACTAAAGACATGACATGGGTCATGATGAACGTCATGAAAATTTTGAATAGCCTGTTGTAGCACTCTAATGGTATGAACATAATGACATGTATATGAACACACACTCATATTCAAACTTTTGACAGCCTTCAACCATGAAGAATCACCATATTTAGTGACATGTTTGTTGTTTAGGACAATGCATGCATTGTCATTGTTGCCCAGTGGCGGGGCTTAACAAACAGGATTAGATCTGTTCCCAGGAGAGCACGCGCCTGTTCAGGTGACACACAGCTGCATGCTCCAGCTCCAGACACGGAGAATTACTGTTAAAGGTCAGTGGAGTCAGATGCTGAATGTCACAGCTCAGCCACAGTTTGGCGAGAAAATAAATTAGATAAAAAGGCCTGTCTCTCGGTGGAGAGTCATTCTGCAGCTCCTGAAATTCCAACATTAAAGACCCAGGATTACTGGTTGGATTAAAAGGCAACGGAGGCATATCGATTAGAGGCAGTGATTCGGGCCAACTCTATGCTGTGAATAATAAATTGAGTGAGAGTCAGCCAGGTGTTGTCTGACGGAACCTTTATGATGAGCTGTGAGTCTCACTCATTTTCGATGAGAGTGTGAATACGTCACAACACAACACAAAAGATCGAGGAAATCATGTCACAGATGAAGAAGGGCCTGGGAGAAGCTTACTACAAGTTTAAATAAGCATTCCACTGCCCGTTTAACAACACAAAAAGACTGATCACAGCCTCGCTATCTGATCATTTGTGCCAGTGGACTCAGGGAAGGAATCAGGCTCTTAATAGGACATCTCCCTAAAGGTAACAGAAATGGTAGAGAGGATAATTTATGAAATAGCTACGTATGTTGTCAAATCAGAAAAGAATATTCCACCAGGGATCCAATGAGATTCGCTGATATGTCTTGCTGTGCACTCAACACCTGTGCAAAGGTGTTACTGTTGGCTCTCTTTAATCGACACACTCTCCAGATCCAGTCAGGAAATTGTAAGAGATATGATCCAAATATTGTGGTACCAGTCACACCAGGCAATAACACTCCTTTGTGAAAAACAAAACATAAAATGGGTGCTGGATGAGCGACAGGCGGTCCCCATTTGGTACAAAACTGGACAAAAAAAGCTTTCAAAATCATTTACTTTATCACCTTTGTAGTCTGAATATTCTTGTCCTGCTGTATGTCATCAAACGCACACTATAAAACATTTTCAGACATACGAGCGGCATGTAATGATGGTGTGAGTCTGCTGGATGGCTGAAATATAGAAATATAATCCACTCTTCTCAGTTCTCATAATTAACCCATGAGGTAGGCATTTGTGATTCACAATAAACCATTTTGACAAGTATTAGATTGACTATAATGGAATTTGCTACCTAGTCCTAGGGGTCGAATTTTACAACTTTAACATTCTTTTAAACACCCGCAAACCAAATGTAATTTTCCTTAACCTCTGCCATGTGTTTTGCTACTTAGCAAATATTGCCATATTAAATATACCTGTCAGACATATGAGCATAAATCAACAGACTTATGCTATTATTCAAATGTGTTTCTCCCGTTGATATTTTGATTCTGATTTTAAAAATGAACTCTGCATTTAATTTCCATTTTCTTTGCGTGTGTCTCTCTTTGCTCTCTGCAGGCTGTGGGCTGGAGTTCCTGCTGGTTCTCTGCGGGCTTGAGTTTTCCTGGTCCTGTCCCCGTCACTGTATATGCTACACTGATCCAAGCACCGTCTCTTGCCAAGCCCACAACTTCCTGACCGTCCCCGAGGGAATTCCCCCTGACAGTGAACGTATCTTTTTACAAAACAACAAAATCCATCGTTTGCTTCGGGGCCACTTCAGCAATAACTTGGTCACTCTCTGGATCTATTCCAATAACATCACATACATCGAGCCCTCCACCTTCCACGGTTTCACACTGCTCGAGGACCTCGATCTGGGAGACAACCGCCACCTGCGCTCCTTGGCTGAAGACACTTTTCACGGGCTGAGTCGGCTTAATGCGCTACACCTCTTCCGTTGTGGGCTCAGTTCACTTCCCAACAACATCTTCCAAGGCCTCAGAAACTTGCAGTATCTCTACTTGCAGGTAAACTAGACAGTTTTAATTATACCACTCTATTAGTGTTGTCGCTTTTCCAAATACTAAATTGAACACATATTTCATTTGAAATAGATGAACACTATCCACATCACCTTCTCCTAAACTATGTTGTGTGTGTTCATTCACATAGCATAAAACATCAGCAGACCACTTTACTTTTATCCACTTTTTCCAGCGTACCCAAAGTTTTTACACATACTATGTCAGGCAATGGTTTGGTGTCACGTGTGCCCCTTAGGCCCCCCTTTCAGTTTTCCAATTGATGAATACTGTACTGTAGTATGATGGTATATACTTTTATATAAGGATCTTAATGTCCATAGCATGTAGACACAGGATAAAATTACAGTGATACTGTTCAGTAATGTTGGAATGAAAGCATTGCGTATGTATTCTTGTGATAGGTGATCTTGTGTCCTCTCGGTATCTCCACAGGAAAACCATCTGAAGTTCCTGCAGGATGACACATTCATGGACCTCCACAACCTCAGCCACCTGTTCCTGCATGGAAATCGTCTGTGGAGCATTAACCAGAACACATTCACAGGCCTTCGAGCCTTGGACCGACTGCTTCTGCATCAAAACCAGATTGAGTGGGTTGACCGCCTGGCCTTCCATGACCTGAAAAGTCTTACCACCCTCTACTTGTTCAACAACTCTCTCATACAGCTGTCTGGACAGTGCCTGGACATGCTGCCTGCCTTGGAATACCTGCGCCTCAACGACAACCCTTGGTCATGTGACTGCAAGGCCCTGTCATTATGGGAATGGTTAAAGCGTTTTAGGGGTTCAACGTCTTCAGTGGGTTGCCAGGCACCGGCTGATATGGTTGGGAAAGACCTCAAGCAGCTGCGCAAGGAGGACTTCCCCAACTGTTCACCAACTGTACCAAATTCAGAGTCCAGAGCTCAGACCAACAATTTATCTGCTACTGTGAATCCATCCATGAATCGCGGTGTCGTGGTTGGCTCCGGAGGCCAGACCCACATAGTGCAGCCCTCGAGGCCCGGACGTTCTCGGAACTGCACAAAACCTCGTAACAGATTGAGCAAGGGGAAGGGTGACAATGAGGTTCACCACTCAAAGGAGGTCCTGGCAGAAAAGGAGGATTCCTCTCCAGATTTCACAGAAGGGGGGAAACACGACCACACATCTCCAGACGGCACGATCACAAGGAGGAAGCACAAGTGCAATCCCCGGACCACTGTTCGTCCCCCAAGTGGGGTTCAGCAAGCCAACAACAGGGCAATCTTGTCCCAGCCCTCACTAAATGTCTATGCCCTCTTTGTGGCCTTGATAATGACAAATATTGACACTATTCTCCGTTGACCTTTACAGGGTTTGGCAAATGCTAATTACAGAAAGCACAGCTCTCAGACCCTCTCTTGATCCTGCACTACAAGGCCTGAGTGTCTTTTATGTATGTGTGTGAGTTTGATTATATGTGTAAATGTTGTGTATGGGTCTTTACTGTTCAGACTGAAACAGGCATCAAAGCATCAAACATCAAACAACAGAAAGAATCAGAGGGACTGAGAGACGACAGATTGATAAAAAGTTAATGCATACCAAGCTTCCACTGCCACTTCTGCCAGTTTGATTTCATCTTCATTAGTCTTGGTCTATCTTGTAACTGGAGCTCAGATAACCAAAATTTGGTGATAAGAGAAAGAGGAATGGAAGGAATGACAGAGCAAACCAGGTAAAAGGTAAAACTTGTTAGTTAGTTAGCTAGTTAGACAGATAAGCCAGGGTCAATTTTCAGTTCACAATGTGTAAATTGCTATCATGAAGTTACAAATGTAAAGTAGATTACCATGTGAAGTCTCCAATATCAGGTCTTTCATGTCATTTTTTTTTCTGTTGCTTTCTTTGCTAACAGCAAGTCCAAACAATTGGATTTGTGTTACTAATGAAAGAGGTGAAAAGGAAGCATGGCAATAAATCACCCATCACTCTCAGATAAAATAATGCATCATTCTCACAACAAAATGGAAATGTACAAAAACAACCACTTAGCTCATACCCTAGATAAACAGACATCTATTCCCTAGATAATGCTGGCTGTTTTTCAGGTACTGTACTACGCATTAGTATTGCATTGGTACATAGAACTTTGATTCCATTTTCATTTACACAACTACTCTCTCTTTGTGCAACTGAAATTTAAGCTGCTAATTAATTCAACATGACGAGGATTGCCATGCGCTCTTTTCATTTGCGTGGGAAACTAATGTGTGTCTCTGGGAGATCAAGCTGTGAATACTAAAGGGTCTGTCTATATCGTGTGTCAGATGTTGTTCATTTGATTTTTCTAAGACACAGAATGGACCTAGAGATGGATCCCTGCTGCAGGGGCTAACAGGAGCCTTACAGGTTGAAGGCCAATTGGGGCTTTCCCAGTTTCCCAGTGAGGTCATTGTGAACTCATCCCTCCTCAGAGAAGGCCTCGTTGCCTCATTGAGAACATGAGGACAACATATTTTTCTTAATCACTCAATGTCAAAGACAAACAAAGAAAGAATTGTGTGTGTACCTATACTGACTCATGTGATCAGTAAATGTAAAAAAAAAAAGCAAAAAAAACATGAACAGTTTGAATGGAGCATGGCAAAACGAGGATCATGCAGAGAGAATTGTAATCGACTGATGCGATTGTTCACAGACTGAAGATCTGAGACCAAGACAATCGTTTTTGAGGTAACAAGGGGATGCAGAACAATGGAGATTGACAGATGGACAATTTTGAGATATGTCGCTTTACTTCTGGAGCTTTTGTGCCTCCCTTGAACCTACCAATGCGATGGTGTCTGTCTCACCGATGTGACCTGTGACAGTGGACGAGGGGACGTCTTACAGTGCTGATATTAATCATTAACTGTATTACCATGAGAAAAAAATATCAGCGACATTGATGATATTGACAGGGTTTTCCGCTCCTCCTATCAAGGGGACTCTTTCACCTTTATCTTTTTCTTTTCTTTTGTTTTTTTCATTTTATAGTGATTTGTTTATTCACATATTTTTCATGTTATAATTTTAGATCCTTTCATTTGTTAATACACGATTCCTCACTTACCTATTTCTTGTTCTGCTGTGTGGATATTCATGTTCTTATTCTTTGCCATTATTCAGTTGTTCAGTACATTATCATCAAAAAACAACAGTACAGAAATGTTTATAAAGACATTAAAATCTATATCTTCTTATGTCTACCATTGCAGTTGGAGTCTGTTTATTCCAGCATTTAAGGTTTCGGAGGCTTGTTTGGAGGAAGTGAAAGGCATCATTGACCCCGGCCCCCTTCTCAATTTTCCTTTCTTTAATTCGTTTAAACAAGAAATTGATTATGCCAGCAATTTTTTCCATCCTGTTTCCCCTTCTGTCTCTCTGCCTGCTTGCAATTTGTCTCCTCTTATCAGACCCTGCTGGCTAAGCTAAACACTTCCTACAAAGAAAACCAATCTTCCTGTATGTATCTAAGATTTATTTTTAGGTTTTAATACAAATACTAGTGAATTATAAGTGGAATAAAAAAAACAACAACATACAGGAATTAAACATGAAATGAGTTTCTGACCTGAGGAAAGCCGAAGACGCCATTCAGACTGTAGTGGGATACATTGCAGTTCAATAAATCATTGAAAACCACTAAGGATATTAATGAAAGTGTGGCACAGAATTTGTAGATATTCTGGGCTATTATGATTATTAATAGGCCCTTACAGCATGAATTCTATTTCCTCTTCTTTAGATTCCACCCACCATGATAGAAATTGATCCACAAGTTAGTGTTCCATTAAACTTTTTTTTCCCCAATTCCATTAAATGATAAATGAGCACAGACAGAGTGCTTATATGCATGGATGAGAGTGCTGTGTAATTATATTTAAACTGATAGCTGGTCTGGCATCTGGTGTTTGATGCTCATCTATTCAACACCAACAGCTTTTACCTCCCTCACCCACCCAACCGCTTCACCAGCTTATTCCAAGAACTGCCTCATGACTATTTTCTCTCTGAATCTCCCCGTGAGTTTTCTTTTTCACTTTCCTTCGCATGACTCACTAAATTCATTCTTTCTGGGTGCGTGATTAAAGATTGTATCGCTAGAAAAGCCTGCAACACTGAATGGAACAATCAAATGACTTTAATGAAGTCATATCCTGTTGTATTCCACTAAATTTAATATGGTTTGCTTTGGCTAGAATCTACATTCAAAATTTGCTAATTATTCAGATTTAGTGATAAAGTACACTTCAACTGGAAAAACAACTTTGTTCCTTTTTTTTTTTTTTATTCATATGATTTAAAAAAAAAAATATATAAACATTTGTGTTTAAACTGAAGCCAAATACCATGTATTTTGGAGATTTTCCTCTTCAATTAGAGTTAATCTAGTGATCAAGTCCAAAGTCAGCAAAGGACATTTTTCTCGTTCCCTGTTCATAACTGAATGAGCTGAATGAGATATTCAGTGATAAAGAGGGAAATATGGGGCAACCTGCATCCATTTGTAACTGTTTGCAGGAGCTGGTGGGCTGTGAATTCACTAATAAGCTTGTTCACATGCACACAAACATCCATCAATGTAATTTAGAGAACAAAGGAACTATGCACAGCACATAGAGAAGCGAGGTGCACAGAACTTCATAAATCACATACATACACACGCTTGTTTGCTGTGCTTGTAGCATTAATGAAAATAGAAAAAAAAACTTAACGCTTAAAGGCAGAATGAGTTTAGACTCATACAAACAATAATCCCTTTTATTTGTCACTAACATGTGGCTTTACAACTTTATACATGCTTACTATCACACACAGCTACCTGATTTTTGTAGCTGTTGTTCCTACACCTCAGAAACTCAGAGGCCACAACAGGCAAAAGCATTGCCCTATGCTTGTATTTTCTTACTTTGCTGTGTTCAGGACATTTCTGGGCAACAACATTTGGACAGTCAAAACGTAGCTTGTTGCTAATAACAGTGCACAGAATGTGGGTTTTATGAAACATAAGCACGCATCTATGAGAAAACGTAAGAGTTTGTGACTGTAGTTGCCAATAAACCGGTTGTAACAACACGACAGTGGCGAATTTACAAGGTTAAGGCCTCAGCAAGCAAAGTAAACACAAAGAACAACAGCTGTGTTTACTTAAAATGTAGTTATCAAAAAAATAAAAAAAATAAAAACTTTTAACATCCCCAGGATATTACACAGGCTGTTGATAGCCTAAATCCATTGTGCATCTATGTGTGAAAGTAGACATAAACACCAGCAATGTTATAAAGTAATCACTGGACATTGAAATAGCCCAAAAACCCAAACAAACAAGGTCTTGAGAGAGCACTCTTACCGTTATTTACCAGCTGATGTTTGTATGCAGCGAGGAATTTTACCATCAAATTTTGCAGTTGTTTAATCAAACCTATTTGTAACCTTTACCATGCTGACTTTAAGTACACTAATGTTTCT
Organism: Mola mola; assembly: GCA_001698575.1. Taxonomy (NCBI): domain Eukaryota; kingdom Metazoa; phylum Chordata; class Actinopteri; order Tetraodontiformes; family Molidae; genus Mola; species Mola mola. The sequence goes on from KV751316.1 coordinate 9,458,888, forward strand.
TATGGGACTTTATTGCATAAGGAACACAGCTTTAAAGGTCTAACTTGTAATTCTCAATGACTGTTGGCATGTTGAATAAACATAAAATAGAATGCCCTCAAAAATGTATATTGAGTTTTTCAAACCTTAAGTCTGTACGTGCACTGGTCAAAACGAAACTTATATCATTTTACATCTGCCTGAAGTTTACATTGACAGTTGGTTAGCTCAATTTCAGCAAGACCAAGGTAGCAAAAAAAAAAAAAAACCATCCACATCAATCTATCTCCTTAGACTGACACTATTTAGAGTATTTTTCCAGTAAATATTAATTTTTTTGCATTACTTGTACAAAACATGTGTTTTTGAAAAAAAACCAAACATATTTGGCTACTACTTGCCAGCAGTAACCAACATTTAAAATAAATGCTGTGAGTTGCATCAAACCACATGTTTTTATTGCCAAGAGATATCTCCAGCAGTTGAAAACCAAATCAGTGTCAACTTCTTTTACTTATTGTCAGGCTTCTGATTTTGGCTCACGTTGTCTCTTACTTGGGGCAAATGTTTAGGATTAATTTCATTTTGTTTCAGTTTTTGTGACCACTGTGGGCTGCAACTTTTATGTGATTGAAAAAAGCCCTTGAGGCAGCTTTTTCTCCTTACCCTCATTTTGCACACTGGAGACCACATTGACCTTCTATCGCTCCTCAAGAAAAAAATGTTCAGCAGCTAGTTAATGAGCATGCTAATTCCAGTGGTTACCTCTTTAATAAAATACATTGACATTTTAGGCACAACATCACAACATTATTTAGTGAGCATTTTGTTTGTTTATAAAGTTTTAAATTGAAATATTGGCTTAATCTTTTTAAAATGCCCTTAAAGAAGGCTAAATGTCTTTAGACTCACTATGTGTTCAAAAGTTACAATAGTGATAATATATACTATATAGCAATGACACTATGATATTTACCACCAAAGCATGACCAAAGAATCATCAAGATTACAGGCTAAAAGCAATATAATCCACCCAGCAGCAACATGTGTTGTAAATGGACTATATACAGTTAGGTCCACAAGTATTTGGAAAATAACACAGTTTAGACCATTCTGCCTCTTTACACTATCATAAGGGTTTTGAAATAGAACAATCAAGATGTGATTGAAGTGCAGACTTTCAGCTTTCAGCTTTCAGCTAATTTAAGAGGTTTCACAAAAATATGGCATTTACCGTGTATGAATTCATAAATAGCCATTTTATGCAGACTACTTCCATTTTCAGGGGCTCAAAAGTATTTGGACAATTGACTGACAAGCAGCCTCATGGTCAGGTGTGGTCTGTTCCCTTGTTACTTCAAAACAACTGAAGCAAATGAAAGGTCTGGAGTTGATTTCAGGTGTTGAATTGACATTTTGCAGCTGTTTTACTGGAGCAATCAATAGGAAGTACAAGGAGATATTAGTGCAAGTGAAGGAGGCCAGCATCAGGCTGAAAACACAAAAAACATCTATAGACAGTAAACATTTTTGAGTGGCCGCATCAGCAATTTGGTACTTTCTTGAAAAGATAGAATGCAACATCAAAAGACCTGGAAGACCACAAAAGACAACTAAAGTGGATGATTGCAGAATCCATTCCTTTGTTAAAAAAGAAAAAAAAAAACCTTGACAACATTGACATAAGTAAAAAACACTCCTGAGAAGGCAGGCGTATCATTGTCAAAGTCTACAACCCAGAGATGCCCTCATGAATGTAAATACAGAGGGTCCACAACAAGGTGCAAACCACTGGTAACATTCAAGAATAGGAAGATCAGATTAGACATTGTCAGAAAACATCTAAAAAAGCCTTCCAACTTCTGGATTCTTTGGATAGATGAAACCAGGATAAAGTCGTATCAGAATGATGGAAAGAGAAAAGTCAGGAGAAGGAAAAGAACAGCTTATGATCCAAAGCGCCACATCATGTGTCAAACATAGTGGAGACAGAAGTATCGGGATGAATTCTGAGGTGTATAGGACTATAATCTCTGCTCTCATTCAGCCAAATGCTACAAAACTGATAGAATGCCACTTCATAGAGCAGACGGATAATGACCCTAAACACACAGCGAAAGCAACTCAAGGCCTTTTGAAGGTAAAGAAATGAAATACTCTACACTGACCAAGTCAGTCCCCCTGATCTCAACACATTAGAAGTGCTTTTCATTTACTGAAGAAAAAACTGAAGGCAGAAAGACACACAAACAAGCAGCAACAAAGGGTGGCTGCAGTGAAGGCCTGGAAAAGTATCTCCAGGGAGGAAACTAAGAATTTGGTGATGTCCGTGGACTCCAAACTTTAGGCAGTCATTGTCTGCAAAGGATTTGTAATTCCTAAATGGTAAATGCCATAGTTTGGGATAATTTAGTATTAGAGCACATCTTGATTGTTTTATTTTAAATTATGGAAGTGTATGGAGGTAATATTAAAAAAAAACAGTGTCATTGTCCAAATAAATCCGTACCTAACTGTATATGGTGCTTCTCGGGTCACCATGAAGCACTTTACACTAAGGCAGTGACCTTTCATGTAGCAGTAACCATTCACACATGCACTCACACGCTGATGGTGCTGCACCAGCAGTAAATCGGGGCTTCATGGGGTGGTTGTGTTACAGTCTTTATGCTCAGATAGACTAACTGTCTCCTGGCTGTAGCTTTATAAGGGCAGGCATGTGAGTGGTGTTAAACTTCTCCTCTAAATCTCTGCAAGAGAGCAAATAATCGTATTTTCCAACATGTCTACATATTTTATTTAAGATGATTAAAAGTTTTCGGTAAGTACTGACTTCTTGTGATGTAAAAAGCTCTTGTTAGATATTCCAAGTGTGAGCTGTCTGTAAACCATAAACCAAAACTAGTCCCAGAAAGGCTGAAATCAATCTCCAGATTTCAGTGAAAAGCATTGAAATTGGATCCTGAATTAAACTTCTGTTGTTCAATTGTTAATAGCAATCATCTGCATATATAACCTTTTAAACATGTGTTTATATATTCTGAAACTTAACCTGTTTTTCATTATTTACAAAAAGGTAAATTTGCAAATTCTATAAATTCTTTCTATAATGGAACAAAAACTTGTACAAAAATGTACTTTGATATCACATATGCTATGAGAAGTAACCTTCTAGTAACTAGTAAGCTTTTAAAGAGCAAGCAATGTAACAGTTGACTTTTTCTTAATAGGCCGAGTTATCTTATTGTGACGCAGAGTGGGTTTTTTCTATTTTGAAATGAATTAATATCTGACTCACTGATACTCTAACCAGACTTGACCCACTTATTTTAAAATGGTCTAGTTGTGGAAGAAATCTTGGAGAGATCAGCGTACAGTCAGAGCCCACTTTAGCTGGAAGATCTTCTGTGTAGGATCAGGTAGGACACTGACCGTATCGTAAGAAGAAGAAGCCAAACTGTTGCTTAAAAACTGGGACAAGTAGAAATGAAGTCCTAAAACATGAAATGTGGCATCATTAATAAAATTACCGAAGCAGTGGGAGAGGGAGCAGGCTGGCTAGTAATTGAGTCTTTAAAGGGAGGGGAATTGGCAGGGATTTATGGGGGAGGAAATGACACACATAGGGAACAACATCAGATGTGATATTGCACTAATGAAAGATGAAAAGGGGTGAGAAAGATTCCAGACAAAGTTGGGACATTTTGAAATATAATGAATTGTAATGGACTCATTTGCAGACCAAATTTAACAACAACAGTTTTACTAGCCCATGTAATAATTTCCTTCATACAATCATGTTTTTCACAAAGCCTCACCAAATCAATTTATCAAATTTTATTTGTATAGCCCAACATCACAATTACATTTTTATAGTTTTTCTTCATTTTATTTGGACAATGAAACTTTGTCTCAGAGGGCTTTTACAAACTGTACATGTACCTGTAACTGTACCTCTGCCCTTAGAGCATCGAACCAGGTGTGGAAAAACTTTAAAAAAAACCCTGAACAGTAAAAAATAAGAAACCTTCGGGAGAATGCTTGTTTACATCTAAACCTTTTAAGGATTCCCCCTTCATATACAGTCATGATAGCATAGCTTGTTAAAAGTTGTCAGGGTCCGGTAGTGTTCATATTTCTGTTTATTAGGGTCAATCTGTGTTTCCAGTTTTATTTTGAAATTCTGTTGTGTCCTATTCCCCATGTCCTGTCAAGTCTTCTCCCTCAGGCGTGTGTGATTGCCTCTCCTCCGCAATGTGTTTCACCTGTGTCTAATTGTCTACCCCTTCCTTGTGTTTTTAAACCATGTGTTCCTTTCCTCCGGGGCCACATTGTCTTGTCTTCCCATTGAGCAGTCCAGCATTAATCCCTAGTGAGTTTCTTGTGTTTTGATCTTGTTTTGTTCCACGAATACTGAGTTTGCCTGTCCCTTACACTGTACCTTTGCTAATTAGTTGGATCTCCCGTTGTCAACCTATTTTCATATTAAAACAATTTGATTAAGAACCTCCCTGTGAGTCTCTGCATCCTTGAATCCTCCTAAGTCTGTACCTGATATCTGTGAGGTTTCCCAACCAGGTTCTTTGAGGTCTGTGTTGCAACGGTCCCAACTTGTTTGAACTCATTGCCTGTATATAAAAATGTACATGACAGCTCCCCAAAAGTAAGGTCAAAGCACCTTGATCAACCTCTGGTGGTGGGATGCAGTATAGGTCATGAACCCCTCCTCAATTTTATCAGGTATGACTTGGTCCAAAATAAAACCTAAGTGCACAACAAATCCTTTTAATTGGCTTTTATCACACAGATATATGTTCAGTTGTTAATTTCCCCAGTCAGTTTGGTTTTAATTGGTTATCCCGCCATCCATCCATTTTCTACTGCTTATCCTATGCAGGGTCGCGTGGGGTGCTGGAGCCTATCCCAGCATCATCGGGCGAAGGTGAGGTTTTCCCTGGACGACAATTCATCGCAGGTCTGACATATATAGACGTACAACCGTTTACAGTCATAATATCTAGGGTACCACATTATCCCAACCCCCCTGGTGTGTTTTTGGACTGTAGGAGAAAGCCTGATTACCCGGAAGGACCCACGCAGACACAGAGAGAACATGCAACATGCACTCCACACAGAAAGGCCCTGTACCGGGCATCAAATCCAGGACCTTCTTGCTGTGAGGCGACAGTACTAACCACAGTGTGAAACATTATGATTTGCAGCTGAACGCTCCTCATGATTAGATGGGCAGGTGTATGGGCAGGAGTTCAATACTGTGACTCGACTGCCAGAAGCTTCTGGATCCAAATAACATTACCAACACATGATAGTAGAACTTGTTTTGTGGATATTTCAACTTAATGGAGACTATCTACTACTATTTACTCTATCTTTACTTCCATGATGCACTGAGCACTGCTCTCTCTCCCTTTCTGTACTCATTCCTGTCCCAGAAATGCATGTTATTTACTTTACACCTTCCCCAGAGTCCCTGTGCTGTCTCGTCTCGCAGGTCCCTGTGAGATGTGGACAAGGTTCATCTGCCCGAGGCCAGTGAAGAGGTTATCATTGGCTCATGATCATGGATTAGGATCAGTTAGCACTTCCACAGAGGACAGGAGATCATGTGATTTGGGTCCGAGTCTGGATGGCCCAGCACCAACTAGATCCATGGACTACACTGACCTCTGGAACAATAGATTAAACTTGCTTCTGAATCAGTAGACTACACATACCCCTATATGTATGGATTGCACATACTCTTTGACTTATGATCGTTCCTTAATAAGGGTTTTTAAGTTTTTTGTCGCCCAGTTCGAGGGTTACAGACCTTACAGAGTGTCACATCTGTAAGGTCTGTGAAAGCCCTCTGAGACAATCTGAAATTTGTGATTTGCAAATTTTATGATTTGCAAAAGAATGAATTTGATTTATGTCAGTGTTTGAAATGTATTGATGGCATCACATACAATATAAGCATTTTACAAAAGGCGATGACATTCCTGAGGTAAGTCTTTAAACATACTTACTTTGCATTGTTTCCTCATTACATAAAAAACATTGAGTAAATTTGTTTTGTTTTTTTAGGCAGTGTCCCAACATTTTTGGAATCGGGAATGCCAATAAAAGAAGTATGGGCTACTTCACAACACAGTCGTTGCATAAATAACCATATGTATATGTATATGTGAAATTGCACATGGCTTATTCAGGCAAGAGAGAGGCAGTGGGATGATTCATCCTCAGCCATGACTGTACTGTGGAAACTGTACCATTATGGCTGAGGATGAAAGAGCTCTCTGACTGACCTCAGACTTTCTGTGCCCATTTCTTGGCTTTTCATTGACCCACTGCGCCTTCTGTGTGGCTTTAATTAAAAACAAATCAATTAGAAATTAAAAAGGAGGTAAAAGGAATAGATGAACTGGGAAGGGCGACACTCTGGGAGATGACTACTGAGAACTAACACGCCACAAGAAAATTCCAGCTCTTTTATTTTGTCTGTTTATTTAGCTTAAAATCCTCCCCGAGTGGCGTTGTGCTGCAGTTCTGCATAGCAGCCAAGCTGCATACTAAACTTGAGCATCCCAAGGCCTCACCACCACCTGCATGGATTAGAAGCTCGCTAATCCCCTTATATTTGACCTCAAGTCAGACAGAATATGCAGAGAAATTACTGAAAGTCAGCATGGCATGTTTCTCCATAACAATACATCCAAGTTGAATGATTTTTTTTTTCTTGGTAGGATGGAGGGGGCTGGTTAGTGCAGTGTTACTTTTCATGAATCACATTTCCCTGTAGCCGATTTTACCATTAGAATTGCTGAATGTTACATGCATGACAGTGCACATGGCTTGAACTGATTTACCAGGAAACTTGGGCCTTTGTTAAAGGAAAAATCGAGTTTATAACGACTGTGCTCGCCACAGTAATTCTTGAAATCCAGTTAGACTGGAACACTGCCACAGAAAATACCACCAACGAGTAAGGCAAACTGAAAGGTTGCCTGGAAGTTCACATTCCGGCTGCACCATGCCTTACACTTCAGAAAGCAGCAGACGTATGTTCTTCTCCCACTCCGCTGAAGACAAAATAGCTGAAAACATATTGTGGAAGAGTTGTATGACTGAAACGGAAGAGCTTGCTGGTCTGCAGCTGTCTGTGCTTGCAGGTCTTTGATAATAAGTGCGATAATTTTTATTTTGTGGCAATAACAGTTTGGAATGGAGCACACCAAAATTTAACATGATCTGATAATTACTGAATGGCTAAGAAATAATCTTTGAACCGTGGAGATAGCGGTGAGTTCAGCAGATTTAGGGTGCATTCATGCTTTTCCAGACTATGGGTTGACCACTGTCCCGGTGGCTTAACGTGAATACCAACAATATTTAACGACCTTTGTCAATATATGCACCCTGTGGATATTCATTCTGCAAAGCCAATCCCTCATTACTTTATCATAATGTGACCGGAAAGAAGCCTCATCTTAAATCCTATACTATCCCTCCCTCATTCCTTATTAAATATTTAGAGTTTTTTGTATCTTAAAAACAAAGCATTGTTAATTTACTGTATTTCTTTAAGAGAGCATTTGATGGATTGTATAAATGAAATAAGAGGGCTAAGACGTCCATACTTAATGAAATAAAAATGAGAAAATTATTGTCATAATAAGAAGAGAGAATTAGAGCAAATTGTTTGGAGACTTGGTGGAACATAGAAAAGTTATGAAAAAAGCACAGGATAGCTCTAAATAGGCTTGATTTTACAGTCCAAGCATATTCAATTGCCAGCCTTCATTTACATAGTATAAGTGAGTGACAGGTGTCATTTCCCTCCCCCGTGAATTTGTGATCATTTGGACTAATTTCTTCAGCCCTGCAGACAATGCCTTTTTTCACAAATGGTAGCAGGCTTTCACTGTACAGATGCTATTCTTGCTTATGCGAGAGCAGACATGGTAAATCAGTACAGCACTAGTTGTGGATTAATTTACGTTCTTGTCCATTTTCTGAACACACTAGCTATGCTATCTATTGAGCAAGACTTTATCCAAAAATCTTCTACAACATTGTGATTAACCTGTTTGCATCTTAGAAAGGTCATGTGTGTTTGTCTGTTAGTCTGTAGCATTACTGGAGAACACTGGCCAAAGGGTACGTGTATTAGCTGTGTAATGCATTTTTCAGCCCACCCTCCTAGTTTCACCATCAGCTGTCTATTCAGAACACAAACCACAGCACTCCTTCTCCTGCTTCACAGAGAAGTAACACACGGATAACAACGTTACTAGATAAGGGCTGGCTCACTCAAACTAGGCCATCAGTAATGTGCATAAGCACATTTGACCCGCAAAGTCCAGTTTGCTTGATTTTTGTGAGCGCACCGTATTGTACTCAAGTACGTTAAATTTGCTTTGCCCTGGTGCAGTTGGAAGAAGACTGCTTCAGCACGGTACAGTTGCTCATGCACAAGCACTGGTAAGCAATGTTGACATGACTATAATCAATACCTACAAGAACTTGGAGGTCTTTCAGGACACCTACAACCCTCTTCTCTGTCACTTGCACTTCCTGTAAAACTAAAGGAGGCTTCATGATAATGTAAAGCCCAGAAAACTGTGCTCATGTGTTTGGTGGGCTCCAACCAATGTGGTTGCAGGCCACCAGGGGACAATCTTGCCTCGTCACATTATGAAGCAACTGCGCCAAGTGTGAGTGCACCCTACCTTTATGTTGATTATGATAGGCTGAAATTGGTTGAATGTGGTTGAAATTCATATGAACCCATGCATCACTAATGATTGCTTATGTAAAAGAGCCAAGAGAGCAAATGAAGTAATCATGACAAAATCATCTTGTTAAATTAACATATGGCCAAAACAATGAAAATATGAACCCAATTTCAATGAAATCTAAATTCCCCTTTTGCATTTTTTTTTACTCCAAACTCTCATTGAAAAGGCTCTTTGGTCTGTTTTTGTTCTGATCAATGCCTGTAATGAACACGCACAATCAATTGAGGAGGCCTAAGGAGCCGAGAAGTCATCCTTTGAGTGTGAAGCAGCCGTGAAGCCCATCATTCCTGGGGGGGTCCACGCTCCAGTCAAGAGGCTAATGACACACACAGCACTTTCCACTGGTCGCACACATACAATTAATCACTCCTCTGAAGCATCAGTGAGAAGGAAAACTCCTCTTCACAGCAGCATTTTATTCTGTCCTTAGGGCTGCTGATGAGATTTGCCTTTATGTTCCAGACTAACTGTATGCAAATATGTCTTATCTTTCCTGTAACACAAAGACCACAGTGTCACTGTGTTTATGTTGAGGAAGAGCAACTCAATCTTCAACACACAGTTACTTCCCCTGGTCAATATAAAGTCAAAGGTAACAGAAGCTTTAGCTCCATCTTGCATTTAAAAGCCTGGGACTAAAACTGACTGGAGAAATCTTTCATGGCCTCAAAGAATGCATCTGTCTGTGTGTTTAAAGGAAAATCTTCAGATTACTGACAATTAGCATATTTATTTTCTTGCCGAGAATTAGAGCACATGTTCGGCCCTGAGTCCTCCTAATAGCCTTTCTAAAGCTCACATAGATTAGATACACAAGCATTAGATCAAAAATGAACCTATGTATTATGTATTAGGTGTAATATTTCTTTGTATAAAGCAGATGCATCAAAAACTCCAGGAAGTTAATAGCCCAGACCAAGAAATATTCTGGCTCTCAATTGTTCTTTCCAAGAGATTTCCCAAACAATACTTATCACCACAACTAAATTATCTCAATGGCTGTCCCAGATTTTTTTCCTTTCAAATGGTGCAATATGTTTTTCTCCTGACGTTTCCTAATAAATTAATCAATAAAAAAATACAGAAAATAAGATAATGACAATTTCTATCTTCTTTTGATACATTTGGCCATTTTACTTTTAATGATGCTGTGTTAACATCATCAGAGTAAATGGAAATGTTGGCACGCAGTTGGTTTAGAACCACCTCACAGATTTCAACATTAAAATGTCTAAAAATGTTTTAATAGACATTTTGCTGCGTTTTTACAATATCCAAAATCCATCAAATAATGTTTGAACCTGGTCCCTTTCATTCATTCGCCTCTCCCTCTTTCTGTTTGACGGAAGCTCATCATCTCTTTCCGAGTTTTCATCTCAGAAAGAGATGAGAGAAAGAGAGATGAAATCTCATCTTGAGTTTTCATCTCTTGGCCAATTCTTTTCACAATCCAAAGTTACCAGAGAAACAAACCAAACAAACAGGACAGAGGCTCATAGCACATTTTTTTTTCCACATATATCTGCTCTACTCTACATTGCATGTGGCAAAAAACACCATGTGGTCAGTGGAATTCCTCATACTGTTGTAGAATTAGTCTGCTCCCTCTTACTGAGCTGAAAACGCTCACCTGAGTTGGACTATTTGTCTGAAAAATCCTTGTTATATATAAAAATGCTTTTAATTCTACGTGGCGTGTCCTTTTCATGAGGGTCCAAATAAAGAGGCTACATTACCCCACAGAGAGTTAAATACAAACTAGATGTATTATAATTTCCAGACATTTGAGCAGTATGGTTAGGTCCATTATTTATCTCCTAAATCTCTTCATTCTCACATCAACAACATCAACCAGACTCCGAGTTTGTTGAGCCTCTTTTCTGAAACGGGCACCAGAACATTGCATGTGAGAGATTGATTTGTTTTTAGTCCAAAAGCTAAGCAATCAGCTGATGCAACGAGCGCTGCAGAGCAACTGAGTCACTTTCATGAGTTCGGTAATCCAACATAGAACTATAGTTTTGTTTTGTTTTTTTAAACAAGAGGTTTAAACTTTGTAAAATAATCCATAATGACCAATCTGACATTTTTACTGTAATTATATATAGATTTTCATTGTTGACAAGTGTTAGCATGATTGTTTGACATCCACTGGCAATGCCAAGAGAACAGAAATTACATAATTTAAATCAGCCCATCCCTCCATTATCCTCCGCTGGGGTCACATCACAGCGGCAGCAGGCTGAGGAGGGCATTCCATGACCTTCCTCTCTTTCGCTTTCCAGATCCTGGGGAATCTGGAGAAATTCCCAGACCAGATGACACATATACTATTCATCCTTCTAGCATGTTCCAACTTGGAAGTGCCCAAAAGGCATCAAAGCCAGGTGCCCAAACCAACTCATGTAGTTGGAGCAGCAGCTAAACTCCAAGCTTCCCACCCCATCTAAAAGACTACAACCTATAGGTCATTAAGGAACTGGAGCAACTTGTCTACAATAGGGAAACTGGTGCCTCCTTCAAGATCCAGACCTGAGAGGGGAACTTGCTGGTGTGTATCTAGTAGCCAGATCTTGAACAATGGGGTCCTGATACAACCTGAAACAGCTTCATGGAGCGTGCCATCCCGTGAACCCACCCCTTGCAAGAAGGGACATTGCAGTTGGCTGTATTTCAAGCCTGGTTGAAAATTTGAATCCTTCCTGACAATGAAGAAGGTAAAGGGCAAATTCACACAGCTGCTCTCCTTGAGTACTGACTAACGGAGGTATATTTAACCTTTTTTTCACAGTACATTTTTGGATTTGTTATCAGATATCACTGGATTTTTAATTTGAATGAAACTCTTTTCTCATCTCACTACAAAGTGACACTCTAACTGCTGGGTGCAAAGAGAATAAAATATGCTGATGCTGCAATGATTTTGTCACTCACCGTGAGGCTAATCAGTGACAGACCCTCCCAATCCCTCTTAGAGGATCTCCTTCTTTATGCACAGAGAAATAACAGAGACATGTAGTAGTCAGGACACTCCTCTGTGCCTTTGCACAATGCTGTTTGAAATGCAGTAAAGGCTGCCAGTTGCAGCTGATGGGCCTGAGCTCTTGGCCAGCAGTGTTTTAATTATCATGTCATATTCCACACGCATTCCACAACCACGCTGGCATCGGTCCCGAAGCTGATTATTTGAAGCTGTGTTGAATAAGTTGAATAATCAAAGAGGGATTTGTCTTTTATCCTTTTATCTTTTCGTCTTCAAAATGCAATCTTGATATTCCCTCTGTTTCGAGGATTATAGTGCAGTACGACATCAGCACACAAAAAGAAAACAGATAACAAATCAAACAACTTCCCGTGTGTCAGCTAAGCTGTCATCACATTACTGTACAGAGGGAATTGAACCTCTCTGTCTGAAGAGGCTTTCTTAGATTAAACTGTTGCTAAAATGTTTAACACTCCTTAGAAGGAAGACACCACCAAGTGTCTCCACTCACATCTACATGCTCCCCTCTGTTGAAAGCTTCAGGGCATCTGAGGTCGAGTTCAAGCTCGGCTCTCTCGCTCTGTGCTCCTGCCCCGCAGCATCGGCCCCACTCTGGTAAATGCACACCCACGCTGACATGCAGCACATTACAATAATAAAGATTTTTTATATATAATGCTCACCGCTCTCCTAGTTGTCTCTGTGAGAAACACACAAGTATTGATGGGTGTATCAGGCCTACAATCCTGCATGGCTTCCAAGTAGGTTTATAATGCCCACGCAAGTACCAGGCTCCAGCTGTGTTACAGAAAAACAAACCACACTGATGAACTCGGACTCAGAGACTGTGGCCAAAAGCCTGTCTCCTATTGCTATATATGTGAAATCTGCAGAATACTGCAAGGAACCAGCAGAAATCAACCTGGGTTGTGGCTTTTCACCCTAAAAACATATTTCAATTTCAAAATTAAGATTCATTTCTGTAATACAAACATGTGTGTTAGCATTTTAAAGCATTATCTTTGTAACTTTTCCCTCTATTGTCTGGTGTGATGACAATGTTTTTATTAAATCCAGGATAAACACGAGCCCTCAGATGCAGACACAGGAATACTGGACTGACAAATGTGCTGCAGAGGCCAAAGGTGCACTTTTTCATGGGGCAAAATTTATTTGAACTTTTCAGAGAAGAAAATAAGAACAAGAGTAAGGAGGATTTTCTCCCTAACATTTGATATACTTTAAGAAGTTCTCCTAACTGAACTTGATTCATATTGGATTACAAAATGACACATAAGCACTTTTGGACCTCACCGGAAGTAGTATGAGCCCTGCAGTTATCCAAACATTTCACATGTGACTGTCATGTGAGACAGGTTAATGTGGTGGTTCTTTTAAGTGGTCTAAAGGAACTAGTGTTGAATTAAATAGTTTACTATACGCTGCACAGTGGCAAGTTCTAATGTTGGAGTAATTCAGCCATACATGTTTAAAACCACATGGGATTCACAGGAATCAAATCAAATCAAATTTTATTTGTATAGCCCAAAATCACAATTTACACTTTGACAAACTGTACAGATGTGACATCCTCTGCTCTTAGACCCTTGAACCAGGTGAGGAAAAACTTACAAAACCCTAAACAGGGAAAATAAGAAACCTCAGGAAGAACCACAGAGGAGGGATCCTTCTTCCTAGGACGGACAGACGTGCAATAGATGTCACTTGTACAGAACACAA
>KV751316.1:9478737-9495638 GCA_001698575.1 Mola mola
TAATTCAGAAAATTAAATGTTTTAAGAATTTATAGAAGTAAATTTAGCCTTTAAAAACCACTATTGGTGACCAAGCAAAACCCATTTGACTTGCACATTGTGTGGGTATAAAGGAAAATCACAAAGGGAGTTCCAGAGATGAGCGAAATGCCCAAAATGTGACAATGATCAACATCTAAGTCATCATAATAAATCATTACAACCTGAGGTATGCGAACAAATCAGAGCGATTTCCCCAGTATTGCAAAACTTTAAAAACCTACAACTTACAATGAAACATCATTGAGACATCGGGGGACACTTTACAGCCTTAATCAGCTCAGCAACAACAAAGGACAGGTCGAAAGTCTTCCTGCATCCTGACACAGCACTAAGCCTTTGTCAGGATGTGGCACAAATACATTAATTCAACATGGCAGATGCCTCCAACTTAGGGGTGAGAGGTTTCATCTCTGCCACTCATAATTACAAATGTGTCCTCTTTAAGGCCAATGGGGTCAAGAGGGGCTAATCATAATCATAATCATGGCGCTAATTTTAATGAAACATTCAGCCCCTGACAGGGCTCAAAATATAAAAGACGGTCAAGGTGCTGCACAAAGTAAATTTAATTGTATTATTCCAGGCCTCTCAGAAAAACACTGTGCTGACTTCAGAGGCACCCAACCAGCCCCTACTTATTTAATGGAATCTTGACATCACTTATGCAAGGATTAACTTTTTCCCCCCAAGCATGTAGGAATTGAAATTGAAAAAAACAACAAAAATGCCTTTTCTGTTTGGATGCCTGTGAGGGAAAACCACGGGCACCTTTTTGAGCCACTCACAATTCAGCTGAGGGATTTGTATGTTTTAATACTAAGAAGCACTCAGCTTCTAGTTGTGTGTTATGAATTTGATAGCAGTACATTGCTAAGCTAAGGCCAAAAGCCAAGGCCTCTTGAGTTACCGTGCAATTTCATCAATGCAAAACCTCGAGTATTTGAATCGCAACATGCTACTTAAGGCTGTTTATAAAAAAAAAAACAACATGGCAAAACAAAATCTGTGTGTAAATCTGATACAACTTGCAGACACCAACAAAGTGGAAATTTGCAACACTTGAGGTTTTTTAAGGCAAACAAGGTGAAACCTGTACATAGATATTACTAGAAAACACATAATATCACAATGACAACACTCTCTGCTCCTGGATAACTCAAGTCTGAAGCAATAAACCTTTTCTGCAGCAGACATTTTGGCAAGAAATACAGTAGCAGATTAAACGCCGGTGTTCCCCAGAATAGTAATATTTAGATCAAGTAGAATTAAGGTGCCGCTCTTGCGGTTGTTAGCTCATTTGATAGGCTCTGAATTACTAAAGAGAACAGAACCTTAAATAAATGTATTAATTTGCTGTGTGTATTTCAAGACGGCTGCCTGCCATCTACCAATCAATCCAGTATCTATTACTGCTTATCCTGGAGCGTCTGCCTGCCGATACTGCAAAGTTGCCAGTTCATCACATTGCTGGCACGTGGAAAAATAACCATTCACACACATTCATGCCTATGGTTGATTTAGAGCTACTGATTAACCTAACCTTGCTTTGAGAGGAAGCTCGAGCAACCAGAGGGATGACGTTGCAGACACATGGAGAACATGCAAGCATCCATACCTGTCCAAGATGGGAGTCAAACGTAGGACCTTTTATCCATCAGGCAACATTGCTAACAGCTGTAAAACAAATCAAAGCATTAAATGTAATGCAAAATGAGGTGTTTGGAATGATTATACCCACTGGTGTCTGTAAAACATTTTGGTGTCTTTTAGGTTACGATAATGATTTCTGTGCCTGTAATTTTGTTCTGGTTTAACTTTCACTGATCTCAGCGCTGTTTCTACATCTACAAACCTACCGCACACTATTCAGTATAGAGACAAGCAAACAAAGTTAGTACTAAATCAAAACTAAAGTGAAAGGAGAACAAAAGTGGACTTCCCCAGAAGGTGAGACACCCAACCTAATGGTGATGTATCACATTACCATGTATCCTATAGTGCCACGATCACTATAGGAACAGGGTTGGGGCCAAATGCAAACACAGTAAGCAACTCAATGAGGGTCAGATCAATGATCTAATGTAGACAAACTCACAGGTCAAAGGCAGACATCGCTCAAAATGATCAAGCAGAGTCAATCCGAGATAGGAAAACAAAGCAAAAATCTCCAGAAAAACCTAAATACAAAACAAAACAGTAAACATACAGGAAATAATAGAATGAAGGCACACAGTGAAAAACAATGATGGGACAAATCGCAATGGGCACCATACAGGAGAGAGCGGGATAATGTTACAGGCGGAGGCAGAATATCAAAAACACGAGATACCAGCAGTATAACCTTCAAAATAAAACAGGAAAGAATGAACAGGAAGTAATAACAAAAGTTAAAAACAAGAATAAATAACCCAGAGCCAAGTCGTAATGGTACTTTGTGCCGCCAGATGCATAAATTGGCAACTTCTTGCAAACATTTTAGCCATATCACCTTGAAACTGATAATGTTGGTGCTGCCAAAAAGAAGGCAAAAAATAAAAAATGCAGATTGAAGCAGCATTCTTAAAGTCCAGGAGGATCAAAACATTGTTGTTATAAGTTATGATGCTGAGCAGGGACAGGCCGCAAAAGTTTCTTTTCTCAAGATTTAATCACGAATGTTAGTGATGCAGTAACCCGTAAAAAACATATACTGTATAATGTAAATAATTAATAACTAAAATTACTAGAATAAAATGCAAAAACAAAGACCAGTCTCATGGTTTTTTTGGTTCTGTTAAGCTGTTAACGTAGGCATTATCAGTCCATACATTACACACAAACACTACTGACATGTAATGTTGCATCTTCACACACACACACACACGGAAAGAATACAAACCATCAATGGTTGCAATAATTAAGGTGGAGCTTTGGCAGAGCTCTAATCCTTTGCATAAATGATTTTGGTTAATGAAGGAGCATTTACAGTAACAATACAGCACCAGCCAACCAAACCCGGTTGTCTACCCGCTGCCACAGCCTGGCTGATCAGGATCAATGTGTGAGATCTCTGTCATAACCACAGGTGGCCTTCCATATCGTTTTAAGAATCAACATCCAACAGTTGGTGCATAAGGAATACAGAGCATTTCAGGGGAGACATGTGAAGACATCCAAGAATATTCCCACGTTGTTGCTACAAGGACACTGGTCTTTAATGGTGTTTAAAGCAGACAGACCTGATCTGTGTCTCAATCTGTCAGTTGTTGCCTGGATGTTAATGTTCAGCTGCTGGTGGGGACAGTCACACTGGCCTCTGCTCACTTGACAGGGACACGTCTTTCACTGAAACCTAATCATCCATAATGCATCATGACCCGACCAGTGCATTTCTACTGAGCTCCTTACTCCATTGAAAAGCCATTTTAAGTCATGATCAATTTTAGCTGAATCAATAACTGCTGGTAGAGGAGCGAGGATGGGGACTGCACTCTCGCCGAGCTTTCATCCAGTTTGCTCCATCTGTCTCTCTTGTCTCTTATCTGGCTCGGCTCTGTTGTCTGCTGCTTGATATTATCTAGTCCAAGTACAGACACACGGCAGCACAACATGCAGAGTTATATAAGCAGAGTGCACTGTCATATCTGTCTTTCAAGGTAAAAATTCCTCCCTCACATGTTCATTGTAATTATAACCCACCTTGAACACAGCTTGCTTTTTATTTCTTATTTCACAGGTCCACTGCACACATGACATTGCTTTATTAAAATCCATTGCAGACCTATGAGAAATGTGATTTCAAACGATTTAATCGCGTCTGCACGGTGTTGAATTTTGTTGTTACAAAATATATTTGCTTTCCACTCTCATTTGGCAGCCTTTTAGCTGCACATTTAGCTTCAGGTTTTATTTTGTCCCAATACTCCGAATAGCCAGGCGGTGGGATGAGCTGAAAATAATTGACATGGTGTCGGTATTTTTGGTCATCATATGTACCACTGCAGTACTTCAGTGACAAGTAACAATAAAAAAAAAAAATAACATTAACAGCTAAAAGACAGGACAGTTTAGTAGCATTGCACGGCTGCAGACCTGTTAAATGTGAATCATCAGTGGTTGGAGCAATTTGTTGCTCATTGATATCACTGGCCCTGCTTGACTGAACCTGCAAATAAAATTAGTCACAAAATATTGTCTAATGCACTCCCCTGCTAGCTCTCTTTAGCTGCATTTTCCAGGAGATTGATGTCCCTGTGGGCTCACAAAGTCATCATTAAAGATGAGACGGGCTCAGAGATATGTCAATATTTATAAGGCTGCTCTCGAAGGCACGTTGTGTAGGTATTTATCCTAAAATAAGCGCGAAAAGACAAGTCTTCACTCATAGCTCTTTATCACAGTGAGATGCAAATAATGTTTTGTCAACAGATTGTCTGTAAGCAGACATTTAGAACTGCAGGAGTTTTATTTATGCGTCTTTTGATAAAATGCTCAGTTCTTCTAAATGAAGTGAGCGACCAGTTTATTTACTGCAACTGCACAATCTAATTACGTTCAACCCTGAAATAAATCTTTTATCAACCTCCTCATATTTATTTCCTTATGACAATAAAAGGAGGGTGTTTCACTCAAGTCCATTGTTATTGCTGAGGCTGTGCTGCTCTGCATCATATTAAAATACATTTAATATCTGACCGCTGGAATTTGCATAAAGAAAGGTGAATGATACGTTGAGAGACCTCCCTAAAAGACTCCTTGCTGCTTTTCCATTCATCTCTGCTTATGCACAGAGGATCAGTTCACCAAATCACAACAAAAACATAGTTGCCCAGTCTCCAGTCATGCAGATATCTTTCTGTCTACTTGCCAAGGTATGAGACATCCGCTGCTTAGACTAATGTCTTAGTCCATGGGGTGAATGGAATAATGAAAATGAGTGTTTTTCAAAAAACAACGCCTGGGTTGTACTGGTTTGTTGACAGACCTGATTTTGACCTGTTTTTGTTTAAACTATTTTCTCCTGAAAACAGTCATTACTCACAAACAATAGGAGCCTACATGTTACATCTCTGAATCAACATTGAGGCAACATTAGAAACAAAATACCATGCTCTGGTTTACACAAACACACATGAATACCCTTAGTTCAATACACTAAAGATGGCGTATTGATTTGGTGGATTATGGGCCACTTCTGGCCCCAAAGCAACCTCAGAGTGGCTCCTACAAAAATCTGATGATTCGCAAAGCAAACTACATATAGGGCTCTATCAATGCCAATTCAAGTGCCTACTGGTATGTTGAAATAAAGTGTGTTCACACTGTTTATGTATAGCACAATAAACAATCTTACAGAATCCCTGCTCCTGTGACACAGATTCCTGGGCTTACTTGTTTATCGGGATAACTCAGGACAGGTCATAGCAGGGGACGGTAGCAGCCATGCTGTCTTTGTGCACAGTGTAAAACTCTGTCTTAAGGGCTTGTTGTTGATTCCAGTGCTGACAGCCATTAAAGGAGGGATTTAGATGTTGACCCAAACATCTCTCCATCTGCTTTGAACCCAGTAAGCAAGGCTGTAAGCCTTCCAGCACAGCACCCGGTCAAAGACGTATCTTCGGGTTCGAACGCGACATTTTTTCCTCCTGCTCATCAGCTCTTGCTACTTATCCTGTTTGATTCAGTGGTGCAGCTCGTGATTGGATACAGAGTGGGCTGCTTAAAGCCCCTCCTGCGGCTTTGTCACCACCAAAACTTCAAACACTTGTGCCAGGAAACAGGCCGTCACGTGGCCAAATCAGGGCCTTAATTAGGCAAAAACAATGGGCGCTAGTGAAGGCTACTTCTGGCTGGAAGAGACATTCCCACCCACACGGCAGCGTTATCTCTCCCACTACAGACATGCATGCTGCGCCTGGAGCTCCTCACAAGACACACACAAGCTGGCAATCGGATGCTCTTGTCTATATCTTTTGAGTAATTCTGCACTTTATTGTAATGTTCCCTCATTGATTGTCATAAATCAGTCCTCAGCTCCTTCCTTTAGCCCACTTTTCAATTTGTTGATTGTATTAGTCAAACCGGAGAACCGGTGGTTTAAAGTTAACGATTTAAAGCGGCAGCTGCAGGGCATCAGCCGAGTCCTGGCTCTGACGGGGCAGAAGCTGAGGCACCTTGACATCCGAGTGTGTGTACACAGCATCCTCTCTTTGCAAACGAGACTAATGTGAGCCAGTCAGAGGAAGCAGAGACTGCAATTTAAAAGCCCGGTGCCAGAAATAGAAGCAACCAACGGTGACTGGTGTTGCCAAGACCTCCCCACCATGCTTGCTTGGTTTATTGTCAGTTTGAAGACTTTATTGGTCTCTCACGCTGACATTCTGAGCTTTTTTAAAAAAAAAAAAAAAAAAAAAAAAGGGCTAACTGCCCAGCTTGTGGTGCAAAAATATTAATTTAGTGTGTTCAAACTGCTTATTTGAGTAACAGCGCGATTTCACAGTATCATTTGAAGTGTCACTTTGTAGCACTCTAATTGTTATCATCTGGAGTGTACGGTCCAGTTTCACAGGAGCAACTGCAAACACATGCAAGGAAGGGAATTCTCAGTGGCTGCCCTAAATGAGACAGTGGTAATTTTAATGGAGCAACGCATTTGAAGATATGTAACAGTGAGAATTGTTCCAGAAGGCTTGTTTATGTTTTCATCTCACTTCAGCCTTACCCCACTGCCGCTTCTTTCCTTTTCCCGCAGCATTGACAGGACTGACTAAAGGGTTTCTCCAAATTCAGCCTTAGGCTTCAAGGGGGTCCACACAAAGCTGTCAAAATATCATCTTCTCCAGCGGTAAGTGTGCCGAGCCGCCTGTGCAGGCGCACTGTCAGTTCCTGAGACAGCACAAATAACTCTCCATGACTTCCTCCTTTTCTCCAGAAATAGGAGAAAGTTCCATCGATAGTAAGTAAATATTTCACTTCAGCGTGGGGGGGGGTATTCAAGAGGGTTTGTGTAAATGTAGTACTTTACAGGCGCAGGGAAAAATTACTCTGTCACCCACAGGCGGGGTGACGCTTCCCCCAGCCTGGACTAGTTGACATGGAGATGTAAACTGTATCCCGCAGTGAAATACCCCCCAACAAGACCTTAGCATAAATTCAAACAAACATGTTTGAATGCATGAGTTCCACGTGGACTCCCCGAGCGCCGAGGAGATAATGTGCAAGCGCCCAGACGCCTGCACGAAGATAGATATTGATGTAAAACAGGATAACAATGTAAAAAGATGAAAAAGGCGACTGCTAAAAGCGAACCTCCACACTGAGGAATACTATAAGTTTAGAAGCTGATGGAGTGTAGAAAGAGGGAGACAGATGCGCTGAGGCAAAGCTACTGAAATGTTTATAAGTGCCATTGTGCAGCTGCGGCGTCCTGGAGGCACATAGGTGCAGGTTACACACTCGCGTCTGAAGGGAACTACACCAACATTTTCTAAACAGTCCCGGTGCATGAAAGCGTGAGGGTAGGACTGAGGGTAGAACTGAGGGTAGGACTGAGGGAGGGAACAGGAAGAGACGGAGAGCAAAGGGCCAAGTTACACAGCTAAAACTCCTGTTTAAAAACCTACACTACAGGGACTATTAGAAATGTCTTTGCATGGAGGCTGGAGTGCATATAAAGCAGAGAGCATCTGCATCACAGTAAAAGAGTGTTTAGGATGCTCCTTCAGTTCATTCAGGGAGACAGAAGTGGAAGAGGGGGCAGAAATGGACACAGATTAGATATTCCCAGGACAGTCATGGGCTCCGACAGTCCAGCACCACGTCTCTTTTCACTGTCTAATCACTCGTTATCTGGACACTTCAATGGACTCAGAAATGATGCTTCACCTCGGTATCCACTGATGAGTACACCCTACTAACAGCATCGGGTCATCCAATTAAAGGGAACCGAGACAAGGTCACCCGCACCTGTACATACAAAATGAAGACCGGCCGATCTCAAAGCACAGGGTGTCAATTCCTTTGTGAGGTTTACAAAAGAGCAACATGAAACTTCAAAGTTATTTTGATATATTGGAAACCGTACGAGGAATGGTAATTTCAGTGACGCGCTAAAGCTTTGATGTTTCCTTTTTCTCCCTCCTTCAATGTAATGAGTATCTGGAAGGAAAAAAAAATAGCATGCCAGTGACTTTTAAAATGCCCCTGTGGTGCTGCTTCTGGTCCTAAATTTAATGAAAAAAATGAATAAATAAAAATCCTTCATAGTTCCAGGACAAGCCCCCAATCCGGCCTTACTTAATACTCACAGACTCAAGTATTTACAATATCAATCTGGAACACAGTATTATATAATAGTATTTTGTGTGTCTCATTAGCCACAGTCTGCTGTGAAGCCACTTTCAGGTAAGAATACAATATCATCATAACCTACAAGTATGTCCATTATAAAGAGCACACTTGCACGTGTCTTCATACGAGAAAAACAAGAACGGCCCCATCATCACGCTTCAATCACGGATGCACCAACATGAAAATGTTGGCAAATACCTATAGCTAACATTAAAATCGCTGTGTTTGAGTGTCATATCTATGAAAATACGTTCTAAGGATAATCAGCTAATTATTGTCCATACAAACTTTACGTGAAATGATAATGAGCTGGTCAAATCAGACCGGTTTTGATCATCTGACCTAGACAGATGTTTTAAGTAACGACTAACATCAGTTGAAACCTACATAACTGCCAGTATATCCTGCATCTCTACCCGAAACCTCTTAGTTATTGCCCGTGCCCTTATCTTTCTTTCACCAATTTTAAAGTGAAAAGAGCGATTTCTGGACCTATAAAAAAAAAAAAAAAGAAAAAAAGAATCTTCATCTAACTATCCAGTGTTGCGATTTACATGTTACAGATTGATTGTTTATATAATGTATGATGAGTGGTTAGCACCGTGGCCTTACAGCAAGAAGGTCCTGGGATGGATTCCCGGCTCAGGGCCTTTCTGTGCCAAGTTTGTATGTTTTCCCTGTGCCTGCGTGGGTTCTCTAGCTTCCTCCCACAGTCCAAAAACAAACATGCAAACTGTGAATGTGAGTGTGGATGGTTGTTTGTTTCTACACATCGCAGTAGAAAATGGATGGATGGATGGATCCTTTAGGCAGGACTGCCCAGTGAAAGAGCAGTGCCCCTGAGAGGACATGGTGAATGGTCCTGTTCCACACTGCAGGTAAGAATTTGTATCAGTAAATTTTTCATGCATTAATAAAAAAAAAATAGGGTGTCATTATAAAATGGCAACATTTCACTAAAAATAATGAATAAAATGTTTATTTTTGTTTTAATATGTAACAGTATTATGCCCTCCTTAGAGGCTGGGAGCCATTTATTTTCCTGAAAGTAGAGTCTGAGTTAAGTAAAAAGTTGTACTTTTCCTCCAAACAGCTCTGGACTCTGAAGAAAAAGGCCTTTCTATATTGTGTTATTGCAGAACCTATGGTCATGGTAAGGTAAGGTGAGCCAGACTGAGAGCCAAATTCATATCACCCCGGCACATGAATAAGCTCCTCTCGCGCACTCTGCCAACATAAAGGTTACTGAATGTTGAATTCCAGGAGGATGGAATTTAAACGAGTGAATAAATAAGAAGAACCCAGGTGTGTTTCTGCGGAGGGTTGAGGGCACAGAGTCATTAACAAGTAAGTAACAGGTTTACAGTTCAACCATACAAAACTTTTTTATGGACAGTGTGCAACCCTGAGATCAAATCAGACTGTTACACCTTGTTAACCTTGTCTGCTGTCACGTCACCTGTTTAGTACAGAGGAGCTAACAAAATATATCATCTTTGGATCTGAGAATCATACTAAGCCACCCCTGTCATCCCCATGACAAATAAACAAAATAAACACGTGAAAACAATTTGAAATTGAGTCAAAGTTAAGTGCAGTTTTTAGGGCTTTTTACACCAACATGGGAACAAAGAAAACAACAACACAAATCCACTGCATGTCCTTATAATCTAGAGAAGACATACAAAATTTGCCCCACACCCACAAGAGGAAAAAGATCCATAAAACACAATTTGCCAGAAACTCTTTCCTACCAGCACAGCTCTCGTTGAAGCCATTCAGGAAAAAATATACATACTGCATCCCCATGAGCGCTTTTCAGTCAACAGGTCCCTGAACTAGTCTTGACTGCACAAACAAATACACATACAGTAAACAAATACACTTGTGCCCCAGAAAAGGGACAGGACCAATAAATCTCAAAAAAATACACAAACTGCTTACTCAAATTCAGTATGGCAGCACCTCACAGGCCTCCCTCTGGCCATTTGTCTACATGGTGTCATGGCTGTGTCCTTTCCCTGCATCCAGTCTCAAGAGGTTCAAAGCAGAAGGTTCGGCAACAGGGAGAAGAGACTGGGCAGACTGCATGAGGCCACAGCCAGGGTATCGCTGACTGAATATCAACACAACTCTGTGATCTGTATAACAAATGACCATAGACTGTTGATTAGCTTGATTGCAGTTAGACTCACTACACATCAGCTGCGACATGGACCATCAAGACCACATCTAATTTCTGTCATGCAGATTCCATTCATAGATGTAATCGAGTTTGCATCGAACATTTGTGAATGAAGGGTTGGGTCTGCAAAATGACTCAATCTGTACTAGCAAAAGAACTGTATGTAAATATGCACATTAGCTTAGCTTGTGAGCACTATGGGGCACAATAATGGCTTGTTCTTTTCACTATCATTAACAAAACGATGTGCTATAGTTCCATACTGCTGTATTTGTTTTTCCGGATATTAATGGTACAGGCCTGTGACATTAGCCTAATGATAAAGAATGGGCGCAACCTCAGATCATCTATACGTCTATACTGTGTGTTACAAGTCCAGAACATCGTCCCAGTGATGTTTTTTTTTTCAAATGAAACCAAAAGCTTTAAACCATCAACACACACCTGTAATAAAGAATATGAAAAATATCGAATATGGAGAAGATTTCAGATTAGCACAAATTTAAACAAAGCAAACGTGTTTCACATTTCAACGTGCCTTGGGTGCTCAGGCTTAAGGGGAATTGCATTTAGGATAAACTGGTGTCATTCTTTGCAGCACACGTAAAATCTTTTTTTTTTTTTTACTTCAATGCCAGACAGAAAATGTCAAATCCATAAAGACATCAGTGAAATAATGACCAGCATGACAATCAGTGGCTCAACAGTCTGGCGTCTGCTCATACCGCAGAAGAAATGTCAGGATAATAGTGAAAGAATTAGACTAAATTCTGCCTTGTTTGTACTGTATGACTATTGATGTTTTAATGGCTCAAATTTGAATGTTTACAGAAACATTAAGAGTGCAATTACCCATTTGATTCCTATTCATTTCTGGCATTTTGTACAAGGATTTTGGTTCCTGACGACCTTTTTAGTTTTAATATTCAGTACGCTGTCAACTCCCAGATTGCAATCAACATTTTAAACTAACACCAGGCATGACTGTTCCGTTTAGCCACGCTCATGTACCGCCAATGAAAAACAGCAAAAGCTAAGTACTAAGTAAATGCAATTCAGTCCTGTTAGTCAGCAAATCCAATTGTAACACATACAAAATCAATTGAAAATGATTTAGTCTTTTTTTTTTTTTTGAACTTCACTTGAACTGCGTAATCAGCTTAATCAAAATTACTGGATAGCGCGAGAATTGGAATATCAAACTGAGGCTTGGAAAACAGTTTCCTGCTTCAAATAAAAGCTTATGGCAGACGTAAATGAGGGTAGAAAATAACTCTTACACCGACTCCAAGAGAAGAACATCTTTGGGATTTTTTTCCCCCTCAGCATTGCCGTGTGCGTTACTGAATGAAGTGTTTCAGCCCGAATGGCTAAATAGCCAAGTCCTTTCAAGCTCTTTCTCGTGAGGCGGGAATTGGGTGGTGCATCATTAGCAAGCTTTGACAATGCCGACAAAACTGACGTGCGTTACCAAGGTTGTGAGAATTGCATTTACATTCACGAGTAGATGAATGTGTTTTCTGCACTGCGACAAGTAAATAAAGTTCCTATTGTGTACAACAAGGTCTGTATTTTATCTTCAGTAATCAGGTCATGACTTCCCGGGAGAGAAATTGTTGAGATTTTCAGATGTATGTTTTTGCTGCTTACAGCAAAAGTGAAATGCCGTCCAATTCCATTATATGAAAGGCAGACACCTCTACAGCTGATATTCTCAACACGACTCATAACTCAAATATTCTTGATGGAAACGGTGGCACTGAAGGTGAGAAAAGAACTGTTCCTTTAATAGTACGGTCTTAACAAATATCAACGTGGCAATTGGGACGAGCAGGGACCAGTTGGTCGAACCCATCCCTGCAGTTTATATACACCTGGGAGAAGGGCAAAGGCAAACTAAGATGTTGTGAGATGAAATGAATGATTTAATATGCTATAGCTCTAACAAGATGTGAAATTTTCCCTTTCTTCAGGGTACCTCAGCTATCATCATCGACAGTGACAAAGATGGACGACGGGTTGCACATTTATCTGGGAAACGAGCCTATCTTAAGCTGGTGTTGTCATTTTGAGCAAACGCCTGCACAAGAGTGTATGAGTTATACATCCGCCCACCCAACTGTGAGCAGAGCTCAGCTGTCAATCATGACGTGTCACACAGCTTTGTAGGCATCAAATAACTGACAGAAAAAGCATCTTTGGAAAAAAATTGAGGGGGAGTGGGGTTTTTTTTTTTTTTTTTTTTTTTTTTTTTTTAAAAACCCCCCCTTTTTTTTTTTTTTTTTGACCTTCCACTTTTCCCATTATAATACACCGACAGTCCACATTTAGAAAGGTCCTTACCACCAACTACAATGTCAGAGTGAAATATTTTGCTTCATATTCTGGAGTTTCAACTATGATTATCTTAACCATTGACTATTAATCAATTATTTTAAATAGAGAAAAATAATCATTTTTCACAGTCCAAAGTGACGTCTTCAGAGTGTTTTACAACAATCATAAGTTAAAAACCTAGACAACCTTTACTGCCAGGAATCACAAAGAAAAGCCACAAATCAAGATATTTAAGAAGCTGGAACCAACAAATGTTTAACAATATTGCTTGAAACAAGAAAGGATTATTCGATTAACAAAATGGTAGTTTTTCAATTGATTAATCCTTGCAGCTCTAAGTATTTTCTTCTCCTTTAGCTATGAATTCATGATTGGTAAAGAGCCAGTAACATTAATTAACCAGTGTCATGATGAATTTATCGGTCAGTTAGAATAAACAGTTATCAGCTGTGAGGTGTACGGAGGTGGTCACAGCCAAACAAATCCAAGCATGGCTGGCAGTACATAGTAAGTCAAACTTACATTTCCTTACTATTTCAAGACAGGTTTAATCCATGTCATCAGACTACAGGCAACAGATGCAGCCCTCAGCAGAAAGAGATGTTATCACAAGAAAAATGGGGAGGTGCAGCCTCACTGATGTTCTGCTTTAATACAACATGAAAGTCAAGTTTGCGGGAAAATCTGTTGCACACCTGAGCAAAACCTGAGATGTGCAGAAGTCCTTCAATAAATCTCCTTCATAGAGCAACACATAAATGTTCTACATGTTTTTCATTTTCCTGTAATGGTCAGAATCAGGTTGTGTGGGATAGGCACATAAAAACAACACATTTCAGAAAATAAATTGATTACACATTCTTTATTCTCACTTAATCACGAAAAAACAAAAGACACACAAAAGTTACAGGCATTTTACACCTTCTATCTATTTAAATAAATGACAGAACATTTCTTTTTTCCCCCCAGACATTCTGCAAGTGTATATTTGCTTGAGAAACCAAGGAGAAGGAAAATAAAATAGGAGTGGGTGTAAATGACCTTATCAAAAATGTGCTGGTACGTCAAAGCCATTCTGAGTGCATGTCAGAAAGTGAAAATGACTGCTTGGTATTATGCTGGTCTCCTGCTTAAAGCAGCCACCACCCCCACATGCCCAGAGTACAACCGGCTGACTTGAGACAGATGGTTTCTACTGAGGCTTACTGACCCACTCTGAGCTTTACCAAATAACAAAGAAAAAATAAATCATAGGTTCACAAAATTAGGCCACCAAAAATAGTTTCTCACAGCAACGCTGAACTGTCACAAGTACTTTGAAGACACATAGGAAAGTAAAAAGAAAAAACTGAACATAAAAACTATATATTTAAGCAATATGTTGGCTGTACAGAAAAGGAAAAAAATATGAATATGTGACATTGATCGTAAGTGTCTACTGGGCAGCCAATTTCTGTATGCTGATGATCAACCTCTTACTGTACTCGCTGTGGTCAACAGGCTTCACATCCATCACGGTGGCCTTGATCCTGGACTCGTCCTGACAGACAAACAATAAAAAAGTGTTAAAATCACTTTGTAAAATTAGCTTGAGATTGAAAGTCTGGTCCAGCTGGATTCTCTGGCCTTTGAGGACTCACAGATCTATTAAATACTCCGTTTTGACACACATGCAATACAATATATCACTTATCTACAGGAAACAATATTCTAGCACCTTCCCATTAACTCTGCATCTCTTCAGACTGGGGAAGGTGATTTCTACTAGGGCCATTATTCACCGCATTTAAACTGAGGTTACACACATTTTGTCTCCATCAATCCTCTGCAACTCAACTAGGTTAAATGTAAAACATCCTCCTTTAGACTGGTGCCAACCTTTTTTAAGAACAGCCCGCTACGAATGCTTTTCAAGTTTTATAGCAAGGAAAATATGGGAATATGTACAAAAATACAAAATACTAGAAATCAATCAAAGATAAATATGGGACTAAAACTTGAGTAATGCATTGCACAAAAAACAAGTGTCTCTTGCCTGGCGACACACGCAACATGGGGGAACATGTTTAAAGCCCTGTGGATTTTTGTCGAGTAGCACTGTGAGGAAGTTCTCTCTCTCAGAAACACTATGAAGTATCTTTGCTAGTGTCTTTTACCGCACAGGCACCAGCTTCTGCCCTTTTCTATCCGCTCTGAGGACGGACTTGGTCAGTAATATGTTACATAATCTCGTCCAAAAATGTACATTTGCATTCCAGATGTTTCCACTCACAGGCTTGTTACTGACCACTTGAAATCAACATGGTACCTAATAAAGTTTTCATCCAGCAAGTGCACTTAAGATGCTTTTATAATACTGTGGCATGAGCAGGCCTACATGAAACAAGCAAGGTTGCAACATAATTACAGAAGGGGGTGTCATAAAGTCTGGGTTTATCTAAAGAGCATATTGTGACTGTCAGTAGATAGGAGGGGCAACATGTACTGTATAGTGGTCTTTGTAGCACTGTAAAATTCAGCGGTCCCATGACTAAAATCGTACGGTTAAAAACAGGATCTCAAAAGCGAAAGGGACAAGACTCCAAACAGTATGCAAAAATTACCAGGTTGAAGAAAAACAACAAAAAAAACAAACAAAAAACCGCAAGGCACGACTGTCAGCAAATGTGGAAAACTAATGTGAATGTAGGGTTAGTTTTGTATCTTTTACCTACATCTAACCTGGATACAGTATTTAAATGTTGCACAAAATGACCCATCAGCTCTTATTAAGTCCTGGATAACCGTAAATAGTCAGGACGACCAGTCTTAGGAAACTAAACACTGCGATGTTATCCAGAACACACCTCAAACAAAAAGGACTCAAATGAGAAAATGGGGTCAAAATGTTTTTTTTTTCTTCATTTTTGGGGTAACTTCTTAATAACATGCTGCTAAAGGGCAGAGTCAGACAATCGGGGGGGGTGGAAAGAGGGAGGACAGTTGTGTGTGTATTCAAACTGCATTTTTTCATTAGTTTCATCATAAATCATTTTTTAATCACTTAAAAAGTCTGCAAAGACATTAAAAACAGCACATAGGTTCTAATATTACGGCCACGAGTCGGAATTTCTAAGGTCAGGCAAGATAAAAATCAAAGAGTGTGAAATACTGAAAAAACAGGATAAAAGATCTTGTTATGAAAGAGGTGACACATTTATAGTCATCAAATCATTCATCTAACACTTTCAGAGCTACAACACAGCTATCGTCGCTCAATATCAATATTTTGAAACACAATTAGAATAATCATTAAGCATTACATTTCTGATGGATACACTGGTAATTATCCAATGCTTTGATTAAATAGCACATAAACCACATTAATTGACATCGCTTTTCGTTTTCATTGGCATTTATACTCAAAAATGCTCGACGCTCATTTTTTTGATGCCGAGAGGCATTAAATATGACAGGACAAACTTGAATTTAATTTGTCAGAATTGTCTTGGTTTTACTTGTAAGGTCTGTCCCAATTATTTGGGTTTTGGTCCTCTGATGTCAAGCACTTTTCTGAATACCAAGAGGGTTTTTTTTATGTTGGGTTATTTTTTTTTTTGTATGATCACTTGTCTAAAACGATTTTAAAAACCTGCTTGCAAACTGTGCTGATGTAGCACCTGCGTGTTTTCTCTGTCTTTTTGTGATATCAATATAATGCCACAAATAACAGGAGATCGGTGCGCAATAATCTGAAGCTTTAAAGTATTTAATGACGCCAAAGTCAAAAAAAATAAGTTTAACTAAAAGTTTTAAGTATCAGAAGAAAAATACTCCCATTAAAGTAGCGTGGTCTTCTAATTTTACTTAAATACTACTAAAGAACTTTTTCATTTTACCTCAGTTGTGTATCAGTTCCAAATATATCTTTTGACCTCTGGTCACCAATAACTAATCAATCCTGTCGAAGTGAATTTTTGTGATAGTGTCCAGTTGAAATATTAAACAGATGCTTCTGGCCTCGGCATTA
>KV751316.1:9503701-9522210 GCA_001698575.1 Mola mola
ATTAAAGTCCAGCTGAAATAAAAATGTATTTTTAACCTTATTTAACAATACATGCCAAAACTACATAAAAGTACATTTCGTTGTACTCATTAATCAAAAACTGCCCAATATTTTCTTCTGGTAAATTAAAATTGAATTGTTATTACATAACTTAAACTTTTACTGGCACAAATCAATCGCTATTATTCAACATCAGGACGCTGCTTGAGAGTGAGTCTAGGGACTTGGCCTCTGAATACAGTGCATAACTTTAATCACTGGAAATGAATCATATTTTATGCA
Source organism: Mola mola (assembly GCA_001698575.1). Taxonomy (NCBI): domain Eukaryota; kingdom Metazoa; phylum Chordata; class Actinopteri; order Tetraodontiformes; family Molidae; genus Mola; species Mola mola. The sequence continues at coordinate 9,503,984 of KV751316.1, forward strand.
AGAACTAAATTTTGGTTTTCCTCTTCCTCCTGCTGCACAGCCTGAAATCTGGCCACAAGGAGACTGAACACAACTTCTGAGACAAGAGAAGGTCAGAGTGATGATGGAAAGTTTAGAAAAGGTTATCTGTTATATCCATCATGTTAAAGATGGACATCCAACGTCAGCATTGCTCGTTGTAGGCGCTCTTAAACAGTTACCTTGGTATGCAATATTTTGCAGCACCAACTGTCCATTAAGCCTGTGCTAACAGCAAAATTTGGCAAGAAAACTATCCTAGCACTGTATTCCCCATTGAGTATCAGTCCGTCACAACATTGTGTCTTCACCCGCTCCTGGGCCATGTTTCATCACCATTAGGTGAGTTTCCGCTGATTGGGCGCGTAAGACATATTAAGTGTTATACTGCTACTTGACTGTACATCCATCAGTCCTGGGAATTTCAAAGCAGTACTTTCATATTCAAGCAGAAGACTTTTGTGCTTTAATCACTCTATTGTCATACTTTCTCAGAAGACAGAGAACAGAAGAAAACGTAAAGAGGCAGGAGGGTTGTCTTCCTACACAGGAGTCACCTCTCAGTATCTGCTCACTGATCTCAGATGTCTTCTATGAATGACAACGGCTGATTGGCCCCAAGCTGGTGCACAATGATGTGCCTGCTTTGGTAAGAAATGAACCACTGCAGAAAAACCTTAGAACCCAGGGTTAATCCTGAAGTTACCTCGCTAACTAAAAGCCTGCTTCAGAGGACAGGCCTCTGGTGAAGTCTTGTTTTAAAGTCGATAACACAAACAAAAGTGTCTTTTGTCCTCACAACGACGGAATCAAGAAAAAAAAAAAAAAAGATGAAAGCATTTGCCTTAAATTTTTCTCTATACTGCGGCAAGAAAAAAGCCAACAGTCTTCTGGTACTACTTCTTTTTTTTTTTAGATATCTTGGTTAATTTTCAAACAACCTTATATGTTCAAATGACAACACACATGAAAAATGTGTATACAGCATAAGAGGAAAGAAATGCTACATTCATAATTATCGCACAGAAATAAGTCTGGGTTTCGTCTCATCTGAAAAGGCAGTTAGGAAAATTAAAAGAAAAAAAGAAAAAAAAACTCCCACACAATTCCACAGATTAAGTATGATTTCCATTTATATGTAATGCTTCATTGAGCCAGTCCCCACATTATAGCTAATGGGGGAAACCTAATCTTGATAATGAGAATCAGAGCAGGTTATCTTGCAACTTGGGAAATGGAAACGTGGTATTTAAATCTGTTCAGTTCTTCAATTTTAATAGTAATATTTGCATCCCAGAAGACAGATTCCAGCAGGGAGGTAATAGGAGAATAGGATAAGGACAAGATAATAAGAGAAAGCCTCCTGCTGCCCAAAGTAAACCACGTGTCCCGGTTGCTTTTTACGTTACTTACCACCCTCTAAGCTTATATGCCTCAGGGATGTCAGGGTTGATCATCAGGGTGCTGTTGAAGGACGCAGACAGAGAACGGCCTCCAAAGTCAGAAAGCTTGGCCGCCTTGATGGCTATAATGGGCTGCCCTGAGCCATCAAACTTCTCTGCCTGAATGGAGAGAGAGAGAGAAAAAAAAAAAAAAAAAAAAAAAGATTTCTCCTGTTTCTTGATCAAGCAATCTATGCGTTTGTGCTTTTTCCAAACAGACAGATCTACAAATTCCAGAGATGAGAGACAATGGTGTATTAAATTAAATGCTAACATTTAATTCTCACGTTTAAATGTTAAATCTGCTGAGTTCATAATTTATAAGATTGGGTAAATGAATGTCTGGAATTCATATTTCATTTGGGCACGTGAGTTTCGTTGCTGTCCTTTAGCAGAGTAATGGAAACAAAATTAACATAAAATTAATATCCTCACATATTAGGAACAATTTTTCAATCCTTGAGTCACCAAAGTAAAAATTAGGCCCATTTTTCATAAGCCGCAACTCACTTGAATATTCTGTTAGTACCGCACTCAGGAAATCCCAAGATTCATAGTAAGTATATTAAGCTAGCATATATAAAAAAAGTTGCTATATAAATCAAAAAAAACCTAAATTTCTGTTTTATTGTTTTGACATGGAAAAACAATAGACCTCAGTAATGTTGAAAATGCCCAGCGGGGATGAGCTTAGGCTACCGTGGTTACTTAGGAGACCGTCGGTATGATTTCATATCGTTAGCATAGTCTGTGTGGTTCATTGTCGGATCACATTTGATTTTATTCTGAGCCAAAGCGGTGGAGCATATAAGAAAAAAAAGAAACCGACCGTTGCAATCCTTCCAGCTTTATAGCTCTTCTATAAAAGTTGAACACATACTTTGAGTGCGAAAGGGAGTATGACAGTTTAAAAAAAATTCAGGTTTACTCGATTTTTAGTTTCTTGGTTTTTCAGTGCTCTTCAAAATAATAACATGAAGACACAGACAAAAGAAAACAAAAAATAAAAAAAAACAACTAATTGTAAAAGGAAGGGGAGCAACTGTAGGGACCTTGGAGAAGGGGGAAAAATCCAACACCTGCTTTTTTGGCACTGCCATTGTTCTTTAAAAACTATATATCTTTTGTACCTCAGTGGGTCCCCCTGGAAAAGGAGTATGGTCGAATAAATAAACAGGGAAAACATTGTGCTTCTTGTTAGGAGGAAAGAAATGGTGGCAAAGTCAACACAGTCCCTCTGCGCCATAGACAAAAATCCACTGCAGTGGAAGTTAGTTTATCACCCTGTGACTGGGAATTCAGTGAACAACTTCCAACACATCCTCCATCAAACGTCCGACTCTCAGAAGTGAATATCAAATGTGCTGAGCAATTCTTTTTATTATAACACCAGTTTTACCAAAAACTGAAGCTTCACAAAATTGCAGCGGTTTTTGTACTGCAGTTGCTCACGTCACTGTTTACAACCCCCGAGCGTTCGATAAAACATTAGTTTAGACTCATTCATCACTGCGTGTAAAAATAACAGGTCTCAAGCGCAGGTGTACTGAAAACTTGAACATTACAACAGGGTTCCACCAACAATGGTCTAATGGGTTCTACTCACTTCCTCTCCCCACAGTGTGATGGTCACCACTTTCCCAGACATGTCCATCAGATTGAGGGTCCTCTTGGACACTTCTCTGTTTGTCTTGGTAGTGAGGCGGGTCACTTCATCCACACCTTTGCACACTCCAATCACATCTGCAAGGGAAATTATTAAACAGTATTACACATTAGCAGCTGAGATGGGATTTAACATTGCATTGCATACTATACTGAATATGACCTTCTAGACAAGACCATGTCTACATCTGGTTTAATTTCCCACACAAGCCTGAAGCTGCATCATTTTAAGGCAAGGGCATCTAAGCATATAGGCCATAAGTACAAAAATCATGGTTTGAGCATCGGTTGACGGGGCTGTGCTTTCTTTTCTATGAAATACATACATCAGAATGTGTGAAGGCCTCTCAGAGCCCAGGTCCTCCATTAAAAACAATCAGCACTCGCAGACTACGAATAATAGTCATGAACATAATCTACCTGTGTTTTGGTGCACGGTTACATCCACTGAAGGGCAATGTTGTTATCACTGTCTCTGTACAATTTATTAAGGCACCATATCCATCATCATTACAACATGCAACTGAAATTTTCTTCTAAAATGGGTTGGCAAAAATACTTGGCCATGATTCACACTGAAAAAAAGCTCACAGTAGACAGATCATCCCACTCCAACAAAACAACACAGCCTGAAGCCTGGCCCTGAAAGTGTTTACAAAGCCTGATTCTGAGTTAAAGACTCCAGACAGAGCAGCATGCCACGGAAGGTTTCTCAATAGCAAAAACATAAATACCAATTCCTACCGGCAGCTTGTACACAATATCTTATCAATCAGACTTTGTTAGGAGGTCCTGGGCAGGTTGAAACCGGAAAATTCTTATTAAAGCCCATGACAATAATACTTTGAGCCAGGTACAGAACAGAACTATAAAGAGCAAGAACTACAGCCCTCGGAGGCAAATTGCTATTTGTGATTTTGGGCTATACAAATTAAACTTGATTGATTGATTGATTGATTGATTGACATCCAGTGGTTTTATTCCTCCACTCTACATCTTAGCCTGTATTTTGTTGGTTTGGTTAATGTAACATGTAACATTAGTTTTTATTGCTTTACTCATTTGTTCTCTTTGTTACATTAAACCTTGAGAGACTTAAAGGAGACCATTTCAACCTGAATTGTGAGTAGAATAACTGTTGACATCAGGTTTGAGGACTCATCACAATTTTGGCTGATTAAATATCAGAGCTGTGCACAGGACACGCCATGTTTTTGTACATGTAGTCTGCAGCCTGGATGATCACAAGAGACTGATATACAGGTATATAACACTCATATTTGTCTGGAAATTTAACATTATCCAGATGGGTTGAGAAATTCGTGGCCCTCACCAACAATGGCATCTTTGTCTCTGCTTTCCAGGTCACTGATAGGGATAAAATCACACTGCACCATGGGAAGATCACAGCTGTCGTCACAGGGGATGATGCTGGAGTCTCCATTCAGTGTCATTTCATAGTCATTCTTCACTGAAGTGTACTGCTTGTTGGCAATCTTCAGGGAGCACTTGGAGATGTAGTAGACCTGGCCCATACAGATGGATGAACCACATGTTAATCAGAGATCTGGGGAGCATTTCACCTGACTGAATGGTGCAAACAAGATACGACTTCAGACAGTCATGGAGGGGATCAACAAAGGCTGGCAGATGATCATAAGCTGCTTATTGTGTGCGTACAGTGTAGCCAGATAACTCATTCGTGGTCTCTGTGGTTCTAACTCACAAAGTACTGGCAGCTGTTGCTGAAACAGTCTGCAGCCAAATCTGCCTTTAACAGGACAGTGAAAGACAGTTTTGGCAGATAATCAGGACGTACCGACTCATCATCTGGAGGAAAGTCTCACCTTGCCAGCTTCAACAAGGCTGAAGAACTTGTCCACCTCTTGATTGAAACCAGTCACTCGAATCTCACCCTGTGAAAAAACACATACACCTCGGTTAATACGTCAGGGGCTGTACAGGATATCCAAGTGACACATTGTGCTTTATTAGCAAAAATAAATAAACAAAAACAACAATACAACACTCACAGTCTCATCCACAATCTCCATGGAGAAGAGTTTGCCATCGCCACGGGAGTTACTCCACGTGCGGATGCTGCTCTTGTTGGTGACACGGGCACGGATGGTCCACCTACAAGAAACATTCAATTCTGAGGTTCATCGTGACAACATACGACTCCATGGTGAGGTATGACAACGAGTCTGTCATAAAAAGCCACCTTGTCAACACATTGCAAATCAGCCTTCAACTCTGCTCCGCTGTCTTCGTCCATCTTTGACACTCTCAAAGCTGTTGCTCATTCTGATGGTATCTTGCCCTCTAACTCCACACACAGCTTCCACAAAACTTCATGGGAACACATCTCCAATCACCATTTGTTGCTATAAGCAGGCTAATCTTCCTCTTCTTTAATCAAGTAGTGAACAAGTACTTGAGCAATCCTACCCATCCCTAGCCAATAATGATACAATAAACCATAACTTTTTAGTTAAAGAGTTTATGACATGCAGTTTATACACACCTAAGAAAATTTCAATCATGTTGTATTAAACTATTCAAAACATAAAAATGGTTTCACACCAGCAACATGTTTGGCCCTCTAGTCTACACTCTTCAGTTCTGCCATGGTGCAGCAGTCTGCAGTCAGAAGGGAGACATCTGTGCGTACTGCCAGATTGTAAACTATCTTTAAAGATTTACGCTGACAGCCACTATATCAGGGTGTATGCTGTGCTTGTTAACTCATAGAAAACATTTTTGCATCATAGTATCTGCTACAATAATTTATTGGTCTGCAAAATATTGTGTATAACGAAGGAGGCCACAGAACCTGCATCCATTACTTCCTCTCCTCTGAAAAGGCTTCTCAGGGACATTTGATTATCCATAGGCGAGCCAAGGACAGGTGTAGTTAAAAAAAAATACTGACAGCAGGAAGTCAGCTGCATGGGTCCTGCACCGGCTCTCATCATTAGCAATGTTGCCAACCACACCTGTGTTTGTTAAATCCACGTTCTGGGAGAGAAAGCCCTCTCCTTTCCAAAGCAGAACACTGCTGTTTGGGCTTCTGGGTGTCTAAATTCTTCTTTCCAGAAGTCAGTTCCTGACACCTTCTTCCAGATTGTTTCACACATGTTGTGAGTGACAACATGCCATGATTAGTCAGGGGCCAATGTGTATTTTCATGGTCAAGTCAAGAACAGCGATTGCCTCATCTAACAAAGAAAGAGCAGCTGCCGTCTTGTTAATTCACAGCAGAACCTGAATGACATTGACAATATCAATATTTAACAGTTTCAATTACATTTTCATTCAGACTTCAGAATAAAATGCGCTAAGCAGGATGTTTTCTGAAGGATATTTTGAAGTTGGAAATAACATTTGCAGCGCCCACTAATGGACAAATTCAGGCATTGACTTCAGTTCTCTAATCTTTGGTGACTCATCGGCCAACATATACAGCAACATCATTATGTCTACAATGGGTTCATTTATTTGGTGGGTTGTAAACAGACAGCTAATGCAAAAAATATTTCCACCCCAATGCTACAATTTATTGTCCTCAATGTCTGCTTCTAACATGCAAGTCTTTACATGGTTTTATTGGTGCTTAACAGGTTTGTTGTTGAAAAAAACTGGAGTGATTCAGTATTAACCGTACAAGGTGTAACCTTTTGACTTGACATTTCCCACTGCACTAGAAGCATACTCACTTGGACTGGTAGGGGTTGAGGCTTGCAATAGGCACAACCTTGGAGCTGCCCCCTGGAGTACTGGGCATAGCAGATGGGGTATTCTTCCCAAAGATTTTACTTAAGCCTTTGTTCACTGTGGACGAATGAGGAGAAAATAAATGATCCATGAAGAGCAGTGATGAGCAAAGTCAAGACAGAGGCACATACATTATTCATCAGAGACAAATTACAAAAATCCAATTTCTTTGGATTGCAACTGCTTGATCATTGTAATATCTCACTTCATGAGGGAGGTTTCAAAAAAAAAAACCCAATGGCCTAAAGTAAATTTACCAACAATGTGTCTCAAGGTGAGCAGAAAGGAAAAGACTCGAGCAGAAGATACAAATCTTGTCAAAGCAAGCTGTTGGAGATGTGTGATCCAGCATTTCGTCAAGAAAGGTGGTTCACATTTCGCAGAATTGGGACAGAGTGTGAAACGCTATAACAAACTGGAGCTGCTCTTCCCCAGGAGAGCACTGCTGCCTGAGTTTGAGATTTTCTGTTTGAACAAGCGCTGCACATTTGATTTGTGTGCGCCTCACGTGGTGGATTAGAGTTCAAAGTGTCCACTTAAGTCCTCCCACTTTGCCAACCACTGCACTTCTGGTAATTAAGCCTGCAGATCATGCAGCACATAGAGAGAGGTGAACAATAACTTTGCTGATGAGGAGGGTGCTTGCCATACCCTCAAGTCACACCAAGCAGATTATAGGGACGAATCCCTGGTTTAACACACCAGAAGACATCAAAACCCTTCTGACAACTGGACTGAACTGCACGTCTCTTCTGGTCCACTGCTGACATGAAAGGCATCCCGTGTTTCAAAAACAAATCTGTTGGTGGGAGTGAATAGACTCTCTTCAGGTAGCTTTGTTGGTGCATTAAAGACTGACGTGCTCACACTTGTGAAGTTTATGCTACAAAACATTCACGCTAAAGACATTTTTTTTCTTCCTAGTTTATTTTCTTTTTAAATGTCTATTTCTGTCCTAATCCTTATGGCTGTTCTAGTTCTGTGAGTTGTTCGGGCATGCAGCAATACTTCAATGATCACTTTTGTTTTCTGTTGTTTGTTTGTTTTTTTCTATAAGAAAATATGACTACTTTACTCTTTGTGTATGTTTTAATACAATTGTACTCATCTGCAAAACCCAATAAAAAAAGTCTGGAAAAAAAAAATAAAGACATTTGTGTCCTGCAAATGTGTGGGTCACCCAAATTATAGAGAGATGCTTCCACCTGGTGGTGATTTGTGCACAGTGTTTCCACTGCACAGTTACAAAAGGAGAACCTGAGACCGTCCAGTTAGAGATTTACAATAATAAAAAAAAAAATAAAAAAAATAAAAGAGCGCTCACTTTCATTGTTTTTTTGTGGCTGTAGTGGTGGGCGGGTTGGAGGGTTTGGCACCGACTGTGCGCCTTTACTCTGACCTGCAAACAAGATTTTACATTATTATTAGATTACAGTGACACTTCAACCCACCATGTCTAACTGATTCTCTGTGTATATTAACATCACAAATATTCTAGGTTTATGTTAACCACCACAAGACAGAATTATACAAAACATGAACTATTCCGTAAGCAAACAACATTGCCAAATGTGTTTTTAAGCCTTACCCTCAGAGTAAGGAGTAGGGTCCCCTATTTTTCCAGGTACATCTTCGGCAGACTTGATGACATCGATTTCCAAAATGATCACCACTCGTCTGTAACGAGAAATCACCAAAAAGTGCAATCTGTATGTGTTCATTTCTGTGAAAAGAAGACTAAATGTGCTAAAACAGTGGGCAAAATTATTAAAAGTGAAATGCATACCGTCCATCTTTCAGTATGTTTGTCACATGCCTCCTCAGTATACAGACGCAGTTTGGGGCCAGTTTGTTTTCCTCAACCATGCAGTTAAGCTGAGTCGAGAGCATGAACGCTGCAAAGGTGCAGAGAAACGAGTAAAGGAAATTAGAGAGGCAGCTTCAACACAGTAAATAAATATACATCAGCCAGATATGAATTAGTAATAAAAAGTCCAGAATATACGAGCCAGTCAAGACACACTAGGCTCTGATAGTTATTTATACGTTCTATAATTGCTGCTGTTAGTTTCTGATGTACTCCGTGCAGGATGTGTTGCTGTGATAAAGTGCACCTCCCAGTGTTTTGACTAAAGAAGTTTACCTGTTGTTGATTATTCTTGAGATGACGTTTTTGTTCTACAGGAGGATTCTACTTTGTGAGTCACTTTTACTGCTTAAGTCATCTATGATCGCGATTAATGACTGAGCACTGGCAAACATGCTAATAAATGCCCCCCCCACAAAAAAAAAAAAAAAAAGGAAAAAATAAAAATTTCATCATGATAGCAGTCACAAGAAGCTTAAAATATGTTGAAATACATACATATTCATCACATGTGAGCAGTATTCTAGACAGTATTCTGATGTTTTCTGTCCTCTTCTATTCCATACGAGATCAATGTGAAGATATGTACTTACAGGACAGGCTGTGTCGTCCATCGCTCATCATCACCCGAAAGCGCGCGGGACCATTTCCTCCCTCAATCTTGCGAATGTTCTGAAAGGGTGACACACGTGAAGCTGGTCAATCAATTCAATTATTATCTTTGTCCTGCTGTGTGAGGTTCATTTCATTTAGTTACGCAGTATGATACATTTACAGGTTCTTATCCACGCTGTGCACTTGTCTTCTTTTGTAAGTGACACTGCACAGCCTTAATTAGTCAAACGATGAATCACACCAGGAACACGCCCCCTCCTGGCCATCGTGTGGCAGTGCAGCACGAAGCCTCACAGCTGCAAACTAAAAAAAAATCATAGCGTTTGGATTTTATGTGTTCTGGGCAAACACCTGACATACACGTTTCAACCCTTTGGTTTGTTGAATGCTACCTAAATGCGACTCACGCTCGTGACTGTACTGATTTATGATCAAAGGTTTGAAGACAGTTAAAGAGGGATTGAGGAGGATTAGCATCAATCTGTGGTGTCACCAAAAGCAGAGCACGGGGAGTTAGGAGGTTGATTTTTTTTTTTATTTTCTCTCCGTCTTACCGTCAACTGAAGCACAGCGTCGCTGCCACCGGTGCCGTTTGATAGGGCCTGCAAACACACCGTTAGTCAGCCAGGCAGTCGGATATTTGACACGTTTTCGCCTGAAAACAGGAAAAATTCTCCCCAAAGACCAACACCTCACTGCTCCCCGGAGCGGATTATGTTCATGAAATACATTTTGCACATTTGCTAATGACAAACTAATGACTCAACTTTTTTAAGGTGTCGCGCTAGCTAACGTTTAAATACGTTTGGATAAGGTCAATACAACGACATTTTTAGACAAAAAGTTTTCGTCTAATAATGAAAAACGACCGCTAGCTACTCGGAGTGGACAAAGACTGCACGTCCACCTGAAGCAGACTCTCCAACTTCGACAGGTTTTCGCCTGGAAAACAACGTTTGAGCGTGTTATTTATGTTTTGGTCGCTGGTCCTACCTCTATGGCACCCTCAGAAAGCTTCGTCATGTCTGCGAGGACGTGTGTGAGCGTCAAAAATACAACTTTAGTCGGATTTTAGCTGGATGTCTGCTCCGCTCACGGACTCACTTTAAGCGTGTGGATGGCGCCAACAACCACTTGGATTAAAGCGCCAATCGTCGTACGCGTCACTCCTGTTTCCGTTTCCGCTAACAGGTCTGACTTCAGTTTGTAGTCTGTCTGCATCGTGAGCGCAAAGGCCTGGTGAACATTGAAAAACTGACCGGGGATCAGCCCCATGAATGTAAGCGCCAAATCGAACGTGACGTCAGACAACCGCTACGATCCGTACATGCCCAACGGAAAATTGGAAATTTCACACCTCTGTATACTGGTGCATCTCAAATAATGAGAATATCATAAAAAAGTTAACTATTTTGAGTAATTTAATTCCAAAAGTTACATTTTCATAAATTCTACATTCATTACAAGTAAATTAAAATATTTCAAGCTTTTTTGTTATAATCTTGCTGATTATGGCTTATACAGTTAGAGTGAAATTTGTCATTTTTGAGGTGTTTTCTTTTGTTTTTTGAGTTGTGAGCCATAGTTTTCAAATTTGAAAGTAAAAGTAAAATTTTTGAAAAATTTGAATGTAATGAGACTAAAATATATTAAATGTTCACTTAATTAAATTACACTGAAAAATCCCAATATTCAATTGTTTTTATTTATTTTATTTTTTTTACATGTACTTGTAACTATTTTTTGGAAGGATATCAATGAATTTGGATGCTCAAACATTTTAAAATAAGTTGAAATTCACATATTTAGTGGGAGATCTTTGAGGCCTATGCATAATGTAACTTTTTTATCGGAAAAAAAAATCTTACTGTGGAAATCCTATATTGAATATGTTTCACAAAACTGACAAATACACATATAGTATACATAATATAATATGTACTGGACAAAATGCATTTAACAAAAACACACTAAGGGGTCTACAACTCCCATCTCCTTTGCAGACTACTGTAGTAGCAACACTTAATACAACTTGTTTGGTCACAGAGAAAAGGAGAACACTGAGAGGGTAGAACCCTCAAAATCTGTACTTGACATAATAGCCTAAATCACAATGTATTGCTTTTATGTCTCCTTTGTACTCTTTCTTCAAGTTTTCCTGAATTTATCATCTGATTACCATGTTCAGTCCCAGAAGACAACAAAACATAACTGTCAGACTGTGAGTCACATCAACTCAATTTATTATCGCATTATACGAAACCTTTAAAAGTAAAACTTCATTCAAAATGGTGCAGTCGTGCTGTGACAGGGACCGCCAAGCTTCACACCCTGGCAAATGTAAAGTGTAATCAATCAATTCAAAGATGAATACAGGTTATATTATGATTGTAAATCATTTATTGTATCTACCTATTATCTTAACAGTTGCTTAACCAGGACATGTCATTTACAATGGGTTCTTGGCTACTCACCATGTGGATGCTACAATGAAAATAAGACACGTAAGAAGCATCTGTTTATCTATACATCCTGATCCAGCTAAGAGATGGGGCACATTTAATCTGTACAATTAAAGAGGTCTCAGACTGGGGTTTTCCTGGGACAGCACTGCAGGTATCAGTTCCTACTTAGGCGGGCCTCCAAATGTGCCAACATGATTCTTATCATTTGGGAATCCGTCTTTATCTATGCTTCCGACATCTCCTCTCCGCATGATGGGAGCTCCGGGATTTGGGTTTTTGATGACACCCATGAAGATCGGTATTTGATACACATCATCCACCAGGGCAAAGAAGAACGGCTGGATGAGGTGGAAAAAAGGGATGGATGCCCGCGAGATGACCACAGAGGTGGCTGCTGCTGCCTCTGCACCCTCCTCATTTATCTCCATGCTGGTCTTATGCATCACACTGGACACCAGTAGGGGTCCATCTGCCATCTCAGCCAAGTTGGGACTGGAAAACACCTTTCCAAGGCCTACCACACAGCAGACAGGAAATGGTTAATCCTAGCCTCCATTGAGTAACAAGAATGTGTGTGCGTGGTCCTACCTAAATTGGTAAAGACCTCCTGTAGCTCTTGTGCGTACTCCAGTTTGAATTTGGGAAATTTAACTTGTATGGCCCTCTCCTTTGGCAGACGATTATAGAGGTCTGAGATGTTCAGCTTGGCAAAAATTGAAGCCACATCCACCTGGCCAGACATGGGCATAACCACTAACAAGCTCATGGACTTCTTAAATGGGAATCTCGCTACCTGCACAAAAGAATAAATTTAAGTCAGAATTTTTTTTTTTTACAACTGTTTTACGAAAGTCAAGTGTTTTTTAAGGACTTTAAACTATACAGACTGGGTGGTGATATTATATTCTACCTGAGCTTCCAGATCATTATCAATAAATAAACTCAGGGGATGTTTGGCATCTTCCATCACGTCAACATCAACCATGTATATGTCATCTAGGTAGAAAACATCTCTAGTGGTAAAGCGTGGATCAAATTGAGCTTTCCACTCTCCTGTAGGTAACATGAAAAGAATGAACACTTTTAGTCAAAATTCAAATCTGAGCATGTTAAAAGAAACAGAAAAGTTGCAACATGTAACCCTAACACTGGAAGATTTCCTTGGTCATTCCACTTGGATATTAATGAATTTCACCTTTGAAATGTATGGCATTGATGAGCATGAGGAGCAGATTGGGTGGTAACGTAGACAGGAAGTGTGGCATCATTCCTTTTGTCGCGTTGCCCACCCAGTCGTTTATCTGCTGCAGGCTTTCCAAGACTGCTGGCTCTGAGTCATACAGCTGCTGAGATTTATTAACAAAGTCTTGCTTTGGTTGAAACCCTGAAAAACATAGAAACATACACATATACTCTCTCAGGCACTGTTCCTCAAAGATCTACCTTTTGGTTCAGTGTCAGTAACAAAAAAAAAAAAAAAAATGCAAATTCTGTGCCGTAACAAATAATAAAAATGGAATTTCTCTCTGGGAAGTAACCTTGGCGCAGGAAGATACGTGTGGCAATTTGGAGTTGATTGTTTCTGAGCTGCATGAAGACATTATGCAGAGACTCGTGGTAGCAGGGGAGAGTGTGTTCATGGAGATAATGCATCAGCAGCTCCCGTGTTTCATTTACTGCACCTGTAAAGTAGAGCGGCACGGTAATTGGATGAGAACTCCGTCTCCCGACGGCTGTGAACTTTGGTAAGTTGCTAACACAATTCGTCAGCTACAGTGATTGTGCACGTGTAGAAAAAACAGCTGTTAGGGTACATTGTGTCTCAAAAGGATGCTGGACGTGCTTACCTAAAGCCAATTGGGAGAGTGCTAATGATATGCTGAAAGGAGATATAATGACATTTGGCTGCTCTGCCGTTGTCTCCAGGTTCTGCAGCAGCTGCAATCCCAGCTTTTGAATGGCTGCAGCTACGGCCTCCCAGGACTGTGAGCTTCGCCCAACAGACCAACAGTCCTCATCTTGTGCCTCTTCTGATGAGTCCAAGCTGGGCTGACTAGTTATGGTTGCTTCAGTTACAGGTGCTCCTGTGGTACTTGCAACTCGCGGTTGTGGTGTACTATTGTTTTCTGCTTTCTAAATGCAGGAGTAGGACAAGAAATGTTAAGTACAAGGACACATTATTCAAACTTAGATCCAGAATAAGTGCTGTGGCACAATGGCCCAGTGATAGAAAAAGAAAAACTTCCTGTCATCTTTTTTTTTTCTCTGACCTCTTTGGGGTGGCTGGGCGTCAAAGGAATGAGAGGCACCAAAGGGATTGAGTCATCTGCCACCTCACCATTCTGTTGAGCAGAAAGACATCATAAAATAACCTGTGCAAACATCATATCATACAGCAGAATCTTAAAATGAATTTTTAGTTAAGTTTCAGAGCTTTACAGTTAGTCCTTGGCTGCAGAGACATATCAACAGGAGTGTCAGATGAAGGTCCATGTCCTTATGTCACTATCTGCCAGAGAGAAAACATGTCGGCTAAAACAAATATCTGCATTATGCTATAATAGCAAACAAAACCTGTCGTGCTCAAACCTCTGAGAGGGAAACAGTCTGACCTTTAGTTTCTGGTTTCCTTGTTGTAAAGTCTGCAGGTTTTGTTCTACTTAGTCGCCCTCTCTTCTAGTGGACCCCAGATCATCTGGATGTATGCTTGCCTACAATAGGGACGCCACACAAAAAAAGCCTTACAGACTTCACAGATGCACTGTAAAGGTCATGCAGTAATCACCGTACTGTAGGTTTATTTTCAAAGAAATCATTGCTGTAGGTTACACACTTTGAAAAACAACATCCATTTGGCAGAAACAATTTTGAGTATCAGTGTATTGTTCTATCTACACAGTGTTCAAATCGACAGAAAATATGAAAATATTTACTAAAAGAAGGCATTTACTGTTACAGTGCCTTGATCCTATTTGTAGACCTTAACACAAACACAAAAAGCCTTAAAAAAACAAGCATTACTTTGCATATTCCTCAAAGTTTATGTATTAAAATGAATAAGCAAAAGTATATATAATCTTACCTTAAATTCAAATTAGAAAAAACCTGCTGCTTAGTCCAAAAAAGGAGCGACTAAGTGAGTCCAGATGCAGAATTCCTGATAGTAAAAGTTTGGCACTAGCTCAGCTATCAGTTAAATATCAACTTCCATTGATCTGGGCCTTGTTTATGCAACTATTTGTAATTGTAGCTACTAAGAATCATACGGGGGTTAAATGTTGAGGATTGACACGTTCAGCTACTTTGCATGTCAATCGGCATGTGATAACAGTGTACAACTGAACTGTGAAAGGACACGATTAATTGCAAAAGTTGGGTTAATCTAGCTCAAACAAATACAACTTGCTGACACAAGAGTGACACAATTGATATCAGAGAACACAAGCCCAATTTTCCCAGAAACCCCTGACTAACAGATTACCAACTTCACAGAACAGAATGCCTTGCTCGACTACTCTACCCAAAAACATAGTTATATGTTTTGATTGGGCACTACACCAAGAAATAAAGATGAATTGAACATCTTCAGCTGATTTTTTTCACATTTCCACACTAAGCAAGTGATATCTCGTGGATTACGCAACAGTTGTCTGCAAACACAAAAGGGGACTTTGTCCAATCTGAGCTCTAGTGACTCAGCCAAGATCGGAAGGGAAAGCAGGGAATCAGGATGAATCCAGGTGAATCGTGCAGTAAAAATGGAACACAAACATGAAGAACGTGGCATATTTTTTGTTTGTTGTTAACTTTAATAATCCACTTAATAAGCATTTTTATGGACGTCCCAAATATTCAAAGAAATACCAGAACAATCATAACCACCTACAAAATGTCTTTTAATAACAAACTTTGTCATTATATTGATGATTGAGATTTTACTGCTGGTTTACAAAAAAATATCAATGTGTAACTTACTTAAGTAGTTTAAGCTTTGGGCAAATAATTAGAAAAGAAGGCATACTGTGTTTTACAAAATGACAGTGATAAAACTCGCAAAAGAGACAGATGATTTGATGACTAAAAGCCTTTAAAAAACTTCATTAAACTCGGGAGAGTTTTGTGGAAAATGGACTGTCTTTAGTAACAAAAACTTAATGCAGCAAATTTAAATCATTTTTAACTTCTGTTGGGAGTTTTCTAAATGTAATGTATTAATAGTCATTTACTTATAAATGTTCTTACAAAAAACCTTTTGTCTTGGCATTGACTGCTCTAATGATAGTTTAAGTCAGAATTTAGAAAGGGGTCAGTCTGGCATAGTCAAATACTGTTTAAGCAGAATTGCTACATGTTCTGACTGTTAAATCAAGTATGCATTTTTCCAAAGCAACTTCAAATGATTGCTTAGTTAACAAAAACATTAGGCTTTAAATATTACAATTCAGGCCATGTGCATGCAAGAGAATAAATGCTGTGCATCAGCAACTGAATTTTGTAAGACAACAGCAGTATCTCCGCCGTGAGAGACTGTAGACATAACAGTGAGCGTACTTTATTGTTCATGTTGTATAAACAATCTGAAGTGAAAAATCTCTCATAAAACAGGGAGCGACATGAACACAAAAAATGATTTGATATACAAATACTGCATAGTTTAGTCAGTGCATTTAGATATGCATGTATTCTAACATTGAGGGAAGTGAAAGTTGAGGTCAATGTATTTTTGGTGTTGTTACGCATCTATTTGGAAAGTGTAAACACTACATAAGAACCCAGTTAGGTTCCACCTTCCTGAGCAGATCCTCTAATTCAATCTGTTGAAGAGAATGACTGACCAAGTCAAATAACAAATGACCTTGTCAAGATACAAATTTCCCATTATATACTATCTATACATCTATAGGCTTTTAAAACACCATGGGATTTACTTTACATTATAAATAATTGCATGGCACACATTTTCAGTTGTTATTCAACTTATACATTGCCATTGCTTGTGCTGCTAGACAAAAAGCAATTATGAGGGAATGACAACCTGCTCCAGTGCGACTGACCTCAAGCACAGGAATAAACAAACAAAGTCTTGGACACTTCTGGTGTCTTCATGAGTAAGACACATTCAAAGTCAGTGCTGAGAAAGTTGAGCGCAACTGGAAGCTACTGTTTTTTGTTTTTTAAGCTAGTAACCGGATGGCCCCGTTCTCAGAGCCCAGCAGCAGCAGTCGTTTGGTGGGCAAGACGGCCAAGCTGGTCAGAGTGCCGCGAAAATTCTCTGAGCTCAGTTTTGTAATGCTTACGGGGCTCAGGGAGATGTCCGCCACAGAGTAAACTCCGATTTTGTTAGCCACATTTCCAGTTACGATTTCTGAACCATAAAGATCGAAGGCGTGGATGGGATCCGATGGTGACTTGTACTGCCGGAGAGGCTTGTGTTCGACATCTTTCCACACAGTCAGTGTGTAGTCAGTAGAGGAGCTGATGACTAAGTTTCCCTCTGCGGCCTGAAAATGAGGAAGGAAGCAAAGGAAGACGGTGACTGTAAATGCCTTAACATAGTAAACACTGTCAAACATTCTCCAACATGCTTTTTTGATGTCTGATTAAACGCAAGTTCAATTTCCTTGTAAATATCCTTAAATTAAAAAAAATAATAATATTTTTAATTACACAGAAAGTATTAAAATCATTGGACCTGTGCCGTTCCATTACCCAATTAAACTTACAACGTCAACAACTTAGTTGAGAGAAAGTCAAAATAACATAATTTTGATGTTTTTATTTTCCGAAATAATATGAAAACTGCTACTGATTGATACACATAATAAAGGGAAACTAAGAGTAATATGAATGTGCCAATGAGAACTAAAACCATCCTTCTAATGAGTAACCTGTGTCCATATTTGCCTAAACTTGGGCCTTTAAAACTACAAATACAATCCTTGACCTAACTTGGGGTTAAATAAAGTTTGCTCATCCCTGCGCTCTGTTTACAACAGATTTGCTGGGTACAACTTTCACTGTCTCTGCACCACTTTGCATCTCTCCACCAATACCTTTAGGAATGTCAAAATAAAAGCTGCTCAGCTGATCTTTAAATATTGAACATGACTACTGGAAAGTACAGCTACACCCTATGGCTTGAGTTTGTGGTGTAATCAAAGAATACAGTAAGAAGCTCTTACGACAAGACACTAGAAGATTTTTGGGACAGTGCCGATGTTATCCAACAGTTCAGGGGGGCACTTAATTGAGAAGAGACTTCTTAAACGCACAGTAATTGAGACAAAAGTACTGGGGGATCTTGGGAGTTGTTGTTTTCATTGTTAAACAACCAATATTACCAATGACAACTGATCTGTGACTCAATAAGAAATAGTT
>KV751316.1:9522351-9544798 GCA_001698575.1 Mola mola
AGTACAATAAATAGCCTAAGGGCAAAATCTTAATAAAAAGTAGTACAACTCCCTTAAATGCAGTATTGCAGAGATATTTCATGTAAGTGAAAGTCTTTGATCTTCACGTCACCTCACTCTTCACTTCTATAGTGTCCAAAACGTCAGATTTTACTCATGAGTCCTGTTAAACGATTGCTGGTGAACACAGTTAAAGTGGAAAAGCTCTACTTCAGTGAAATATTACAGTTTATTTTCAGATTGCATTCCAGACTAGGGTTGCCACCTTTCAGAAATGAAAATAAGGGACGCCCACCGCGGTTCCTCGGGGCCATGACCACCACAGGTCCAACTCCCGTGGGGTTGGGGCGCCCGCAGCAGTAGTATGTTTTATTTTGTGCCAGTGTTTTTAGTAAAAGGGTGATCAAGAAAGCAATTACTCATACTTAAAGATTGAAATGCTTTATTACCAATGAACACATGCTTTATTGTACAACATTGCTGCATATAAAGTGCTGTTAATTAGGCTACCTTGAGCCTTATTTACATGCAACCCTATTTAACATACAATGAGGAAAATATATAACAAAGTGCACACAATTTAGTTATTGCTCAATCAGTAAACCTAGTTAAAGAGATAATGTATGATCTACCACATGGCAGTAGCAAAAACCCCTAAAGTAGATCTGTTTGTGTGGAGTGTGCGCCAATAAACTTTGGAAAAATAGAATAAATAAATTGAGAACTTAATGAAACTTTTAAAGTGCATAACTCTTCTTGCTGTAGGGACTCACTTTGTGAACCCTGGGGACATTTTTACTTTAAGAGGAAAAAAACCAAACAAAAACACTTGTTAACTTGTTTATCTGCTTATTCAAATAAGAAAAAAAAGTGAAAAACATTACTCCTTCCGTCAACATTCTTGGGTTCATCAGAAACTTGTGTTTCTCTTGTCTGTGGAGTAGACCAGATTTAAATAGTCAACAGATTTCCCTTTCTTCCTCACTGAGTTACTTCTTTTTCCAAGTGTACTTCTTGTTACTCATTGCAGCACTGAGTACACTCTTTGTCTTTCAAAGCGCTGTTGTAAATCTCTGAACAGGACTGCTCAAAGCTGAGAGTGATCAGGAGCTCAATTCTCATAGGCTCCATGGAGCACCTGTTCCTGCGGTCACGTCATTTGTTGGCCATTCTGGAAATAATCCTTTCCATATATCCAGTGGATGCTGGGATACTCTGGATGACTGATGACGGACAGCATGTTGGGCAGGTCAGCTATTTGAAAGAGAACCACCCACCTGGCAGCCACACCTTTGGACTTCCATTCATCTTCAGCATCTTCGTTGTGCCTCTTCAGCATGGGCTTTGCTGTGAAGAGTTCATCATAAAGTTAATCCATGTTGACTTTATGGATGAGGTTGAGCTTGGTGGTCACCCTCTCAATGTCACTGAAGGTCAAGGTGCCATGGTGCAGTGAGAGAGTTTGCAGTGAAAACAGCCAGTTGTCTTCTGAAAAGTTGAACCATTCCTCAACATATGAGACTGCTGCGTTGGGAAATACAGTGAAATCTGCCCTTGCCATGTCTGCATCACGTGGAAGGAGACGCTGCAGCTTCACTTTAGTTAAGTAGCCATAGAACTGGTCATCTCATCTCTGTGTGAGTTTTGCATGAATATAACTCAACACAGGTGGTTTCATCACTCTCCAGCTTCTTTACAACTTCCTCAAAGACAGAGGCGATATTATTGCAGAAGAGAAGGTAAACCTCCACAATGTCTCCATCTTCCTCAGTTGAGTCCTCATTGAGCTTTAACAAAGCAGTCATGGTTTGCATTAGTTGGGTGACGGCTGGATTAAGGAGAAAGCCATCCTGTTGTGACATGTTGTAGAATTTCCTGGAACTCAACATTACAAAACTCTTTGAGTGATTCTCTTCTTTTGGCAGATGTGGAAAAGAAGCCGTAGACTTTCAGCACAACATTTTCCACATCTACAGTGAGCTGGTCAAGAGCATGCTTCACTGTGCTTTGAACAAAGTGGGCATGACAGTTTCCTTGCAGCAGATCATTTTGTTTCTTCTTGAAGATGGTGAAGACAGAGTTGTGAATTCCTTAACTCACATTTGTATTGTCTGCACTAAATGCTGTCACCTGATGAAATGATAAGTAATTTGTCAAGTGACTGCTCTATGAGAGCTACAATCCCAACAGTGGACACATCTGCAGTCTCCATGAAATCAAGCATTTTGTTGGTGACCCTACATTCTGGACTGATGTATTGAACAGCAAGGGGAAACGTCTTCCTGTTGCATCTATTTAATGCATCTGCTTATATGGAGAATGGGAGGGGTTTATCTGATGTTAGGGCCTTGATAACATCACCTACTGCCTTTGGAGCAAGGACATCTTTAACCACTGACTCTGCCTTTGTTCTCCCTTATAGTCATTTTTTTTTTTTTTTACAATTTTTATATTCAGTAGAATCTTTTGATCCAGTTCTTGTGCACAGTCAGCACTGTTGTAGCTGAGGTTGTGTCTGGCTGTGTGGTACACCTGTGTCACCTCAGCTGCCTTTGCCTTGTATTTTGCCTTGTAATCATCTCCACTGACGCTGTCCAGCCAAGGATGTGCGTCTCCCACTCAAGTCTGTAGTTTTGTGAGCGTTTGTGCTTTTGAGGACGTGGAGTTTCAGGTGTATCAGACATTTTTATTGTCGCGGGTGCCGTGAGCAGCGCCTGTGTGTGTGGTGTCTGTATCTAGGCAACCGTGACAGCACCACACGCAGGCAGCCAGGCACAAACACACAGAGGACTGGAGCAGGGGGGGTGTTTCTGTGTAGATCCCGCCACGACAATTTTGCTGGCTTTAGTGTTTCCTTGGTTAAATACGGGATGCAATATTTAATTGCGAAATAAAGGAGGATTCCGTATTTTACGGGTGGGGATGGCAACCCTATTCCAGACATCACATTCATTTTTCACTTGCTCTCTCAGACAACTGCATAATGCATTCCACTTGCCCTGATTACAGTGTTTACCTTCTCCAGACACGCAGTTTTTTTGTAAGTTTTAGTTGGGGTTCATTCAGCGTTAACCATTCACAAGATTTTTGTAGAGAATCAATCCATCATCATGAACATCAGTGTTATTGCACTTTATGAGCCATAATCCCTCACTAAGCACATTTTAGTTATAAAAGATATGAGCCAAAAAAAAAATCTTAAATCAACATGTTAACATTTTTTCCAGCGCTGTCACAGTTCCTGATGACTTACTGAAGAAATTATCATCAATTATCATACATTCTAGATACACTTATAGTTAATCCCCACCATAAATCCTACTCATAACACAGGCCAATTCAAAGGAATAAAACTTAAATGGAGTTCACCAATCCAGCTTTCATTTTGAAATGATACCCCGGTGAGGGAGACAACACCTAGTGTCGTGATCATTTTGGAGAAGAGTGAAGCAGTAAATATGTCCCAGAGCAAAGGGACATCTTGTGCCAGTCTCTTCGAGAGAGATGACTGCCCTGTCAGGAGGATCTTTAGAAGCTCATTCAGGTTGACAATTATACAGCTGGATTCTGTTTTTCTTGTACACATGTAACGGCTACTTGCTTATTGCTTTGTAGGCTTTTATGATTTTTCTGTTTTATCATATTTATAACTAACACGCAAGTCTCACTGGCACACTTCTTTATTTTACAGTGTCAAGCCTAGCCACAAAAAGCTTCAGTGATTGTTTTTCAATAGAGGTATTCAAGCCATACATACTTGACTACTAAGTACTTTATACTATTTATATATTGCAACATATTGTATATATATATTGCAAAGATTGTTTTTTTTCCAAAACAGTATAACCCTAATAAAAGGCTTTACCTGTGTGGCCATCATTTAATTGAAGTGTCACTTCTTAAATCAGAAATTGTCACGCTCACCCTAATAATCAGCACATCACAAATCTAAAGTATTCAGTATTCAACCATATTATTTTTTCTTAAGTAGTATAATTCTTAATATAAAGGGCAACATTTTTACTTTTTCAGAGTATGATGCCTTAAAATGGACCAACATTATCATTACTAGTGTATTCAAAGTATTTAGTAAAAACTTACTTAACACTGAATAACACTTTCCATGGTCAACTGTTCTCAGTTAGACAAGAATACATTTAAGAAAAACTAGACACATACACTCTCTACGTATACCTTCATTTGTAGGATATCCCCCTCATGAGCCGGCCAGCCCTTCAGAATAAGTCCAGTGCGAGCGTCTAGCAGAACAATGAAGCCCGATGAGAAACCTGCAGCCACAGTGCGGCCTGAAGGGCTCACAGCCAGGTAGCGAATGAGCCCGGCACTCACATTGTTGTATGCTAGACGGAATTCATGCTGGGGACACAGAAAGATAAGTCACTATCAAGGCTGAAAAACAAATACAGTAAAGTGTAAAAATTGCTACCATTTTGAAACGACTGATAAATGGAGGATGTTCAGTGGAACGGGCCTCAACAGAGCGGGACTGTTAAGTGGAATCACTACCTGCAGTCCTGGTTTGCGAGGATCAATGAAACGGAGAATAGAATCTGCACTGCCAAACACAACACTAGAGTGTGGAGCTGGCACTGTGGTGACAGCTGTGATGGGATTTTTAGCATCCACGGCTTCATACAAGCGGATCTGCTTGCCTAAGGACAACAGACAGTTAAGAAGGTAATTAGATAAGTACAGTTATTTTGTTTTCTCCTGATCCTCATTTTCCGTTCTTTCCACACAAAAAAAGAAATGCAATGCACTTGATCTCTTACCTGTATACTGGTCCCACAGGTGCACAGTACCATCACAGCTGACTACCTCCTGTGAAGCTTCTAGCTGTCCAACATAGAAGACTGACTTCCGATGGTTGTTATAGGTCAGCCTGGGCTCCACTTCCTGTGTTCCATCGCCATGGTTATAGAGAGGCCAGAGCTTCACTGTCTTGTCTTTACTACCAGAAAGAAAGTAATTCTCTCCTACTAGCGGTGCCAAACACTTAGCTGTGCCTGTGTGACCAAGAAAGCTCTGTAGTCGGATCTGGTGAAAGTGGAAATGTGGATCCTGCTGGTTGAGGCCAATCTCATACTGCCAATAGGCCAGCCAATTCCCCTGTAAGGAGCGGCTACTGCGGGGGAGCTCCTGCTTCAGGGCACTGTCCTCTAGTGTGGCGCCTATCACAGAGGAGGTGGAAAAGGAGGCTGTGCCAGCAGATGTAGTTGTGAAGCTGGAAGCAGTGGTGATGATGGGAGTAGTATGCCTGGAGCGAACCAAAGAGTTGGCCAAATTCAAGCTACTATCATAATCGGTGTCCTGTGACACTTGGATACGGTTTCCTACCAGGTGGCTCCCAAACGTGCCTGACTCAGGGAGGGAGTCTCCCAGTGAGGAGGAGCTAGTTGAGGGTGCAGGGAACGGATTACAACCAATACGCCTGGCAAAACCCATGGAGGGAGTAGGTAGCTCCATCCTGGATGCTATTGATGGGTTTGTCTCTGAACTGACCTGACTCACTCTTGAACGGTAGGACTGAGCCAACTGCCAGACAAGCTCATGGTTGGGAACCAGTTTCCGAATTGCCATGTCACCTACAGAAATCACATTAAAGCATACTTGATTTTAGCACAAAGTTTACCGTATTCCCCCCATGAGAAGTTGTTTTGACACTTAATAAGGCCTGTCCTACCTATAAGGCAGCAGAAGGGGATATAGGAGGCATGAGCCATCTCAGGGTTAAATACAGTCTGCAGCTCCTCTAATACCCCCAACTCATATGTGATATTTGACTCTTCAGGTGTGTACACATCCACAACGGTGACATCTCCCACAATTCTTCGAGGGGCATTGTCCAACTGAAGTAGAAGAGACACAGTCACTGCACCTGTGTATTTCCAACACCATTTTCAAAAGACACGGCCGAAATTACATGACGAAAGGTTTGTCATCTAATGCCAGAAGAAAATATTCCTGTCATATTCAAAAACACACATACAGTCTTACAATATGTATTCAAAGCTTCTGTCTCATTTTTATTATCAGGAATATTTTCACCTGCCATTGTCATTTGTTTTTTGTTTGTTTGTTTGTGACATATCTGCCCATTAAAAGCATTTGAGAAATAAACCTAACATGATATTTGAAGTCTTCATGTGATGTGTGTGTGTGTGTGTGTGTGTGTGTGTGTGTGTGTATACCTGGGGCTGCAAAGAATCCATTAGAGAGAAAACAGCAAAGAACCGCCGCAGAGTGTTAGCCATATGTTGTTGCACCATCTCCCTCCCGATGCGCAGACAGATGAGAGCCATCAGGCTGAGTGTCTTGAGACAAACAACAGTGCGTGTCTGAACCCCACTGGGAAACCTGAATTAAGCAGGATTGGGTGACGGATTTATGTTAGCATGGTCTCCCAATACACTCTATTTTAAAACAAAATTTAAAATAAAAAGTTACTACATTACAAATTATGAACTGTAAAAAAGTTCAATAGAAAGCAAAGAAAACAATGTCTTTGTGATGACCTTCTATTTGACATGTGTTTGATTAACTTAACCTTCAGACACCACTTAAAAAAACAGATTACGTGTGCGTGAACATGTATTATTCACCCCATGCGAGGAGTGGTGAGCAGATCCAGAAGTGGCAGGAGCACATCCTGATTTATCTTCATAAGCATGTCCATTAGAGTGGTATCAGAGAGAAAAACAACAATCTTCTGTGTAAGTGCAACAGCTCCAAGCAGACTTGCCTCCTTTCGCGTGTTAAGACGCTGGGAAGAAGGTGGAGAAACCTGGAAACACACGCATTTGTGAACTAAAAGCACATTCTGTAAATGTTGTTAGACAAACCATTAGCTAAAAAGTCATTTGGTAAAATGTTTTTCAAAATCTATCTTAAAAGGCCAAATCAGGTTTTATTAATGTGAGTGCTTTCTTTTTTTTGGTTTTTGGCTCACCAAATATCCTATATAGGGCAGGTACTGGTAAGTGAGAACAGGCTCTCCATAAAGGTGAGCTATGTAGATGAGAGAGTCCAAAACAGGCCCTGCCGTCTGGTCACCAACCACAGGTTTTTTTTCATACACGCTGCCCATTCCCACACTTTCTAAACTGCTCTCCTCAGATGCGGGGGCAACAAACTGGTGCTTTGCAGGTCCTGTGTGCAGAAAACAATTGGGACTATAATTAGACAACGAAGCAAAACACATGAAACACACCACTAATAAAGAATAAGACATACCAATGTAACAATTTGTTAGCAATCGCAGCAAGTTTCTGGTGACATATCGAGATGTCACTGTTGGTCCAAGCTTTGCTGAGAGCCATCGAACTGTTTTGCAGACTGTATCTAAGTGTGAAAAAATTTTTAAAAACATTAGACATTGTTGTTTATCGCCAAAATGCAAAAACTTAATTCACTTGCCTTGAAGAATCTTCTGTTCTTTCTCCACAGAGTCTTCTGTTTGATCGTGGTCATCCTGCTCTTCCTGTCCTCCCACTTTTCCTTTCTCAGTCTCATCCAGTGTCATTCCATTCACAAACTCACCCTCCAGAGTGGTAACTGAAGCTTGTGTGCAACCAGAAAGAGTGAGTTCCAGGCTGGGAGCAGCAGTTTCACCTGTCCTCTCTTTACCCTCATTGGTCTCGGTCACCTCTTCCTCCTCCAGCTCTCCTCCCTCCTCTCCCTCACTAGCGTGTTTCAGGTCCTGGCTGCTGTCAGTTGACTGAAGACTGGCCCGATCTCGCATTGAGTCTCCATCACCCAGTGAGAGCTCACTTGTGCTGCTT
Organism: Mola mola; assembly: GCA_001698575.1. Lineage (NCBI taxonomy): Eukaryota > Metazoa > Chordata > Actinopteri > Tetraodontiformes > Molidae > Mola > Mola mola. The sequence continues at coordinate 9,530,154 of KV751316.1, forward strand.
TTATCACTCAATTTCCCCACACTCATAGATTCCTGGTCTTGATCCTTGCCTGCAGCGTTCTGGCCCTGCTCTTTCCCAGCTGCCACCCCAGCTCCACTGTTGACATAGAACCCATTCTGAAAGTCCTCGGCCTCTGAGAGAAACATCAGGTCATTGAGACTGATGCCAGAAGAGTAACTGACAAGCCCTGTGTCTCCCACCACCCCTACACCTCCACTGGCTCCACTGTTAACTCCCATATTCCCACTAACAGACCCAGAAGGCTGCCGCACCTCGTCACACTGAAAGTCCTCTTCCTCTTCTAGATTGCAAGTGTCACCCCTCACCCCTTTACAAGCTTCGCTGCCAGAGCCTGAGATACAGCTTTCAAAGCCAGTGATGACCTGCAGTACATGGGGGAGTAGGCTGGACAGAAAGGCCTGCAGGCCCAGCCTCACAATCAACTGCAGAATGAAACAGTCAATGTAGAGATAGAAACGTCCTCGCAGACAGTGAGGGTTTTCATAGACATTTATAAGTGGCTTCAGTAAGTATTTGTTTGCATTTCTGGGACCCAGTACTCTAGATATGGGCTCAAAAAGGTACCAAGCAGCGTAGACAGCAGTAGACTCTTCAAGCATGAGGGCTAGAATGAAGGGCAGGAGAATCTCCAGACCCTCAGCTGTGATGTTACTCCGCAACAGTGTTTCAAGCTGCTGCCACAGATGAAAGACAACATCTCGTCCTTGAAGACTGCATGTAATGTTCATCTTGGCATGGTATGAAGAGATAAAATGATGAAGCGTTGCAAAATAAGAAGGGAAAGGAAAGGGAGAGATGATTAAGTTTAATAACTGGGAGGGGTTTGGGGGAGGCAGACGATCACAGATGGGGTCGTATTTGAAAAGGAGTGGATGTGGACATTGTGGTATATCTGTATGTGCCATTCCAGTGCGATTCTTCATTGACAGCAGTGTTTCGAGGGCATGATGCAAAAACAGTGGCACATCACGGAGGTTTGAAGAGCATAACTTCATTACAGCTTGAAAACGCTTTTGGAGGGGGTTGCCTGGTTTCAGTCCTCTCAGTTTAGAGGAGAAGAATATCTCAGCAATAAGAACACCAAGGGCCTGCATGTCTCTTTGGTACAGCTGTGTTAGAGATGGTAGAGATTCAACCATCACACCGTCTTTCACCCTAGGTCCCGCATTATCCGATACATCAGCATGCAGGCTCTTTACCAGAAAATTGTTAAGCTTCTCCAACTCTTCTAAAGGCTGCAATGGGTTGAAGCCTTCAGGCAGGGTGATCTTGACTTCCTCTCCATTTGTGGTAGTCACAGCCACCTCCCCATGTTTTTTGTTCACTGGCCCACCTCTCTGTAGCATGGCATTGCGCAACCCAGGGCTTAAGCCACTTGCAAAATCACCAGGAAATGAACTTGGGGACTGAGATACAATAAGCGATGAGTGCTCTCCACCTATCCTTCCTCCAGCTGTACTGATGCTTGGCATTGGCACAGAGCAGGACGTAGAATTGGATGAGCCAGTGGATGCCAATGAGTCAAGAGCTTCAGTGCCTTGTTCAAGCTCTTCATCTCTGTCCACCATAGTCCAGCTACTGGATTCACAGCCAGTGGACTCGGGCACCATTCCATCCACAGTGTCTGCCTTGGTGTCAACTTGAGGGATGTGGAGAGAAGGCACATTTAAAGCAGCAAGGCCAAGGAGAGGAGGTTCTGCTGGGGCATATTGTGAAGGAGACAAGCGGGGTGGGTGGGGCTGGTCAAACAGTTGAACTACACCATAGGTAGTCAGATTGGTATGGTTGTCAACTAGGTGGAGGCACACATTCTTTGCCTTGACAGCTTCTTTGCCAGATAACTTATAGCCAAATGTGAGATCTATCCAGTGATGCAAATGCTGGGACACCTCTCGGCTCTCCAGAAGGTGGCGATGGACCTCAATAAAGTCCTCACATGTTTTGCACCAGGAAGGCACATCCAGGTCTGGCATGTCAGGGTGTATAGAGCGGAAAATAGAGGGATCTGTGTAGAACTCTGGAATGCACTCATCTGGAGTCCAGCTCTGCATGCGCTCCATGTTGGCTGGGTATTCGTTAGGCTCCCACTGAGATCTAACGTGGCTGCACAACACTGACTTAGGTGTCTGCCGGGCTTTGTAGACAAAGTAGGTAATGTCTGAGAGCACATCAGATATGTGATGAGGTACATGGAGGTGGTCAGGCTGTCCAACACCTCCAGTACCTACGGAGCCACTGAGGTCTCCGCCTACACCACTCCCACCCACCCCATTACCAACTGCAGCGGCCAAAGCCTCTTTGGTCATCTCATATGTGAAGTCTAGCTGCTTGTCTCCCTTATTGAGCCTAAACTTTGACCTTCTGAGGTCCCGGAATTTTCCAAATGGGACAGTGAAATCCACCACCCAAGGCAGGACTGGGTGATAATTAGGGTCTCCTTCTCGCCTTCCTGCTAGCCTGTTGAGCTCCATCAAGTAGCGAAAATTACTGACTCGTCCATGGACCCAGTCTAGAACCAACTTCTTAAGGTCAGCAAAGCAATCTTTGCAAAGTCTCTTGTTTTCTTTGCTCACACGTGACTTATCCCCTTGTAGGCCTCTTTTTGAAATTTGACCGCCAGTAACGTCACTACCTACTTCCCCGTCCTCCCCCAGTTCCTCATAATGGGCCAGGTTGAGCTTTAGACGACTGCAGAGTTGATCATCTACTGCTATGTCCAGCAGTGAAAGCTCGCCACAAGACAGACCTGCTGCATGACAGGCCTGCTGGGCTATGAGTAACTGGTAGAGAATGAACAACACTTTGGCATGGCTGTTAGCAAGCTTCGCTGGGCTAAAGGACACAATATCATGAAGTGAATACTGAGTATAAGGTAGAATCACATAGAGCATCTCTCCTGTCTCCAACAAAAACTCTGCTGGAAGAACATTAGGGCACAGATGCTCCGACTGGGACTTGGGAAAATAAGATGAACTGGATGACATGTAGTTTTCTTTCTCCTTTTCTCTGGCTGGAGAAAGAGATGGTGAAACTTTGTCAGTTGAGATGAAAGTTGAATTGAAGAGCTTCTGTAGAGCATAACGCACTGCATCTACAGCTGCAGTATGCATCTGCTCATTGGCTCCTGCATAGGGCTGCACAAATTTAGAGTGAGCATCACGCCATTGATTCCTATAAGGAAAAAAAAAGATTACTATTCCACACATGTTCAACAGAGTAACAATTTTGGTATTTCAAATTCATACATAAATTTTACAAGGGTGAGCTTTTAAATTAATTACAAACAAGACATTAAACCAATATTTAGGCATCGAATGTCGAACAATAACAGAATACAGGAACCTATATCCAAAAGCTACGAGCAAGGGTTAAATACCTAAGAGTTAGAATGCATGATTAATCCCATGGAAATTACAAATTCACAGTAAAGTGAGAAACTCTATCCTAACTATGTGAGGGAGAACTGCTATTAAACGAAGCCCAATTGGACACAAAAACACCACAAAGGCTTAAGAAATCTACAAGGTAAGTTTGAGTTCATTTCAAGCAGAGCACCAGGTATGCTAATGTCAAGCAGCAACCAAAAATTACTGTGAACTAACCCCTTTGACTACCCATTATTTCTTTAGTTGACCATTAAAAAAATCTGCTTATTAATTTTCTGATGAACAATTTATCAACCAATCCTTTAACTTTCAGTTTAACGTTTGTTTCTACATTACCAGACACGTTTTTTTTTGAAGATTTTGAGTGACAAAGAGTGAAGAACAAATAATAACTGTCAGCTGTTATGCAAATAACATAATAAAATAACATTTTATAGTAAAACAAGTGTGTATACAGTACCTGAAATTATGTTGTGACACACATTGCATGGTTTTGACATAAGAATCCTGTGACATGAAATTCACTGGGTGATGGCAGGGGTCTCTGGCCAACCTGTAGTTCAGCTTACTTTTCCTCAGACCCTGGATGCACACGCGTGTCCAACCAGGAGGCAACTTTGCCTGGGAACACTGAAGGTAGGTGTGAATTTCTGTTTCGCTGATTCCCTCAAACCGGGCACAACGCGTCAGCCTCCTCTCCCTCAACCCTGTCACCCAGCGAGCAGGAACAAGGGCTATAACCTCCTTGGGACGTGGACCTAGGCCTTGCTGCCGCCGGCCAATCCCAAAGTCTCTCTCAACTGAATGCATCAGCCAATCCATGGTGAGTCTCCAAATTCTTTTAAGTTATCAACTTAACTCGCTGTGTCCCACAAGGATGGCTTCCAGACATTCATGGAGGGAGGAGCAGGTCAAAGTTTTCAAGGGCAGGACCGATCTCCTCTGCCACCTGTTGCACTGAGGAAATACCCAAAAAACATACATGTACAACTGAATGAGCAACTGCTGGCTTAAGTAGTGTTTTAACAAAAACACTGCTGTGCATCACTGTGAGAAACCAATGACAGATAATGATTTTCCACTGGAAAGAAAGGTGGATGGCTGTGTTGTGATGTTGGTGAAAGCACATGACTTCTTGTCACTCTTCCTGAAGTCCCTGAAGTTTTGAGCTCAGCTCACATGACTGCTGCGCTTGTTCTTCCTCTTTGACACTCATACTCTTCACTGGGGCCATGTTTTACAAAAACAAAAGAATTAAACTGCAATTTTATCATAACCAGAGTATTACTCAGTCCGTTCAAAATGTATCAGTTTACTTCCGAAATGTCCTTTGTCATAGTTAGCACCATTAGTTAAGAGGTTTGAATCAGCTAGGCTAGGCTACCCGGGGCAGGCAGAGGTAACATCACTTAATATAGAAACAAGTTCACATAAGCAGACACACAATAATTGCAAACCTCATATTACACATGGAAGTGTGATTTGACGAACCCTCACAAAACCCCTTTTAAGTGATGAATCATGGAATTTGAGGTGGGAGCTTTGAGAAGACAATTTGGGCAAGTAAGTTACTTAAGGCAAACTTAGCGCTAACAGTTAGCTCACGCAGCTAACGTTACGGTCCTCCAGTCAAGCAGGGAAAACGCCACCGTGAGGTTTTCTAAAGCTATTAAGGAATAATTTCACAAAAGCAGCTCCACTGGCTAAATGTAACTCAAATGCAATCGCAGAATAACAGGCACCACAAACAGCGCTTGCGTCTAATATATTTAGCTCACCTGTCGCCGCTCGTAGCAGCAGGCAGCTGCTCGTCTCCAAGCTAGCGGCCGTTTTCACGCATGCTGCTTTTGGACCCCAATAACGTGACGTAACGAGTACATCCTGCCGGTTGACACCAAGCTTGTTGCTCCATTTTGGGGTGTTCACGGGTGCGTGTCAGTGGACAGACCGCGGTCAGTCAGCCGAGGATCTTTTTGTTCGGCGCTGGCTGGGTCCATGTTTCGGAAGCGGCGCCTCACGTGACACAACAGCAGCTCCGTCTCACGTGACTCCGCCTGATTGACGGCTGCTGCGCGCGCAAGCAAATGGTATTTCGTCAATTGAGGGATTAGTTTTGCAACGGGCGGTCTGTTTGTTTTCCTTTGCACAATCTTCTCAATTGTTTAAACAAATTGCATGTGGCAAATGAAAAGTTTAAACTTTTGGTTAGAGCGACACCAGCAAACTAATGGCTTATGTCTAACCAAATTAAGGTAGTGGATAAATTAGATGTGCCGTTTCAGTTTCCAGAGAACTACCCTGCTGACTTTTTCGCAGCGTGTAAATATAACATAAAAGTATTTTTCTTCCTCTACACTGATCGGGGTGTAGTGACAGATGTCTCCACGAGGGGGCAATATGTGTGCACTTTCAAACGCTTCCCCAGTCCTAAAATACCGCACACAGGATGCTGATTTGGAGTTATGTGAGCTTTAATTTTGTTGGATTGGCTCAAACATTTACATAATGTTTCGTAAATCCAAAACAACGTAATCAAGATCTCTTTAAGGTGTTAAATGGGCTAACCCCACAATACTTTTCTGATTTGTTGACCTGGTGTGTGCCCTCCCAACCACTGAGATTTGCTGATGGAGCCCTGCTGTTTTCCCCAAGGTCGCACTTTGTGACAAAAGGTGATAGAGCTTTGCATTACCTTTCACTATGTCTATTACTACTTTGTAACTCAGTAAATCCCTCTTTTAAATCTCTTCTAAAAACCTTTCATTTTGTCAAGGCCTTTCGACACATTTGAGTTTGAGTTATTATTTGTAATGATTTGATTTTAATTTAGATTTTTGTTTTTACGCTGTGTTTATATCACTTTAGTTTTATTTTAACCTCCTTGTCTGGTTTAATTTCTGTATTATAAAGCACTTTGTAACCACTTCAAGAAAAGCACTATATAAATAAAGTTCAGTATTATTATTATTGTTATTATTATTGCGTGGTGTTGTCATGCAGGCATAATAACTGTTTGGTATCCAAGTCTGGTCACTTTTGTGTCACGCACTTTAATCTGTTCACCAGCATCAAACAACATCAAAGTTTGTTCCAAGATGATCTCAAATAGGTACTGCTTAAAATAATCATTTGATTCAAAAAGCAAAATGTAAAATGTGCCATTAAATAAGCGCAGAGTTCCATTTAAAAGCCATGTGACTAATATATAAAAAAAAAGGCCACATTACTGGTGAAAAGACAGCTGAGGCGACATACAAAAGTGAATAAATAAATCAACCCCGCTGAAACTGAAAATCTAAAAATCGTTTCCAACTTACTGCACCTGTTGATCCCTTTTTGTGAATTATCAGCACACAAGAAAAATGAGAAGTAAAACTGATTTCCTAGAGTGCACAGAATACATGTTTGTCAATGTAGACACAAGTCTACTTTGAACGGTACTTGTTTGCAACATGTTTTCAGGGCTGCATCTTAAGGAGAAAATCACTGTTAGTTTATCTAGTGTTGTGAATTTACAGACTATGGATTATATTGTAACTATATTTATCACCATGATACTAATATATCACTTATTTGTACTTATTCCAGGAGCTATCAATATGCTCCACCAGCTGTATTTATGTGCCTGCCTTACAATGTTTGTAGCTGCTATTACACATAATCCAGACACTTTAACAGAGTTTAACAGCAACACACTGCGCTCCAAGTACCTCATTTATCTTGTGCCATTAAATGTATCTTGGTGGAGAACTGATAAGATCCACACATGACAATTCAAATAAGATATTCTTTAAGATCTTTAAAATAGGCTTTATTGTTGAGACAGACACACACACAAAAAAAAATTGCAAGGAATTTGACTATATCTAACAGTGCTCAACAACATTTGATCAGCAGATAATGGGAAATGTAAATAAAAAGAAGAAAAAGATTATATAAGATGATAAGAAAATAGAATCACAATTGTTAAAACTAGTTCCACAAACGGTCAGCTCTGTTTGAGTCTCTCTCTCTCTCTCTCCCTCTCTCTCTCTCTCTCTCGCTCTCTCTCTCTCTCTCTCGCTCTCTCTCTCTCTCTCTCGCTCTCTCTCTCTCTCTCTCGCTCTCTCTCTCTCTCTCTCGCTCTCTCTCTCTCTCTCTCGCTCTCTCTCTCTCTCTCTCGCTCTCTCTCTCTCTCTCTCGCTCTCTCTCTCTCTCTCTCGCTCTCTCTCTCTCTCTCTCGCTCTCTCTCTCTCTCTCTCGCTCTCTCTCTCTCTCTCTCGCTCTCTCTCTCTCTCTCTCGCTCTCTCTCTCTCTCTCTCGCTCTCTCTCTCTCTCTCTCGCTCTCTCTCTCTCTCTCTCGCTCTCTCTCTCTCTCTCTCTCTCTCTCCCAGCCCTCATTGTGATTCGCGCCTCTCTCTCTCTCTCTCTCTCCCTCCTTTATTCGCTCGGGTCGCCCCCCTCCTCCACTCCTCTGCGCTTGAAAAGCGCGATCCGCGATGGGAAAGCCTCCCTTTCTCTCTTATCCTTCGGGATGGCATTCCTCAAGTGTCTGCGCTCCGCCAGGAACGACATTATCCTCTTCTCCTCCCCGCTGCTCCTTCTCCCGCTGCCTTTGGTCATCGGGACATCGGTGAGTAACTGATGTGGACAGGGCCGATTTTAACTTTCCCGCACTGATTTTGATTTCAAATAACCCACACGTTGTACCTTTTATGCCGCTATTGTGATTTGTGAAGTTGAACCGGGGTAAATGCACTTCCAGCAAAATTGCCCACAGACACTTGGTTTCCGGCCTCAAAGGCAGCGCGCTTCAGAGGGATCGGATGTGACTGTGTGCACCTGTTGATGCTGCTCCCTGAGCAGCGTCGCCCGAGGCTGCAGCGCTGCCGGCTGCTGTTGTTTTAACTCCCAGTTGTTAGCATGAAGGGTCCTGGCCACCGTGGGAACGCTGCCCGCCGCCTACATGCCCCGCACAGACGTGTGCGCAGGCATGTAGGCATGTTTGGATAGACCGCAGCCGCGAACAAAGGCATGTGTTAGAGCAGCGGAGTGAGAAATCTCAAGCTTCAGGACCGTGTGCCTGCAGGAGAAAAAAGGGGATTTTTTTTTTTTTTTTTTTTTTTTACAGCAGCTTAATGCACACAGTGACTCGGGGCACAACTTGACAAATTAATTAAAACCATATGAATCTTTAAGAAAATCAACTGTCCAAGCAGGTGACAAGAAAATAATTAATAAGCACACTTATCTTTAACCTTTGAGCCACAATTAGACTCCATTTTTTCTTATGTAACCTGTTTTCACATCTTTGTACAGGAGGCAGAATGTGCCTATGTCATCATCCTTATGGCGGTGTTTTGGTGCACGGAGGTCCTGCCGCTGGCAGTGACAGCTCTCCTCCCAGCCCTCCTCTTCCCGCTCTTTGGCATCATGGAGTCCAAAGATGTAAGTGAAATCACCAGAGCGTTGTGGAGAATTGTTGCGCCGCTCACAGCCGACATGTCTTATACTCTGCCTGGTGCCTGCTGTGCCCAGGTGTGCATGCAGTACCTGAAGGACACGAACCTGCTGTTTGTGGGGGGGTTGATGGTGGCCGTAGCCGTGGAGCACTGGAATCTACACAAACGCATCGCGCTGAGGGTGCTGCTCTTTGTTGGTGTTCGTCCAGCGCTGTGAGTGGCTCACGCGCACAATGCAGATCCCGTTTGGACTATTACCTTTAACGCCCCTGTTTTGAAGAGCGGCCTGTCTAATCAACTATCACATCCAAAAACCTGATGTACTGTAGATAAATGAATGTCAGAGTTTTATGATCTTTCTGTTGTAAAACCCCTCGAGGCCACACCTCCACCTCACGACCACGCAATGCTTTTCTCTCACTGTTGTCTTTCACTGGCAGCTTGATGTTGGGTTTCATGGGCGTGACAGCCTTCTTATCCATGTGGATCAGTAACACGGCCACCACAGCCATGATGGTGCCTATCGTCCAAGCGGTGCTGGAGCAGCTCAACAACAGCGAAGTGGAGATCCCTCAGATCCTCAGCTCGCAGGAGCAGGACCAGGCAACAGAGGCCGACAGCAAGCAGAACGAGGGACAAGGTGAGCCACGGTCGCCTGCGAGCCGAGAAAACACTCTGAAGAAGCCCTTTTTAATTCCTTGCTCTTTGTTTTGAAGGGTCGGTGGTGGTGACTTTCTTAGACGCTGCAGTGGAGGCCGCCAAGCACAAGGAAGCGGCAGAAAGAAAGAGAATGTGTAAAGGGATGACCCTGTGCATCTGTTACGCTGCCAGCATCGGCGGTACCGCCACGCTGACAGGAACCGGCCCCAACCTGGTGCTCAAGGGACAGATGAACCAGTGAGTGCCCGCCCAAAGCTTTGTTCAGTCATAGTCTGCAGCTTTCCTGTCCTATATAAAAACAAACGGATGAAAAAACGTTTTTCTTAGACTCTTTCCTCAAAACGGAGACGTGATTAACTTTGCGTCCTGGTTCGGCTTCGCCTTCCCTAACATGATCCTCATGCTCACGCTGGCCTGGCTCTGGCTGCAGTTCGTCTTCATGGGATTCAAGTGAGTTCGGTGACCATTGAACTCCAATTATGATGACAGAGATCTGACTCGTTGTCATTTTTTTTGCTTCATCAGGAGTGTGATTGAGTATAGAGGTGACACCGATTTTTATTTTAATGCGATTGCTGTAGCTTTAAGAAGACGTGGGGCTGCGGGGTTGTGAAGACAGAGAAGGACATTGCCGCCTATAATGTCATCCGTGAGCAGCACCGCCTGCTGGGGCCCATGTCCTTCGGAGAGTTAAGTGTCCTGGGTCTCTTTATTCTGCTGGTGGTGATGTGGTTCACGAGGGACCCCGGCTTCGTCAGCGGATGGGCAACAGATGTTTTCAACTCCAAAGCAGAGTTTGTGCACAAAATTTCAACCGCATTTTGTCATATTTCCTTTGACGAAACTTTCATAGAGCTAAGTCCCTTCATCTCTGCCCTCCTCAGGTACGTCACGGACGCCACGGTAGCAATCTTCATTGCCGTCCTCCTCTTCGTTCTGCCCTCTAAACCCCCACGTTTCTGTTCGTGGAGGACTCAAAGTTTTGACACTGGTGAGTTCTGGGAAAATATACACAGTGCCATATTTTAAGAGTCTCTCAGTGCTGACAGTGGGTTTGTTGTAGTACCTCATCAAGCTGTTGGCTCCACGCCGCGACTCCTCACCTGGAAGGTTGCCCAAAAGAAGTTACCGTGGGGCATCGTGCTTCTCCTCGGGGGAGGTTTTGCACTCGCCAAGGGCAGCGAAGTAAGTGACAGTCCCAAAGTTAATGGGGAGCTAAGTAATAATGCATCTAAACCGGGCTTCATGGTTGGGTGTGTTTAAAATGGTGATTTCACGAAGACTTTCACACTCTTTTCCATACTGTTTACTGTTGATATTTTTGTTTATTTTCAACTGATAACATTCTATATAGTGGTTCTTATTGCATTCCTACACTGGATTTCTAGTTTATATTTAATGCATCATTGCAGCATCATCTGAAACATCAGGCTCTTTGAACAGAGCTGTGTGAAGTTACTGCTACTGGAAGTTCAATTTTTGCCGTAACGTGTTGCTTTTTTTTTTTTTTTTTTTTTTTGCCATAGCAACAGGATAATTGCATTTTACTCAAAGTAAAGCAAATATTAGCTAATCTTTTTAGATGAGTACAGTGAGCATTTCCAAAGAAGACTCAAGCAGTATTTTTCATATACCGTATATTCATTGTGGATTTCTCTTTAGGAATCTGGACTCTCAAAGTGGATGGGAGACCAAATGACTCCACTGCAAAACATCCCTCCCTGGGCAATTGCTATCATCTTATGCCTGCTTATTGCTACCTTCACCGAGTGCACCAGCAATGTGGCCACTGCAACGCTCTTCTTACCTGTGTTAGCCTCCATGGTGAGTTTTTGGAGAGTGACAATATGGTTGATTGAAAAAACAAACAGAGGCGGAGACAGATTCTCAGACTGCTGGAGACAGACAATTACATTCGGCTGCTGTGGTTCAGTGAGTTGAAGTGCCACTACCCGGTGCATTTTATTTTAAAGCGATTTCTCCGATAGGAGTGCAGCTTTGAAACTACTCCCTGTGCGAGCTGGCCTATTTTCCCTTGTTTGGCTACCCATCTAGTTGGTAATTCAAGCTGAATATGTTGAGTCCCCTTCCCTGGGCCTCTCCTCCCATTAATAATCTGCCAAACACACCAATTCTTTTCAAATTGTGCCTTGTAATGCTGCCCACCCCACTTCTGCTGAAGAATGGCATCACTATGCCCGCTAGTTTAGCAGAGCCAAAGCCGGGGTCTGAAAGACAGTGCCAAGCAGGGGTATTCAGAAAGATATTGATGGTGTGAGACTACGGGTAAAAAAAAAAAAAAAAAAAAAAAAAAAAAAAAAGAAAAAAAAGAAACAGGAAAGAAAACATCTGAAGCCCACATGAAACAGGTTTGACATAGTAAAGATATTTTCCTCTATTCGTCGTCAATAACTGGAATAATTGCAGTCCTGCTAAGGAGTCGCTCGAAGGATTTCCAACGTATCTAAGAGTACGTTGACGTGAGAGCGGCGGAATGTCCACCAGCACGTGACAAATCACAAACTCTACTGGCAGCAGGTTTCACAGCAAAGGGCTAACCTTAATACCCCCCCCCCCCCAATGTTTTCCTATGGAGTTTGTTATAGCTTTTATCTGTCAGTTGCAACTTTTTGATTTGCTTTAAAGCAAATCAAATTAGTAAATAATAAAAAAAAGTAAATATGAGAACAAGTGACTGAGTGCAAGGCTTCAGTGTTTCCAACTCTGTTGTACATGCTATCAATATCGGCAGCTATAAAAAATATTTGGGTTACAGAAAAAACAATGCAGAAAAAAAGGTGTTTGGGCTAATAATTCTAGTCCCCTGGAATTATTGAATTTCCAATGAAAGTCACTTAAGTCATTTAAGACGATAAAAGTTTATTGTCAATCGGTAAAACATTCTGCCTTTGTCACATATCTTTAGTATAAATGTTTGATAACCTCATTTGAGGGGTCATTGCAAACATTTTTCTGTATATCGGACCAATACGGTATATTGGAACTTTTTTTCCTCCCTAATATCGGAGTAAATCGGGCTCTACTTTTGTAAGCAGTAGAGTTTTGACAGAATTAAGAAGAAGGGGCGTTTCCTCAAACGCCTCTCGTGATCCCAGATCTGAAATCTGGGATCTTCAATTAAAGATAATGCCATTTTCCGGAGAGTTAATAGATTTTTTTCTATGCGTTTATGTCTAACCCAGAATTCTAACACAGAATTTACCTCACGCGCAGCTGAAAAGAGGAGATGACGCTTTGTGGCATTCATGGTTTGGGTTACACGTCAGTGTGTGTGTCATCCTGTCAAGCAGACGAGACATCACCACATGACATACAGCCTAAAGTTTAAAGAAGACATTTTCAGGCCTTTCACCCATTGTTTATTTTTAAAAACATAAATTACCGTGCGCTTGTAAGCATCTTTGCTGTGGGATATGTAATTCGGCAGCAAATTTCAGAGTAACTTTTTTTGCATCGTAGTAGTCTGCCATTATCGCTTCATACGTAGTGCTTTTCTATTTTGGAAATCATGACTCTGCCCCGAGCTTGCAGGAATTACATCTTAATTACACCGCCCTAATGAGAGTTTTCACTCCACACAAAAGTGCACACATTTCAATCCGAGTTATGAGTCACTGATTACAGCTGTGTAAAGAACAGCCAGATGAAGCGCTGGAGGGTTTTGTTAACAGGGCTATGTTCATCCCTGTCTCACACTGTTGAAACTTTCTGTGTGATCATTACAGGCTCAGTCCATTCAAATCAATCCTCTCTACGTCATGGTGCCTTGTACCCTGAGTGCCTCCTTCGCCTTCATGCTGCCTGTTGCTACGCCACCAAATGCTATAGTCTTCTCTTATGGATACCTCAAGGTTGCTGACATGGTGAGTATGGCAGCCGTTTGTCCGTTTTGCTGTTGATTCCGTAAAATTATATGTTGAACATGCAAAGTCGCCACGTTAGGGCCTCTGTTATACTAAATGGATAGCTGAGCCAAGCCACTCACAGTGGTGACATGAGTTGGGACATAAGCGCAACTCAGTCTTGTTGAGCGTTGGATCAAGATAATCAATGCTCTTCTTTAGACAGGAAGCTTTCTGGACTGTTGCTGGAGGACTGTGACGTGCACCAAACAGCCAATGTACCAATTGTCTAAAACATCAGCCATAAGATAACATAAGCTTGCCAGTAAGGGAGACGCTCCGATTGTGTGTATGGAAGTGCGGCTGAGTGTTTGTGTGACTGACCTCAGAACTCACCGGGAACTCCAGTTCCCTTGGAAATTTCCGTCCTCTCTCTTTTTGTCCCGTCTGTGCACTTAAAAAGCAGATGCAGAAGCTCCGGTGTCCGACATGCTGTGTGTTCTTGTCAGTTTGTGCAATCAAAATTGTGCCCAAATGTACCTAACATGATTAGAAAGAGCTAGACTGGTTGTGCGAAGTTTAAAAATCCTACCTACAGCACCTAACCCTAACTTCATATTCCAGGTCTTTAACCTAGTTATACTAAGCAGCTCCTGGCTGCAGCTCTATCCTTAGACTTGTTCAGCGAGTATCCCCCCTATTATTGTTTCAGTATTACTAAATACGCCTCCTCTTTTTTTCCCCTTAGGCCAGGACAGGAATAGTCATGAACATCATTGGCATTCTTTGTATTACACTGGCCATCAACAGCTGGGGCAAGGCCATGTTTGACCTGGACTCCTTCCCCTCCTGGGCCAACGCCACCGAGGCGTGAGCCTGGGTCTGCCACAGGAGAGGATCCACACACACTCTTCCTCCCTATCTGCAGGTGCCAGACAAAGACCTCTGGTCAGAGCTGTAGCACAGGACAACATGGCCGACTGCACGGGTCTGACGTGCGTTAGAAAACAGGCCCCCAGGGCGTGTTTTCGTAGACAGTGGAGTCTTGTGAAAGGAAGCGGTGATTAGTATACCTGGGGAAAGGAAGAAAAGAGGTTGAAAAAATGTCAATATTTTTTTGTTTACATTGTATCATAGTTAAGTTACAAAAATTATTTATATCATCAACAAAGACTATAACACTGTTAAGAATCAACTTTTATAAAAGTCAAGTTCGTTCTTTTTACTATAGAAAAGCACTATCCATGAAGTTTTTAGAAATGCCTTGTGTAGTC
>KV751316.1:9544809-9564545 GCA_001698575.1 Mola mola
CATAACTTAATAGCAAAAAGCCATATGGTATTAAGTAGCAAGATAACTTAGCAAATTTAAAGTATTTATTAATATTATTTGCAATTGTACTTAAGTTAAGGATTTAAATTTCATGCCACTTTTGATTTTAATCAACTAGACAATATTGTCCCTTTAACTCCCAGCTGTAATTTTAAGTTAAGACCCTTTCAGACAGGATGTGATTTGAGCTGTTCTTGTGGCCGGTTTCAGCACGGCGAAATGTCAGCACAGACAAAGTGCTCGTAGCTAGTTTAATGACTGTATGTTTTCAGTCTTAAGTCTCTGACTCTATAATCCATTAGTGAGTCATGGCTCCAATGGGCTTTGGGTCGGGCGATTTCAGACCAGTTTGCAACCGCTAGCATGTCATTAAAGGTGTTGCCCGATGTGCAACATAGTTGATTTTTGTGTCTCACGCCGAGCTCGTCAAGATACCAACGCAATAGGTTTCCTGCATCATCATGTAGCCTGCTGAGGCTTTGGATTGATAGTCCTCCCAACCTAGCAACCCCAACGAGTCGGTATGTGATGACCCAAGAATAAGACTCAGCATGTTCTGCCAGATCTTCTACTAGGTCACTATGCCCAATAAGAAGCTTGCAGTTAACATGGCCAATTAAATAGAAGGACTTTTCAAAGATGATGCGGGCAGGAATGAATTCAGCATCCGACAATGTGTGAAACAAAACTAACTTTTATGTGCCGCTGAAGATTGATTGATACCTTGATGTTGGCATTTTAGTGAGTGAAATAGGGAAAAATTCTGACTTTGATTTCTCGGAAGAAAAAAAAAATCAGATGAGCCATAAATTAAAAAGAAAGTGTGTGGTTTCTATTGTTAAAAAGGGGCAACTTGTGACTGTGGATGTGATGTAAAAGGGTTTAAAAGGCATGTTTAGTTTCAGCTCGACTTTAAGTGATAAAGCATTTTTTTTTTTCAGAAAGTTATACTATCTTATAGAAACATTAGGTGCAATAGCCCTTTGATAGTCTCTCTTCTTTTGCTCTCTGTCAGTCCCATGTACTGTCAAACAAACTTTGGGGGGTGACAGAATTTATTATTTTATGAAGAGTGACCACTTTTGCTGCTTTTCATCAATACAGTGTACACTGTTGAGTCGTGCAAGCACTCTGGTACTTGAACAAATAGAATAACACATTTTGTACTGTAAAAATAGATTTCTACATTTTCCTTATTAATCTTGTAGCTTGCTAACATAGAATATATGTAGTCTACCTTGTGACCATGGAGAGATTAGAATTTACCTTAAAGAAAATATGGAATGATTTTAGCTTGGAACATGGGGAGCACTTTAGACTTGTGTGCCCAAAATGACTCTTGGTCATAACCAAAAATAAACAAAGGAATAATGAATAAATAAAGATCACTCATCAAAACTTTTACAGATGAATGAATAAATAGAGGGAGGTAATTTGTATCCATTTGGGTAGGATTAT
This sequence comes from Mola mola, assembly GCA_001698575.1. NCBI lineage: Eukaryota > Metazoa > Chordata > Actinopteri > Tetraodontiformes > Molidae > Mola > Mola mola. The sequence continues at coordinate 9,546,289 of KV751316.1, forward strand.
GTATATCCATGTGAAAATGACGGGAGGAAAACACTGAACATTGTTTTCAAGTTTCTGTTTGAAAAAATAAATAATATATATATTTATCACTCTCCTCACAGGTTTTCCATACTCATAGTTTATATCTAATACAAACAAACGCAACACAGCTGCTTAATGATGTCTTTTATAATTGATACATTTTTGTGTCAAACTCTGTACTTTCATTTAAGTAAAATACGAAATAATGCACAATAATTAATTTAAGTGTTGTTTACATTGTGACGTCGCTAAATCTGCTGAATAAAAATATCAAAATAACTTCCACTACTGCTATTAACTGCTGGGGATTTTGCAAGAGAGTCAAGGTAATGGGTGTAAAAAACATACAGCGTAGCACTGGACTACAAGTCAACATGTACTTTTGCCCCCAATCCAAACTGACCCCGGCATTGATGTATATCAGAGCTTATGCTGGTTTGTCCAGCATCACTTGAACTTTGAAATGTGTCGTGACACAAAAACATCTCTGTGTGCCTTGTAAAAGTGAACTGACTTATTAACACGTTAATCCTAACTGTAATAAAGTGGTATTTAAGAATCAATGTATATATTTTTTCTGCGTTTGTACCATGGAAATGAAAAATAAAGTATCTTCTCTGTTGAACTTCTAGTGCTTTCTAGTCATGTGATCTCTATAGATTGGTTTACAAACACCAGTATACAGTATTTAATGAGGCATGGTAAACAGTAAATTAAAAAAGGAAAAAAAAAAAAAAGAATCCTCGTTCTTTGACTTTTAAACATAATGGGATTTAATAAAACAGTCATCCCACCTTCATCACTAATCGGCTCTTTCGAAGCCCCACATGAAATTAGCTGTTTGTTTCTCCGCTGATTGCATCGCGACTTCTCGTCACTGCCATAAATCTGATATAATCCTGTAAACGCAGTGTGGAAAGCCACAGTAATCCTGCACCCAAAGGGCACACCTAAGGTTTGATGCCAAGACATCTGTGTCACTCTCCTTTTTCTGAGCCTTTTTGTGTGAGCCAAGTCGCCAAAGCAGTTATTGTCCGGGGCTGTCCGTGCGTCATAAACATTATGGGCTCACAGAGTGACTTTCACCACAGAGACCCCCACTTTAAGCGGCTTTGAGCAGGACAAAGTATCATCACCAGTTCAAAGATAAGACTGATTTTAAATTGCTTTCAGTGATCATAAAACATTCAGGGGATCACCAAAGACATCATCTGCAGTGATGTTTCCTGCCTCCTACGCAGGCCGAGCGTCCTGAACTGGTGCCAGCATCGTAGCATCGTGCCAGCTTATAGTCAGACGGGCTCCTTCGATGATGTCATCATTGTGGAGGATCCCACTTTAAGCCCTGGGAGGTTGTGTATCCCACAGGCCTGCAGTTTTCCAGACAGACAAAGCGCCCAAAAACAGCACAAAAATCATGTTGGTGGCATTGTGTGACAGGGGAGAACATGTAATACTGCTGCAAAGGAGGCGGGAAGAAAGAAATGAAAAGGTCACATGAGCGTTTTAACCTCAGCTCTGTCGGACAATTAAAATGTTAGACAGATTAAAAGTGGTTAACAAGCAGTTGGGTGCATAGGGCATGTCAGATCACTATGATCTTGAGTCCCGTTTGGGGAAAAAAATAAGCTTATATAATTACAGTGCCTTTTTTTTCCCCCTTTGCTGTCCCTCAGACACCCATTCATTATCCATTGAAACACTCTCTTGTGCATCAGAATAAATATACTGTATACTCGTAAGACTTTGGCAGGAAATTGAAGGTGATTTTCTTTGACAGGGTTTCATGCAACTGACTGCACACACAAGACCTCTAATGAAGACAAAAACTCACCTCTTTTAGATCGTAAACTAGGCCTTCTTGGTGTTGAGTAAGCAACTAGAAAGATTAATGAATGACTAGCAGAACAATTTCCCATCATGTGAGGGGGAAAAAAATGAAAGTCCAGGTACACAAAGGGTCACATTCAATGTCTGGACCACCTGTTGGAATTTGTAACCATTTTGGCTTCATGAAGCAACAGTGGCCTTCCACCTTTCCCGTATCAGTTACATGTGAGGACAATATGTGGTCTGTCTGATACAATCAGTCCTTCCTGGTGCATACTCAAGTTTAGAGTTGGTTTCAGTTAGCGTTCTGAGTATCCAATTAAACTTTGGACAGGAGTCAACAGGCCAAACCACCTAAATAATCCCGAGGAGGACAGAGGGCCTTTCTTTGTCCTCTTTTGACCGAAATACACAGGCTAAGGTACCTACAGCTAATTCCTCAAAAACATCTACAACATCAAATTTGCAGAGCTCAAATTTCTTGTGGCATTTTTCAGACACAAGGCAACACAGTGAGGACTGGTGATGGTAAATTAAAGATGATATTCCAAAACGTTTTTGTCTGTTGCTTTGCAGGGAAACATGAGGAAAAACTTATATCATATTGCAAATACGGATACAAGTAAATGTGAGAGCGTAGTTCCTATTCATCCCTGTGATATACTGTTTCTTGCAGGTTGTGGACAGCTATGACACTGGTGACTGCTGTCTGACCCAAGGTTTGGCTAGTAGGTACAGATAACATGGATCTTGACAATGAATCCAAACAAAGTTTCTCTTTAACTGAATGAATGGCTTTGCTTGAAGAACCCTGTGTCTCTCAAGAACCTAAAGTCAAACCACCCAGATAAATTATATTCTTTTGATAGGAGATTATCCACCTACTGCACATGTGCATTTTACCAGTACTTACTACTCTCTAACGCTATTCTACTTAACTAGTTTTTTGTTTTCATTTTAGGTATGAGCTGCTGATCTACAACAGGTTTTCATCACCTTCTTCGTCTTGGTTAATTACGTTCATGTACGGTTCATGTTTCAGAACTGATTGGTGTTCAGCCAGATTACGGCACAGTAAACATGGAACCAGTAGGAATACACTCAGATGGAGAGGAATCGGGCCTTAATAGGAACCCAGCAGCTAATTTTTAGCATTATAAGGCACATTAACTCTTGTATACACGATCAGCCACAACATTAGGACCACGATTACCATTCAGGAACGGCGTGTGGAACATGTTGAAGAGCCCTAGCCTAACCTGGCCTCCAAACTCCCCACCTCCCAACCCAACTGAGCCTTCATGGAATGAAATGACGGAACCATGGACAGAAAAGAGCCCCACCCTGCATGACCCAAAGATCCACCGCCAATGTCCTGGTGCCAAGTAGTACTGGAAAGCCTGAGAGGTCGTCCTGACAGGTCAGAGATATTTTGGTGGCATCAGAATGACCAAAATAATACCAGGCAGATGGTTAGGAATAGGATTTTCATGTTTGGTCAGGACACATGTAGTTGCATGATGTTTACTCAATTACTTCTCCTGCACCCAAAATCCTTCGTCTCAAGATATTTTGAGCAGGATAATATTTTTGCATGTAAGACATGTGCTCCAAAACAGAGTGAAGGATGACGCATCGCACTGTATGACCACAACTCACGTGTTCTTTGCACCACTTGACTCGCGAAAAAAAGACACTTTAAGTGTAATAAGAGGTTAAAGAACTGCAACCCTATTATTGTGTCCCTCTTTCAGAAGTTTTCAATAGACTGTTTTGATGAAGCACCCTGGTCAGTCAAACCTCACATTGACATTTACGGTCAGTTTACTAAAAGTCTGTGATCTCCTTGCATGTCAAAACAAAGCACAAACATTTTGTTGTTTGTGCCGCAAAAAGCTCCGACCTGATGTCTCTCCTCCGGATCAGGTGAACATATATGGTGCTGAGATTGTTTGTCCTGTTAAAGCCTATTACAAAACGGATCTTTTTTAGATTATTGTCATGCCCTGGCAGCCAGAATGTTACCATTAAACACAATTCCAGAGATGTAATAATCTAATATGATTGTAATATGACTCACTATTATTCTAATTGATGATTATTTTCACCAACAAAGTCAGAGGTCTTCTTCTATCTCGCCTTGCACAAGTTTGTAGGCTACACAAAAGAAGTTGTCCATAGATTTGGAGGAAATTTGGTGCATATCTGAAACCTGGATCTAGGTGTGGATCAACTTTCAAACCTGGAAAATAACTCAAAACTAATATCTTAGCACATTTTCCTGATTTTTTGGTTGCATTCTGTTTTTAATTCATGTTCTACACAGTTTAATCTTTGAATTAATGTATATCAATGTTTTGGTTAAATACAAAATACAGAGCAGTCTATTACGCATATAATGCATGCACATAAATACAGTACAGTGTAACCATAGACCTGTCTCATAAATGGCAATTTGTACATACATTTAATTGCTCTCTTTTATACATATATTTAATCCAAACAAATGCACTTTTTTAAAAAAACACTTTAAAAATATAATAATAATATAGAGCTTCTTTCTTCCAAAAAGTCTAAATGGGTTTACAATGATATTTGAACACAAATCGTTACTAAGAACAGGCAAGGCTTTGCAAACCAGTGAGACTAGTTTATGCTTTGATGTTGCCAATTTCAAGTGTACAAAGTCTGCCTTTTCGGGAATTGGTTTGTCTTCACACCAGTAAATCAACTTAATGTTCCATGCCTATTAAAAAAAAACAGAAAAACTGGGCAGAGCATTTCGTAAAAAAGGCTTGCTAATTCATACAAGTCATAAAATTGCTGGACAAATATTCTTTATTATTCACACAATAAAGGAAGAAAATGGTGAAATATTGATTGTGTAAGAAAAAGAAAAAAAAAAACAACAAATAGTGGTGGTCTTCAGAACTGAGTAAAGTATGCCCCCTGCTGGCCATAGCCCTAAACTATATCAAAATGCTGACAATTAATGTTGAGTCTGATATTAATTTTGACGGTCTGTATCATAAGCAAACATTGAGCTAATACCACTGTTGTAGCCTCTTTCCTAAACAATTGTTGAAATTTTGAATGAGATAAAACGTTGGATGAATGGTGCTGAAGCTAGAATGTTCAAAAATATCATTGTGTTGTAGAGCTCAATGATAAAGGAGATCCTTCATTCTATATCAGCGGCAGATCAACTATTAACAAGAAATGGATTTTATGGACTGCAATTAATAATTTGTTTTGCAACCAAACTAAGTGAACTTCCCATTGTGGATGAATCAAGATTATCTTATTGTGGCTGTTTATCAGAAGAGATGACAGTGGAGCAGATGAAGACAGATTCATCTTAATTAAAAATAAAACTGTTATCCGAATACTATAATTCTTATTTTTCCATACACTACAGCGAGATAATAATGAAGAATTAAGAAAAGGAAGATTGGTGGGCAAGCTCTAGATTTACAGAGAGGGTTTAACCATAGTGACACAGCAGGAGATCAAATTAAAACAATTAAAATTGTGTTTAACAATGGTATTTCACTGTAAAATATGTTAACATAGTTAACATATAGGTTAACTATGTTAACCCTGCCACAGCCACCTCGTTTAAACCTGGACAGTCTGGTCGGCCTGTCTGTCATTTCATCAGGACTAAGCGTAAAGTGTGCCCCCTGCTGGCCACAGACCTAAATTGATTTAAAATGCTGACAAATTAGTGTGGATATCCAAAGACAGATAATAGTTATGATGGTCTCTATCATAAACAAGCATTGTGACCCAAACGCAAGACACAGACTTTGGTGCAGAGGGTTTTTATCGTGAGAAGGTGAGGAGTTGAGGTTTCTCTGAGGGAGCAGGTCCAGAGCGAGCGGCAGCTTGCAGTGCAGGTGAGCAGGTGTTCCGAGAAGCAGAGGAGAATGAGGTGAGTAAAAAGACGCTGGGTTGCAAAAGTGACACAGAGCGTAATCCTCAGAGAGCGGGCCAGAGCAGCGAGTACCAGGTGAACGACTGGACGATCCGGCGATGAATGAGCAAAGGGAGCGGGTTTAAATGCAGGGACAGATGATCCTCAGGTGTGTCACCTGCTGAAACTGCCACTCAACGAACCTGCTCCTAAGTAGGGGGGAAAATTGGGAGGAGGTGCCCAGAACAGGATCTCCCAAACTCATGACACTTTGAGCAAATACTACTGCTCTAAATGCTTCCATACACGATTGTGGGACTTTTGGAAGACATAAAAAGTTTATTGAATGGTGTTCAAACTAGAATGCTCACTAATATGGTTCTTTTTTTTGTGAAAATAGGCAGTGACTGAGCAAAAGGAGGGGATTTTATCTTGACGAAAATAAATGTTGTCATAAAACTGAAACCACAGTCTCTTTTTAATGCAGCGTCTACACACAAAAGGAAGAAAAAGACAGAGGAAAAAGCAGAAAATAAGAGAGTACTAAGTATACTGGGTAATGGTAGGAAACCCTTTAGCCTACAAAAACTGATTTAACCCTGGTGTTCAGCAGCCAATGGGAACTAACGGCATTCAGAAGTTCAAAATGGCCACTAGGCCAAAAGGGTCAAAAACGTGACTTCCGACGCGGGTAATATAAACCCATCGCATGACATACAAATTTGGTTTATAACGTGGCGTGGGGCACGTCACATACTTTTTTTTCTTTTTTAGACATGTTTCGAATGAAAGATATGATATATACACGGACCACCATAATATCCAGCCTTCAATTTCGCGACTGTATGTCCCTGTTCATTCATTTATGACTCGTTATGTCAAAGTGGACGTCTCCCTCTTCAACTGGTATCGCTTTTCCAGCGATGCCGTCACGGGTAAGAGAACTGGTCCAAACCTGGTGACGAGGTGCCGCCTCTTCCTCCCCCTCCACGTGACCCGCGAGGAACCGCGTTAGCGGCTGCTTCCGGTACCCTCACCGGCAGAATCCCGACAGGAGCTTGTGACAGCAGCACGCAGCGGAGCACAGAGCGACAATCGTGGCAGCAGAAACCATGTGGAGCAGCACACAGAGTCCCCCCGGGGCCCCGTGGACCGACTGCTGTCTGATAAAGAGGATCCGCATGTTGCCCCCTGTCGGCTCCAAGCAGGAACTTAAAGAGTTGTCAAATCTGGCCGGACCAGTGGTGAGCAATGCGTGACATGCACCAGGGGGGGATACAATTTGGTCACTAATCTAAATGATAAAGTAACATTACAAAAGTTTAAAAGCCTTTATTACTACCCCCAAACTTCTCTGATATAATCCTTAAAAATGCATCTGTTTTAGGTGTAAAGTAGCTTCTGTGAGTGTAATGAGGAGAATTTAACCTCAGCTTGGTTAAACCTCATCCTGCAGACATATTTAAAGTGCCAGGGCAGTGGTAGATACTGTAACTGTAACTGCAGCAATCCACCTTTACACCTGAAAAGGTGAACTGGAATCCTCATATATCTTAGTTTTCAGAATTGCCGAGCAACCCTTATCTGCTGTACATTCACATTGTATTGGTTTAATTGTGTAGCCCGTGACATTTATGTTGAAACCCAGCGAGCTTATTTGGTATGTAAATATAGAATAATTCAAATAAACCCATCATTCAAAATGCTGTAAAAGCAAAGTCATTTTAACTTTAAAAAGTTTGTGTCTGGGCTGCCTTAAAATGGGAAAAAAGAAGTCAAGATGATGTGACTTTTTAATTAAACGGAGCTAACTGAACTTGCATTTTCAAATTCAGTGAACTTTAATATTTTATGGCAGTATTGATACTAACTTTATTAAAGTTAAAACTATGACTTTGTTTTTACAATGCACTTCAATTTAATTTGTGTTTCACTTCGAATGAAGATAGAAAAAACAAAAAACAAAAAAAAAACATTGGCCTCAGTATGGCAAAGAAAATTAACAGTTTACACAGCACAATGATCAACACACACCAGCCTTAGCAAACATTTGATCTCTTCTGCTTCTAGAAAGTAATCACACCAACTTTCTTTACAAATTTGTGAGTCTGTCCAACTGACAGAATGTCGGTAACATTGCATTAGATTATAATGTCATTCAATTATTCTTACTCAGGCACAAGGGAAAAATATTATAGTCCTTTCCCTCATTAACTGAGTGATCGTTTAGTTCGTTAGCATTGATAGTAGTCAACAGTGGACATCAAGGATGGCAAAACTATTACCCACACCCGAATGTGACACCACAATGCTTGTTTTGTCTCACCATATCGTTTTATTATTAAAAATAAATTTAAATGTTTAATTAAATTAAAACATTATGTATATTATGAGCAAAATAGTTGATTAATCATCTAGTTGTTTCAGCACTATGTTCAGTTTGATTAATGACAAAACATCATATTTTATGAGCTCTTTGTGTGTTTTTTTTTTTTTTTTTTTTTTTTTTTTTTTTTCTTGTTGTTTTCCGTTTTTTCAATACAGAAACCTTAATTTGGATCATAATTAGTTAATAAAGCTACAAACGACGAACACACATATTAAATCTGTATTTAACCACATTATTTTTACTAAGTGTACTCATTAACCAACTAACCAATATCTTTTTGTTGCCCCAGATTCCTTTTATATTGTTTGTGGTTTTTTTCTCCGCAGATAATTGCAACTTTCATGAGTTTTGCAGTGGGCTTTGTCAGTACTGTCTTCTGTGGCCATCTGGGGAGGGTAGAGCTGGCATCAGTGTCTTTGGCCATATCAGTAAGTGATGGAATATTTTCTATTTACTAATGTATTAATTATGTTATTTCCTTCTCATCTTCTTGTCTGTGAGCATGCTCGTAGGTCACGACTGAAAATACTGAAGGATATATTGAATAACTAACATTGGATAGTTTAAAGGTGAAGTTCACCCCGGATGTGCATTTTTCAAACCGCTTAGATTAGACTTTTTTACTGAGCTCACTAGAGATTATCTTTTTTTCCAGTCCCCGTACCGATTCCAATACTTGAGCTCTCACTGGCCGATACTAGTGCATTAAGAAACTATTATTAGTATTAGGGCTGTGACTTTCACACATTAATTTTCGATTAATTAGTTACAGAAAAAAATAACGTGTTAAAAAATGTATTATAATCGCACTTTAATTTTCATGTTTGCACATTTCTCCAGTTCCAGGCAAACCGATTATATTGAGGCACAATGTGACGTCAAAACCATGATAAGCATGATTGACAAGGCAGATGAGACTGCGCTGGTGGAGGGGAAATTTAAATATAAAAAGCTTCCAGATGGAAGTGCAAACAGAAATGCAGTTTTTTGTTCTTTGTTTTTTTTAAAAATTTCCCCCGGGGATAAATAAAGTATTCTGAACTGAACTGAACTGAACTGTGGTCTTTATGCAGGAAGGAGTTTGCTTATTACAGGAGCACTTCCACCCTTCGTTACCACCTCAACGTAAAACATGTTGGAGCTAACGCGCAGGCCTGTAACATTAACTCAGCCACTAAATAAGATAACATTACTAGTACAAGCAAGCAGTGTCACCAGTCAACATTCAACCAAATGTCGGGGTTCCGAATTCAGAAACAAAATGTCGAAGACCACTTGGGACAAATGGACCAATTCACTGGCAGCTGGATTGCTGTGGACTGTAGAGACTCTCCATGGTAGAAGATAAGGGCTTACATGAGGCGCTGCAGATTTTTTCCACTGACGCAAATTACGAACCGCCGTCCAGAAAGAAAATGTTGAAAAATATTCAGCAGCTATATGAGGAGGAAAGGGAGGTAAAACAGGGTGTAGCTCTGACTGGGGATCACTGGACCTCTGTTAGCAACAACAGTTACCTTGGTGTGACAGCTCATGTTATAGATGATGACTGGAAACTCCAATCATTTGCTTTGAGCTTGCAGAAGACCAGCTTGTGTGGTCATTATTTTCATGTATATGAAATGACTCACTAACTGAAATCTGGGAAAATCAACATTTACAGCTTCTTAGTCTGTTGCAACAAAGATTTTTGCTCAGTCTGGTTCGTCATACGGGATGTTTCAAAAATGGGAGCAATTGAAGTCTATCAAGATTTGGCCTTATTATAGGGTCAGAATTTCCCCTTTTCTGGAACAAACTATGTTTGCTTTATGTTTTTTTGAACTCATCTGTTGTGTAGTATGCTGATGGAAAATAAATAATATTTGATGTTTAAGTTTATGTATATTGATTTACTCATCTACCAAACTTAAATGTGTTATTTCTCCTGTTAAATATTGAAATTCCATTAAAATGCAATTCATTTCAATTAATTAATTACAAAGCCCCTAATTACTTACATTTTTTAAATCGAATCCCACCCCTAATTAGTATTAGTTGCTATTTATAACAGCTGTATACCACTACCCATGAGTAGATGTAATATGAACTATATACCTTAGCGAACATGAGTAAAGAGTATGATGTAAAGTTTAGGGAGGTAAGATTCTGTAATGTATTTGTGTCGAGCAAACTGCACTGTGGCGAAAGCCAACAGAGGACAGTCATCCAAAACAGTGAATTTGACAATTTTGTCAATTATCTTTGTCATTTTCGGCGCTTCTTTGTGGAATTTAGTATGTTTGAATGTGGATCCCAGCGTTGGCTGCTGCAGTTACTTCGTTTCCTCGTCTGAGTTGGTGAACTTGCTGTGCTCTTTAGCCTAGTTCGTCCTCCAGTGTGTCTCCAAGTTCGCTGGTTCCATCCCTTGAAACTGACGACTTGCATATCATACTAGTCACCATTTAACTTGTTGGACAGTACAAAATACTGCCACAGTGCTAACATTTTGATAACTCTTGCTAGCCTTACACTACAGAAAATTTAGCTGCCCTAAACAGTAGTTGAGAGCGACAGCTCTGTTCTGCAGACACAAGGAAGCTGCTAACAGCTCACAGCTATTTTGTTTTGTAAAAATACTATAAATGATATGGTATTGGATCGGTCCAAAGACCTGTGTACTTGCTGATACCCAATCCATAGTACTATCCATTTCCCATGCTGGTATTGGTATCAGAACAACTCTCACCAAGCTACTATATATTCTCGCAATAGAAGCACTAGGTATAGAAATAAGGATACAGGAGGACATTCATGGAAATTGCGAATTCAGGTCATAAATTAGCACTATTTGCTGATGATATACTATTGTTTGTACTTTTGTTGCTTTTTTTTTTTTTTTAATACTTTATTTGTAGTTAGCAAGGAAATGATTACAGAAAAAACATAGTTACAGCAATGACTCTTTGCAAGCACCACCTGAAGTCGGGTATCACACCCGTTCGTAAGACCTTACAGGTTAAGGTCATGATATGTGACTAACTGTGTTAGAAAGGGTCCCCAGATTCTCTCGAATGTGTTCTGTTGGTCGGGTTTGTGCAGGCACAGTCTTTTCATTTGAATTACCAAAAACATATTGCTTAACCAGTGAGCAAAGGTGGGCAGAGTATTAGACGTCCAGGACAGGAGGATACGTTTCTTAGCCACCACCATCCCTAGGTGCAAAGCAACCAGTGTGTCATGTGGTAGATGGGAAGTTTCCGCAGAGCATCCAAGGATGGCCAGGTCAGGATTAGGCAGAATGTCTCTGGAGTAGGCTGTTGACAGCTGTCCAAATTCAGGTCACCAAAAATTGTGCAATTTAGGGCAGAACCAGAAAAGATGTGCTAGTGAACCCTCAGCAGTATGACACTTATCACATACAGCAGACACAGATGGGAAAATACGATTCAGTTTTGTTTTTGAGTAATGCAATCTGTGCAGCGCCTTGTACTCAATTAACCTATAACGTGAATTTATAGACTAACAATGGAACTGAGACTGTGCCTCCTCCCATAATTCTGTTGATATTTCCAAGTTCAAATCCCTGGCCCAAGCTTCCCTAATAAAATCGGAGGAGACTGAATTAATGAAAGAACCAAAAAATTTTGTTATTAACTGTTTGTAGTCTGGAGTGAGGAGGAGGATCTCAATAAGAGGATGGGTGGTGGAGGTGGGATCAATATGTGGGCAGTTTTCCTTAACATATTATCCGACTTGGAGATAGCGAAAAAAATGTGAGTTTGGAAGATTGAATTTAGTGCTTAGCCGAGCAAATGATGCCAATTGGCTGTTGATGTACAGATCTGAAAAAGTTCTAATGCCCTTCTCCCTCCAGACTACATCTACCCCATCTAACCATGCAGGCAAAAATGAATGATTTAGACATATGGGTGCATGTATGGAGACACTGGGAACCCAGCAAGCCAATTTTATCTGATTTAGTATTCTCAAAGTGTTTGCTGAATTAATTTGGCTGCTGGGGCAGAATCAGAAAACAGAAGAACAGGAAGAGAGGACATTTTGACAGCAGCAGCTTCTAACCAAAAAGGGTTCTCCTCGGCTTTAGCACTTCCACACTTCCAGGAAGTAAGAGCCCTTGAGTTAGCCGCCCAGTAGTAGTGTTTAAAAGCAGGTAGTCCCAGACCACCCATTTCTGAAGGTTTGTCAAGCTTCTCAAAGAAAGATGGATTTAAATATATGGACAAGTTCTAAAAAGGCATAAAAGCCGAGGTGGCTTTTATAACTTAAAAATCAGGTGTTAGAATGTTTTTGATAGGATCCAGATATTGTGACCGTGTGCGTCAGTCTGAGAAGTGCCTGTTTCACTATTAATTATATTTGATTATTGTATGCATATGTGCATGTATAGGTTCATTTTTTGATGTATGGATGAACGTCCATAAATTTCTACAGTAGTTAGTTTTCCATTCATTTTTAATTTTTATTTTCTTCAAATTGTCTCTATAGGCTTGTTAACTGTTATTGTTATAAAACATTGAGTTTTCTAATAGTGTTTTTGCTGTGTCCTCAGGTGATTAATGTTACAGGAATATCTGTTGGAATTGGTTTGGCAGCAGCGTGTGATACTCTGATGTCTCAGGTATGATTGTCAGTCTGTCAGACAAGGCTTTTCTTTCAGTGTTGACCTGAATCTTTAGTAAAAAGGAACACTCTGATTTCAGAACTACGGCAGCCGTAACTTCATGCAGATTGGTGTCTTACTGCAGCGGGCAGCTCTCATATTGATACTGGCATGTTTCCCCTGCTGGGCGATCCTCATTAACACAGAGCTCATTCTGTTGGCTGTAGGACAGGAGCCAGAGGTGGCCAGGTAAGCTCTGACAAACTTTACTGGTCTTCTCCTGCTTTAGTATATTTATTTATTTGTTGACCGCACAGTATGTTTCTTGCGGATACTGATGGAAATGTTCCTTTTAGGTTGGCTCAAATGTATGTGAAGATCTTTATGCCAGCACTTCCTGTGAGTATTTCAAAAACATATATGACACTGGCGATTTCTATGTGGATTTATTCTGGGATGTGTTACGCCGAGTAGCTGTACAGCAAGTTCATGCCAAATAGATGCAGAATGGTGATTGTGTTTTATGTATTTTTTATTTATTTTTGATTCTGTCCAGGCTGCATTCATGTTTTCATTACAAGCAAAATACCTGCAAAACCAGGTAAGTCAGTTGTTTTTCAACATCCGGAATGAGCCTTTTATATGTTTATGAAAATGTTATTACATTTAGAAAAAGAAAAATGTTTGAAGGCCAAACAGACTTTTGTCCCTGGTTTATCTTCTTCATAATATGTGTTATGTCTCTATGTGTTAGGGCATCATATGGCCGGAGGTTTTCACAGGTTTTGTGGTCAATCTTCTTAATGCTCTTCTTAACTACATCTTTCTGTACCCATTGAATCTGGGAGTAGCGTAAGTATTGCCTCTTCAGCTCACACGTCTCTTTGAGCAACACTCGTACGGTTTGCGTCGCATAAACATCATCGGGAAATATTTTTTTCTTTTCAGAGGTTCTGCTATTGCCAACACCCTTTCCCAGTTCTGCATGGCTGGAATTCTCTTTGCTTATATTGTTTGTAATGGTCTTCATAAGGCCACTTGGGCAGGTGAGTACCACATGAACTCTGGAGGATACACAGTTGACATAAAAATAGTCAGGTTTAGTCAAGAAACCCTTTGCCTAAGAATTCTGATTAATGTAATTTTATGTTCTCATTAGCTCTGTACATGGAAAAATCGACAATATGAAAAAAATGATGCATCCAACCTATCCAACGAATTATCCCTTCAAAGCTGTGTGTGAAAGGTGTTGTCTCAGAGAGATTAAAACCTGCACATCTTGATACAGTTGAGCAAACAAAACATTTTCCTTGTCTGGTATTTGATGAAGTGATGCAAATATGACATTTGGTTCAGCAAATAATTGTGATTAGCTAAGCAACATTGTATGTCCTCATTGTATGTCCTGTATTGGATATCTTGTGGTTTAGCTTTATGACTGACTATGAGTGCAAAACCTACAGATTGATAAAACAATTGGCTGAGTCATGTAATGATTAATTAACTCACTGTTGATCACACAGGCTGGTCGAAAGAGTGCCTGCAGGACTGGGACTCATACATCCATTTGGCCATCCCCAGCATGATCATGATGTGTGTTGAGTGGTGGACGTATGAGATTGGCGGTTTTCTGGCAGGTAATGTCACCTGTTCCCCTTCATGTTCTCAAAACTTTTTGTGTGAACTGAAGTTGTTCTAACAGCTTTTTGTTATTGACAGGTCTCATTAATGAGGTGGAACTCGGGGCCCAGTCAGTCATTTACCAAATGGCAAATATCGCATACATAGTAATTTCCCTTGTTGACAGTCTTTCCTACACCAAAATCTAAATTTACTTCACATTGTTATTCTGTTAAATTGCGTAGGCAGTGGACAGCATGTTAACAGTCTTTTTCTCATTAGTTTCCTATAGGTATCAGTATAGCGGGAAATGTAAGAGTTGGAAACGCCTTGGGAGCCAGAGAGACAGAGCAGGCCAAGCTGTCTGCTAAAGTGTCAATGCTGTGCGCAGGTATGTGTGCCTTCAAACACTGCTTGTATTGAAAAGTGTAATACTAGAGTGATTCATTATATTGCTGTCAGGAGTGACTTAGTGGTTAAAGAACAAGGCTCTTTAGGGGCATTATGTATTCTGCTCCAGCAGAGAGAATATCAAGAGGTTGGTGAGTACTTTGGCACCGGAAGTAGTGAGAGAAATTTGCGACATACACAATCACTTTTAAAAACACAAATAAAACACATTAAAAACAATCACACTGTACTGATAAATAGTTACAAGGTAGAGGTTAGTGTCCATCTGTTTAAAGCAGTTATTGCAGGTGAAATTAATAATTTTTGATAGATAGATAGATAGATAGATGACTTTATTAATCCCATAGGGAAATTAATTCATCACAGCAGCAAGGATGTTCAGGTTCAGGGCCAATTGGACATATAACAGTATGCAGTAGAAAACTAGAAAAATATAGACAGTATAGGCAGTTGTAAAAGTTTAACAATATATGCAGAAGTTGAGCAGAGAGTGCTGAGTTTAGTGCAGGAAGGAAGAGGTTAATGTTTTAACCAAATAAAGTGTCCAGTGTCTAATAACAGTGGTGTTGAAAAGTCTGATTGCACTGGGGAAGAGCGACATCCTGTATCGTTCCTTGTGGCAGCGGGGTTGGATCAGTCTGTAGCTGAAGGTGCTCCTCAGAGTGTTCACAGTTTTATGGAAGGGGTGGGAGGTGTTGTCCATGATGGCAAGCAGTTTGGTCAGCAGGGGGTCAGGGGTGGAGTGTGGGGGCTGGAGGAGGAGGAGGGGCTGGAGTCAAACCTGTTGACAGATTCAACTCATTTGCCCTCTGTGTGTTTCCCTCGACTGCTCCCTCTGCACTTTTCTTCTGGAAACCGAAGCTTCTCTGACCACTGAGCAGCTATAGAGATCAGATAGAGAACTTTGAGGTGCACCCATTGTTTGGCTGATCTGATTGTTTATATATGAAAATTGTGCTTTATTTTTTGTGCTGAGGATGTTATACGAGGATGTAATATTGAAGCTAAGGATGGATTCTGTTAGTCAGCTATTGAACAGAAATCATTTTGGAACATTTTTTTGTGTGCCACAACTGTTGGATAATTATGTCTGTTACCTTTTACCACAGTTTCAGTCTCTCTGTGCTTGGTGGTGGTAATCGGGGGCGTGAAGGACTATATCTCCTATGTCTTTACATATGATGAGTGAGTAAGTCTTTAATGAAGCACAGCCTTGTCCTGTGATGTATCCGTTGTCAGGTCTGAAAGAGATAACAGGTGCTAAATGACTGCTTTGTTTTATTGTCTGCACAGTAAACAATGAACTTTGCCTGCATTGATTTTTACATGTTAACCAGATGTGTAGATGTGTCTGTCTTAGTCATGCTGAATAACATCAGTGCTCAGCAATAACACACGAAAAAAAACAATTCCTTTGTTAATTTTGCCCTGTTTCAGTCAAATCAGGCAAAGGGTTGCTGAAGTCGTCCCTTTATATGCTCCGTTTATCTTCCTGGACGCGGTGTCAGTAAGTATGACTCCAAAGGAGATCTTGTGAGATACCAATGTATGATATTTATCTGGGAATTTTACTGGGTGTTTTTGTTGAGCCTAAACACATCTTTATCGTTTTTGCATGACCAGGCCGCCTCAGGAGGCATCATAAGAGGAGCAGGTAAACAGAAGATTGGAGCTGTTTGCAACATTTTGGGATATTATGGAGTTGGTTTTCCTGTTGGTGTGTCGCTGATGTTTGCAGCCAAACAAGGAATCAAGGGTAGGGTTTACAGCTGATGTTTTGGAGACTCAGTTGTTGTTGTTATGTTTTCCGAAATGGTGCCAAACTAGTTATTTTTTACCCTTGTGTCTCTTTTTTTGGTAAGAGAGAAAACTTAGCATCATAATCTACAGCTCTGATTAAGATGTGAATTTTTCCCTCAGGTTTGTGGATAGGCTTGGTTACCTGTTTGTTTCTGCAGACCTCATTCCTGATGGTCTACCTGTTAAGGCTGAACTGGACGAAAGTTACAGAGGAGGTTGGTCTTTAAAGCGAAATCTCCCCAGTCTAAATTGCCCTGGGCTATTTCTTTAGCGACTTATACACATTGTTTTTCCTTCAGGCTCAAATCCGAGTCGGAATACACGAGAACTTCGAAGACACGGGTAAGACAGATTTCAAAGCATCTAAAGCATTTTCATACTGCTCATGAGCCAGTTTACATAGAGTTATTGCTAAAAAATGATATATGTTGCACTTTTAACTCCCCCAGCAGATGATTCAGATGATTCAAACCACTCAGACATCCATATGGACACACTTGCCCTGTTCAAGAATAAGGAAAAGCCAGTGATGTGGGTGGTTAAGAGGAAGCCCTCTCAGAGGACTTTGGTTCTGCGTAGGGCCTTGGCTCTGGCTGTTATGCTATTCATCCTGGTCGTTGGACTAGTTGTAAACCTGGTGATAACAAACTTGATTACATGAACATGAAACAAGTCTATTATTTCAAATGAAGTGAACCCATAGCCACCAGTGCACGGGACATGAAGCTGATATTTGCATTGCGGTGTGTCAGACTAGGCCGCACAGAAAAAGGGCAAGTGCACACAGTATGAGCAGAAAATCTGCCCCAAGAAAAGCAACCTAATAATGATAAAACAAAATAGTATTAATAATTGAATCTTTAAAATATTTCTTTTAAACAACTCAGTCTCAAGATGAATTTGAGTGTGCCAGTCATCAGCTCCAATGAGTCTGGCAACCTTTGTATATTTAATACTTTAAATAGAAACATTGTGGTTACCCTAGAGGTCAACAGTAGTCTGACTCTTTACTCGGGATCTCAAGGAAAAAGATGTTCCCCATTATTCTATTTTGTGGAATCTAATGGAGACCCAGCATTGCCAAAGTCAGAATCAGCAAAATTGTACTGGTCATTCGTTAAGGATGTCAGTTAACATAAAACAGAGCAGTTGGCACACAATCAAGCAGAAACAATCAACTTTCAGTTTAACAAGAATCATACTCGCACCAAGTAAATCTCAACAGCTCAATGATATTCTTTCCCAGTTGGGTTTTGAAGATGATACAGTACACAAAGATACAAATGAGCACTCCCAGCCAATATGGAGGAAAAGACCAATTAGTCTGTGGAAGGCACAACAGGCTTTATACAAAATGTTGGGAATGTATGAGCGCAGTCAATACACTTTCAGAAATAAAGGATGAGGTACATTTATGTTCTTTAAGGTACAACTGCATTGTATGTACCCACAAAAAAGGATGTACTTGATCTACATAGAACTAATATGTACCTTTTCTTGGTTGATAAGGAAGTAATCAGTTCTAAAGGGTACAATGTTTGTACCTTTGAAGGTATTGCCCCGGTGACAAGCTGTTGGACCCCTATGGATACAAATATAGCACATTATTTGTGACAGTGTACATACCTAAAGCTCTTGAGTTTTGCCAAGAATCTACATACATACAG
>KV751316.1:9564559-9665421 GCA_001698575.1 Mola mola
AGTTGGAAAAAGGAAAAAAATAATACATCAAACAATGCACCCAGGCAAAATGGCCTTAAATCCAGTGACCGAGAGGATTGTGCTATTTTTTAATAAACATTTCTGCAATGTGTGTATAGAAATCTGCATGTGAACAGAGACATGTAAACTGTCACTTCTGTGACCATGCCAAGTGTATCATGTGAAGTCTATTTAAAGTTGAATTTTACTCAAAACTGTTTTGCTCTTTATTGTTCAGTCAAGCTTTTGCACATTACCACTGACTCTACTTGTAGCGGAGTAGGTTGTAACCGTGGAACTCGTCGTATTTGACATTACCTCACATAACCTGTGGCTGCCTAGCTGAGTGTGCTATTTTGGAGTAGACTTGTATCAAGTTGGACAGCTGTAGGATTAAGAAGGCCACAGGTGTTCTGAATGCTGACTCCCAGGCAGAGCAAGTACAGCTCAGTGGTGTTTACTGAACAGGTAATCTCACAAGCGCAGTGGTAAGATTAGGTCAAAACCAAGATGAGGTCAATCAGAAATAAGGTGAAAAGCAATAAACAGGTTCAACAACTCTGAGAGGCAAAAAGACTAAACTTATACACACAAAAAGGGTGGAGATAATTGGACAGCACAGGTATAACTTCCACTCCCTCATTAACACCACTGTGATGCCCTGATAAAAAGCCCTTAACCCCAAAACCTGCTTCAGATGAGCTGCTCAGTGGCCAGCAAATGAGACAGCTTCCAGGTGTGAATGTGTGAAATTTTGTGATTTTGTGAACTGATTTTGTACTGTTCAATGGCTCAATCTCACTGTCAGAGTCACTCAAGTTGATCTTTTAAGAGATTGTATATATACTATATATATAGTTCAAGCATAGTATGCCAAAACATTTTTATGGATCTTGCTGAAATGGAGAATATAGGACTGTGTAACTGTTATGTCAATATACAACTGGAAGGGGTTATTTAATCTAAACCTTGAATGCAGAGTCTCAGTGCATTAACCACATCGGTGCCGTTTGTTGCAGTGGAGACACGTCACTGACATTGGTGGCACTTGCATGTTCGATGCTCTGCTGCTCCACAAAGAGTCCGAGTATTGATGCAGAGGCCACAGCAGGACTGACAGGATGTCAGCAGGAGGATGATGATGCCCTGCTGGTGGATCACTCCTACACACAGCAGGTTCATGCTACCAAATGATTGGTCGACATGATTAGGCGTTTAATGAAGGGCACCAATGAAGGATATCTGAATGAGTCTGAATGTACCATACATTAAATAAATCACCGGGAGTCTTTCACTGACAATTGTGCAAGAATTTAAGTGCTATATGTTGATGTATTAAATATTTAATTTTCTATCTTTAAACTACATCTACAGCTTTCATATCATCATCACAGCATAGAGGTGAGGGGCAGAAGCCATTACTTTATTTTACAGACACCCACAGTGCATCATGAGCACTAATGGAAGCAGGTAATTCAGGATTCAAGGGAGCAGTTTGTAAGACAAACAGCTGCCGCAGTGTTTGATATTTAAATGGTTGCAAAACAAGTTGAAATTATAATGAAAAATTATAGTCAACAAATGTCAGACGACAGTGATGACTGAGCGGTTGCAGCTTTTTTCAGTTGCTTTCTGCCAACATGGATAGGTGTGTTTTATTTGCTCTTGTGCAATCGCATGATAAGCAAGTGGACTAGTATGTGGGTAGAAGAGAAAACTTGAAGCAAGTACTCTGCCTCTAATAATGAGTATTTATTTGTGAAATATTATGACATTTTATATCAATACAAGTATAACAGAAAAACTGACTATATGTACATATTTAGGTTTTCACAAACATGCAAAATGAATATATAAATATGAAACATTTATTAAGCAGAGGTGCTTTACAATAGGTGACATCAGAGTGCAAATGAGACAAAAGCAGAGAGAACTTCAAATATGTCAAATATATATAAGTATTAATCATTCAAAGCAAAATATCAGTTTAACCATACATTCAATTAATGTTTCCATCAATATTTGCCAGTTTTAAGTCTTCAGTAAAAAAGTCCACGAGTCTCAAAGTCAGTGTTTTTATGACATGCGGAAGGTTATCCTGACTCTTCCACTGAGACCAGCATGGTGGAGGAAATTTGATCAGGAGTATATGTAGTATTGATCCAGTCTGTTATGTTGACCTCTAATGTTGCAACCTTTGGCAAAGGTACGACCGAACGCACACTTGCTCCTACAGCCAGAAGTCCAACAGCAACAAGTACAATGAAGCCACGTCTGAGTATCAGCTGTGTGGTGGAGAGATGGCCGTCCTTCAGTTGTGACTTGGTCTTTCCATCGGGGCAATCGGTGCGTACAGACAAGTAGCCGTCCACTGACTAGAAGGAGAAGGAAATGCGGTATTTCCTGTTTGTTATTAGGTCAAACCCAGGGGAAATCTTGGGTATCTTTCACTTATTGTTTGACTTGGTGTTGAAACTCCTTGGTTCAGAATTGAAATGAAATTTTGAAATAGCACTTGCCAGCTAAAATTTCTGATTTTGTCAAAATTCATCTAGTGTAGTTGCTGTCTCTGTAGAGATGCTGTCATCAACCATGTAGGACACCAGTCTGAGGCTCTCAGTGGCAGTGGACAAATTTTAACAGGTTCACTCATCAACAAGGATTAAACAGTATTATATAATGAACTCAACAGCATCTTGAATTCTGGCTGAGGAATCTACAGGACCAAGTCTAAAACTTTGAGTTTTAAGTTGCTCAGATCCCCAAGTATTCAAATATAGTCCCATGTTTAGACATACAGGAATCACTAGTGGTGTAATCTCTCTCTCATATAATAACTTTATTTAAATCTATATTCATGTGTTTCTGTTTATTTTTAATGCTTTAATGCTTTAATGTTTTAATTTGGTCCCATTCAGTTCAGCGTAATCTTGATTCAATGTGATCTGATCCAGTTCAGAGCAATCTGATACAGTTCCTTTGTTTGATGTAGTCATTAATTTCCATTCTAAACTGAAATACATAAATGTTATACATTTGAAAACTCCCTGGTCGTTGATGAAGTTTATCGGCTGTATGTTATAAAAAAAATTAGGTATTCTAAAATACACCCTGGATCTGCTCTGAAATGTGGACCGAGCCGTGGCCCTGCATACACTCTTTAATGTTAAACACTATTTCAGATTGGTAAATCTTTACACCCCACACCCTTCATGTGTTCTACAGAAAATATAACACAGAGATCTGTTGATAAGTGTGTGAAGCATGCTACTAAGAGCTCCTCAGGCTGCTAATGTGCTCACACTCGCATGGTTTGCTGTGGTGTAACCTGTATGTGTACTTACCAACGTCGTATGTGTCTTTGTGTGAGCTCGTTTCACAGCCTGCAAACAAAAAGACACAACAATGAAAGTGCCCATTTTCTTTGAATTCATACATTAGAATTGTAGTTATTGACATTTGTCATGTTTATATCAACTCTTGAAATAAACAAACAAAAAAAAAAAATCTGTCAGCATCTGTAAACAGCTATAAGCTCCTGTGAGGTTGCCTAGGATACCTCTTCTGTCATGCTCTTCCAGTTAAGCTTGAAGATGACAATGATACTGAAGGTGGACTGTATGACGACAGCAACTAACAGTCCAAGCCAGAAACCTGTGGGATGGAAGCCACAAGCCATGAGCTTTATTAACGTCCTCTATATTTGTCCTGACTGTATGTGAAAGTCGCATATTCACTCCATTGAATTACCTAGAACTCTCAGTTTGACCACAAACATGAACGTAATGCTCAGTGAAAGTCCAATGCAGTAGTACACGACAAAATTAGTCACAGCTGGGATCTTCTGTTTGCCCAGGCCCAAGAAGATGCCCTTGCCCACACACTAGAATGGGTGGGGGGGATTTAAAGTCAGATGAGAAAATTTGCTTTAGGCAGACTTCTGCAAATAGACTTTACTCTGTGTAGACTCACCGCAAGGCCATCAAAGAATTGAAGGAATGAGTAAGCAGTTATCACATGGGACACCAGACCGATGATCTTCCTGTACATGATATTTAAGATCACGTTTTCGCGTGTTGTTGTGCTGTACCAACTGCAGGTGGCAATTATTCAAACAACTCACTCATCATTGGTGAACATGCGGCCAATCACACTTTTAGTGGAGCCAAGAAAAACACCTTCAACAACTGCAAAGCCACCTGAGAAAAATGAGAAGCAGTGGCATCTGTCAAACTGTAGGAAAGTTGTTCATTAACAGGCTTAAACAATGGAATGTGTTGTGACCTGCAAGACAGAATGACATCTTGCTGGAGAGGATCGCCCTGGCAGTGTCTCCGGCACCGAGGGCATTTCCCACTCTGGCACATGCTGCAGCTTGAACACCGAGAGGGAACTATGGATCCATCATTTTGCAAAAAACATGAAAGGGTAGGAAAGCATGAGAGCTTGTTTCAAAATTATTTTGAGACGTATTAACGGAGGGCATTGATGTGAGAAAATGAGGCTCTGACTTAATACCATATAGGTTATGAAAGCTGTCATCACAATGACATGTTGTGCCGCCAGGTCATCTTCACTCAGCATTCCTGATCATCAGAGATAAAGAACATGTTTACGCTTCATTCTGGGTTGATCAAATCAGAGATGTTAGGGTTGGGTTCAAATAACCAAGTTATTTAAATTTAGATTACCTGCAAAGAATCCCCCAAACTCATAAACCCACCACTCAAAACATAGCATTAATGTGCTGGGAATGGCCAGTTTCATGTAAGAGCCCCACTCCTGCAGTGATTCCAGAGACCAGCCTGCAGATGGAGAAAGAAACCCATTTATGCAGTCAGAAAAAGCTGTTGCGATGCAGGGAAAATGTGAAATCCCTCACCTCCCCATGTTGCTACATGAAGCTTCTTCCACCAAATGTAAGCAAACAGAAATGCACATATATAGATATGAGACAGTGCATTGGCTGCAGCAGAACCACTGTAAGATAGTACACAAAGTTATCAGGGTGTGGAGTCATTAGAGATATAAAAAGATTACCTTGACTTGTGTCTATGCTTACCTAACACCCAGATCCAGCCAGGAAAGAAAGATGTAGTTGGTCAATAAATTGGCTATGTTAGCCATGGCAGCAGCGTACATTTGTGGCAGTATTATACCCTGAGTCAAACCAGAAGATGTGAGTTAGCCCCACTTATACATTTCCGTTCTGATTTGTTTTTGTTAACAAAACAAAAAAAAAAAAAAAAATTTTGTACGGCACATTAAATGTACATTATGTGACATTGTAGTAGTGAGTATCAGTCTCAGGTCATCAAAGACCAGCACTATGGGTTACCCAGGTCATAGAAAATGGACACTTTAGGTTGGTAGATGGCAGACGAACCAGAGCTACCAAACCAAAGCGTCAGTATTTGATGACACACGAGTGAGACTCATCATCTTTCAATTGCTCCTTTAAGGCACCTGATTCTGCAGATAAGACACCTGAAGACTGTGAAGAAACATTGCCTATAATACAAAAACATAAAACATTATTTGATGTTAATGTTCGAGCGGTTCCTTTCACTGATTGTGTATTAACTTTGCATACAACTGTGAGAGATGCACTTACTGGTACAGCTGGAAGGAATGCTGTGATATATATCTGGGCTATTCTGAAATCAAAGAGCCGCGTTTAAATCCAAGGAAAATAGAATTCAGGGAGACATAGACTGCTTAGTATCATAATTTGAAGCTCAAAATATATATTCACAGAAAGACAAGTTTTCTGGCTGAATCTTAGCAATACTTATCAAATGTGCTACTTGCATGGTGGTGTAGGGCTACATGAAATAATACAGGAAAGGTGTACCATTTCTGCCAAAACCACTGACAATGTTGGTACCGTGAGTCCTTGTGGGATCCAGTGTCTAACAGTTTGGGTTAGGCTATATGCAATGAATGGTAGTCAATGCATCAGTCCTAACAAGGCTCGCTGTTTAAACCTGTGTGCAAGCATATGTGAGTGTCTATGTCTCTGTTTGTCTGGTCTTAAAAATTTCAAGGGGCTGTTTAAGGGTTAACATTTTGTTTTAGGAGTGACAATTTGATAAGGCATTAACTTCTGACGGTTAGGGTTAGGATAAGGGGCCAAGGAATGTATCACCTCAAAAAGTGTCAACCAACCAACTGCCAACTCCAAACTCTAGGCAGAGGTCATTTTATTGACATTTGGAATACGGATTCTCTGTTTAGGCTGATTAAGTGAAGCTGTGGGCCACTGCTGTTTGTGAAACTCAACAGAAAGATGTCTCAAGTTCTGAGCAAACTGGCACTGAATTTCACATGCATGTTTGGTGCTGGTCGTTACCTTGCCACCTCAGGTTCTTGGCCCAGGCATAATAGGGTGGCCTCGGCATTGATGAGGAGACCCCAACAGGGCAGACAGAATAATAGCAGGATGATGATGCCCCGCTGGAGAATCACTCCAACCCGCAGCAGGTTCTTGGCCCCAAATGTCTGCAAAGCAGCACAGATGATGTTAATCATTTTTGAAAAGAGGGCAGTGAATGGCAAGGAGGTGGTTAGTGAATATCCATGAGGAAAAGGGTATTTCAAACCTGAGACACCAAAGTATCACAAGCCAGTCCCAGCCCACTGCCTGTCGATGCAGTGGTAATATTAATGGCCTGAAATAAATATGAAACATACGTGAATGAGTTTTAAACACACTTCAGGATTGGTGACGTAACCAATATTGTTATGACTCATGTGAGTAATTTTAGAGCACTACATAGATTATATCATAAGGTTTTTGAGAGAATGGTAAGAAAAAAAAAAAGCTATAAGGGGAATGTGTGTTTATAGTTGTTAAATGTCATTTTCTCCCTTAAAAATATCCTCCTACTGTCATGTCCTTGTGTTAGGATTGATGAGTCTAGAGGGGAACACTTACAGC
The DNA here is from genome assembly GCA_001698575.1 of Mola mola. Classification (NCBI taxonomy): domain Eukaryota; kingdom Metazoa; phylum Chordata; class Actinopteri; order Tetraodontiformes; family Molidae; genus Mola; species Mola mola. The sequence goes on from KV751316.1 coordinate 9,571,500, forward strand.
AAAAGCTAATCCATAGCCAGCCATCACTTCGTTCCCCAGATGACCACAGAACACCGTGATCACAAATGGAAGCAGGTAATTGAGGACTCGAGAGAGCAGCTAGAAAGACAAACATCATCGGCAGTAAAGTTTTACAGGTTTATCTATCTAACTTGGCCTCCTTTTGTAAACAAGGTCATCATTTTTGGCAGGCACTGTTCAGTCTCTGTTTGAAAACCGAAATCACTGCTGATTTGTGCGTGAACAAAACAAACACAAAGTCCTTTTCTGCTGATATTTTTAACAAAACTTGTTTGTCATCAGCTAAATGCAAAGTATAGCATCAATTGACACAATCCCTTGCATTAAGAGGACAGTTTACCACATCATCACTCCTTACCAGAGGACCTGTCATCCTTAGGATGTGGTACAGCTCCTCCCTGTGCGCCTGGGGAACCCTGTCACGCACCCATTGGCAGCAGAAAAGCTTGTCACTGGAGTGCCCCATGCCTGCAGGATCAGATGCTGCAGGTTCTTCGACTGAGAGTCACTTCTTTCTGTTCGTACAGCGTGTGTCTTCGATGCCCTGCAGGGACAAAATTGCCCAATCGTGTGTCAAGTATTTCAACACCCCAAAAGTTTACTAATTAATTTCAGGTTTGACATTGTGGAGGGAAAAAAGACAAAATGAACACCATTATGTAAAACAGCTATATTCCATAAACTTGTAATATGGTACAGAGTTCATCTTATAGGTTACTATTTAATATGCTGTTCACAAAACACAAAACTAAATGTACACTTTAATGACATATTCAAATGCACTTACAATGCGATTTTGCATTTCATTGCTTTCAGTAAGAGAAGAATGTTATAGCCAATGCTTACCACTGTGTGAGGCATACTAAGTAACCACAACTCTTCATTATACCGTTGAGTCTTCAAATATAATTAGTAAAGAGTCAGAGGATGAAAACAAATGATTCTTCAAAGACATCTTTTGCATTTTGCGCAGGTTTTCTTTGAAAAAGTCCAATCAGTCTCGATCAATTCAGGTAGATATGTCAATTTTAGTGCTGGGGAATAGGACATTAACATGTCCTGTGAGCAGTAAAGGTTAATCAGTCAATGCTCTGGCAACATCTAGAATGAGAAGCAGCACTCTGCTACTGTCAGGGAGAAAGCCAATTCAAAGAGCCACCTGTAGTAGAGTGATAGTGTTTATCTGTGCGAGTACCCTGGCTACTTCATATAAAAACATATTTTCACACAAGACTTGTAGTTCCTCAAATACTGAATTTATGCAAATTTGATGCTCACATTTCAGTTAATTCAAATATTTTTGTCCCACCTTAGACAGGGACACATTTTGAATAAAGATGATTTTAATGCTAAGCTTTCAGTAATTGCATTTTGGGTAAATTCATCCTCACAGACAGCAAGGTGACGATTTGGTGCATCTATGATTTTCACTCAGAATATTTGTGACAGAGGTCTGGGAGAGGCTGTGAGGTATAGGGCTGTTTTGTTTATGCAGGTAAGGGACATTAGGGGAGAGCTTGTGATCAAATTGGTGATTAGGTTTATTTATAATTAGTCGTGGTGCAGCTGAGTCCTAAATTAATCCAGACTGATGTGTGATTTAGAAACCCAGGTACCCAACTCTGGGTTTTGTTTAATTTTTGATGTATCATTATCATAATGTAATAATCTAGCCCTTTACAAGAGCTTTCCCCTTCACTTTCTTCGTTTAGTGACAGTAAAGTACCTGGTAACTACCTGATATGTTAAGGTAGGGTTGTTCGCCCTTTTGAGGTGTTTTACTAGAGCCAACTGAATCTTACTTTCATTGCCTGATTTTGTCTTGTTCCTAGGCAGTGAGACAACCTGTAGGGGTTACTCTTGGGGTTCACATCCATTCTTGCATGCAGCATGTTGGTCACATTAGCCCCTGGAAGTTGCTTTTCCTTGCAGTCGAATTGTAGTTTCTTTCAGTGGTCACTACGCACACAGGGTGTTACGTTTTGGGGTTTAATGCAAGTGTTGTACCTCATAGTAATGCTGGTGGGTGTTTGTTATTTTAGCTCTTTATTTATTTATGAATATAATAGAATATCTTTTTTTTCATTTTTGTCACCTTCTCAGATCCTCTACTGAACCAGATCTCCAATTTTAATAAACATTTAAATGGGAACTACATGCACATCGGCTGTTATTGAATCTTTAAATTTGGATTGTGTCAGTACTGACGTAGTTGTAGAGATGTGATGACAATTGGGGCACTTGATGAGCAACTAGAAGAAGTTCAACCCTGGGGCCCATGGTACCTCGGTGTTACCTTGATAGTGACTGAAGCATACAAAACATCGAGAGAATGAGAGTCACCAAAAGGTCAGCTCGCCTTAGGCCAGCATTCATCTCCCACACACTTAATGTACACAAATGCTTTCTTACTTCACACATACATGCAGACGTGTGACGCGAGCCCTTTGCCTTCAAAGAACAAAATAAATGTAGCAATATCCAAACACCAAACAATGGGTAAGTGAGGCAGAGCTTCCATGCATCCTTGTCCATGCAACTGCATGAAGCAATCAGTCAGCCAATGTCTTTGTCACTTCACTGCTGCCACTGGAAGGTTTTCAGTTTCCTCCACTTCAGTGGCACTGAAACTCTGGAAATGTCCAGTCTGTTAATAGTTATGGATCTCAATGGAGATTCTCTTTTTCATTTTTGTGTTTTCAGCCCCATTGTCAATTTCACATCTTCTCCCAGGCCTTTTTTGTGAATGCTTTTTTGAAAAGTAAAAGGTCAGTCAGGCTGCAGTTCCCACGTGTAACAGCTGTAGAAAAGCAAACCCATTCACTGGAAAATGAAGACTTCACATGAAGTTACCAATTAAGGTGGCTTTAGAAGATATTTATCCAGCCCTCCCCTGCCTGCCAGACAAAAGGTGAGGAAGATTTTTTAAAGTGCATATTATTTTTCCCCCTGATCTTTTAAAGTTGCCATTCATTCAGCTTGTGAATTAGATGGGCGGTGTTGATAATCAAGGAAGAAAAGTAAATGTGGCATTTATATGTGGCTTTTAATCTCAGTTTAAGGGGATAGGAGATCCCTGTTGTGTGACAACCCAAAGCCTTCTTGGCTTTATGTTGACTTAATCGATTAGGCTGTTGCACTGCAGTGTCACAGATAGCGTGCGCTGCAGTGCCATTGATTTGAATGAAGAGGTAGCAGTAGAGTTAATCTTGTCTTGGCTCTCTGCAAAGTTGTCTAAATGTTGGGCAACATGACAATGAATTAGGAAATAAATATTGTGAAGTTGTTCTCCTCATGGTAAAAAAGCTTTAATCTTGTCTTGTATAGTAGGTTTGTAATACAGAAGAAATAAAATAAGATGGCCTATTCAGCATGCGTGTGTGTATCCACACTTTCAGGCAAAAAGAGACAACAGCAGCAAAAGAAAGCCAAGTGATGTTGGTTCAAGATGAACAGGCAGGGGACTGTATCACTCAAATTATTTATTTTTTTGTATGAAAATTATGTTTTAACAATAGAAATTTCACATTGCCAAAAAATCTGTCCAGAAAGATAAGGAAAGCAAACACAGCACACCTCCATGTTCTTCCAAGTGCCTAAGTGAAAAGGGTACAGGCAGCTAAGCTGCAGACATGTGCCTAGATATAAAAGGTGCAGGCATTAATGACAACAGAAATGTCATTAAGTCAGCCACAGCATAAAACAGGTGCTGACATGGAGGTGGGTTGTTAAATCGAACTTACACTGCAGCGAATCGCTGACAAGAGATGACTACGCATGGATCAAAAATGTTTTAAGAGTATGAATGCACTGGCTTAAAATCATGAAAGAGAAACAATAGGAATAAGCTGAGAAGAAGTGCTGCTACGCGAGAGAAGCAGGGGGCAAATAGGAAAAAAATTGGGTGGGGGCACAGCTGGAAATAGGATATTGGCGTGAAGAGACACTGTACATAGAAAATAGTGGGAGTGGCTGTTTTGATTATTCATGGTGGTGTGAGTTGGACTTAAACCATCTTGCAGGGGAAGAAGTGTCAGGGTCCGGTAGTGTTAAGTGTCCGCCTTTTAGGGTCTTTCTGTGTTTCCTGTTTTATGTTGAAGTTTTGTTTGTATCTTAATTCCAATGTCGTGTGAAGTCTTGTCCCTCAGGTGTGTTTGTTTGCCTCTCTTCTCTAAGGTGGTTCACCTGTGTCTAATTGTCTACCTCTCCCTTGTGTATTTAAACCCTGTGTTCCTTTCCTCCCATGGCAAATTTACTTGTCTTTCTAGGGAGCAGTCCAGCATTATTCTCTTGAGAGTTCCTTGTGTTTGATCTTGTTTTTTTCTCTCGATTACTGAGTTTGCCTGTTCCCTTAAATTGTACCTTCTTTTTGTAGTTTGATCTCCCGGTGTCGACCCAGTTTCCGATTAAAAAGTAGAGAGACTTATAAACTTATATGACTGATGTGGGCTGTCTTGAAGATCAGCTGATTTAGCAGAGATTTTAAGCTGACCTTGACTTTAGTTTGGTCAACCTGAAGGCTAAATATTGCACAGTGTAAGAGTTTAATAAGAAAATACTGTACACATTTAAATTGGCTCAGAGCAAGCCTTGATGCTTTCACTTGTCTTTTTGAAAGAATCCACCTTTGTCAAAACACAGACGTTCTATCTACTCAGTGCGACCATGCTCCCGTTGACAATATGGATATGCTGATGTTTAAGAAAAAACAAATGGTACCTTTAAAGAGGTCCAGGCCATCAGCTATAAAAGTTGTTATATTACTGGCTCTATGTCAGCTTAGCAGAGTAACTATCTTTTAAAATTACATTTATTTTCAGTATCGTGTGCTGGCAGTTCAAGTGATTCATATAAATATTCATTTTGAATATCAGGGTTTCATTAATGTGCACTAGCAAAGTTTGATCTTCGTATTTTTAGTTCCAAGTTTTCAACTGTGCTCAGACTCATTATACTGTCATCCATCTGACTCCAACACAGGAAAGAGAAGAAGGCACACATTTTGTCCTTTTTCAATGGTGAGAACATCATCTGAATCATTTTTAGGGACAACAAAGTTACTAAGTTCAATGAAAGAAAAAATGGATATCTACAAGAACCATTTTCTCCTTCTTCGATGATCCAGCATGGAAAACTCCTGCTCCTTATACCACGGTGGTAAGTTATAAATTGCAAAATTACCTAACTCAATGAATTCATTTCAAAGTTAAAAATTAATCTTCCGAGTTTATGGGTTTATATTGGCTGATTATTATTTGAGTTTCAGCATCACATTTTAAATATTCCTGCATGCTATAAATGTCTTTTATTAAAGTAGGCAATGGATAAAAGGACCAAGTGCCAAATCTTTCCTTATTCATTTTTTTCCCACTGAAGATACATATTTGAATGGATTTTGCCATTGAAAAGAATTTTACTGTTCATGGATTTGTTTCCCATTTAATCATTTACTTTCATTTTGCATTTTGCCTTCTTAATACACCATATAGTAACTATTTAACAAAAGATGTGTTCTAAGTTCAAAATAGATTAGCTTCACAGCTTAACCTATAACTACCATCCTAGAAACAATAACTTTGGTTACTAAGTAGAATCCCATGTTTTTACAATTGTGACACATCTTGCTTGCAGAGATGGAAAAACAGAACAAAAGCGCATAAAAGGCTCTAAAAAATCCCATCTCTAGTAGCTCTTAGACCTTTAGGTTCAATTCAATATTAATGACTCTGGTTAATGAAGGCAGTAAGAGATGTGAGCTCTGCTATGAAGGGACAGGGCCTGTCACATATGATGCCACTGTTGATATGTGGCTCTGGCATCGAACCCTCTGTTCATGCGGGCATTTTAGACAATTGCTTTCTCAAATTTAATCTTCATGATTAAACATCTTCAATGTTATTTTTCCTGAAAGCATTCTCCGGCAGCAGGTTACTACTTCCTTGTTCATCATTCCTCGTGACCCAGATCTGAATGCAGAGTATGTATATAAGAACCGTGTGTGAATCCAAGTGACTAGATTCCAGCTAGTTCGGTGCCCTCCAGAATAATTTAGAGACCTATTTTTAATCCTGCTGCAGTGCGTCTCCACCGAGATTTCCCATACTTTCACTAAACTGCCTTATATCAGAATAAACAGGCTATAGATAACTAAGGTTAAATGATAAACTACTTTAGGTATTATAACCAACCAACTGAAAAATGTAGAGCTGCAGCAACTACTTTAAGGTTAAAGTAAAATCATTTCAAAAAGCCATGTGCAGAATAATGGATAATCTTAACAGGAGAGTGTTGCCATGGCAGCTTTCCAGAGGTACAAAAATGTTGGTAAAGTACAATGAAAATAAGAGAACAACTCTTATATTAGAAAAAAAAAAAACAGGCTGTGCAGCTCTAAGAAATATCTTGTCATGAGTTTGGGAGATCTTGTCCTGGGCACCTCTTCCCTGTTCGTTAAATAGCAGCTGCAGAAGGTGAAACACCTGAGGATCATCAGTCCCTGCATTTAAACCCGCTCCCTTCGCTCATTCATCGTCAGGTCGTCCAGTCGTTCACCTGGTACTCGCTGCTCTGGCCCACTCTCTGAGGATTACCCTCCGTGTCATTTTTACCGGTGGCTTTCTACTCACTTCAATCTCCTCTGATTCTAGAAACACGGGCTCACCTGCACTGTGAGCTGCCACTCATTCCCAAGCTGCCCCCTCCGTGAAACCTCAACTTCTCACAATAAATCCCTCTGCATCAAAGTCTGTATCTTGCGTTTGGGTCCTTCTGCTCTCTAAAACTGCAACATATTTCTTCCTGTATCTCTCTTCCTTTCTGCCCCTGTCCCCAGACTGTTGATCTATTCAGATTTTAATACATTCATCATCGCTGCCCTGGCATCCAGAACTCACCTGTCGGATCACAGAATAAATTAAGGCCCCAGCCTTCTGTTTTTTTCAAATGACAAGAAGGCTGAGTTTGTACTGAGCTGCTGCTGAGCAGCGCTGGGGGTCATGTGTTAACTTGCTGCTAGGTAACTGACTTGTTTTGTATTGCAGTGTGTGAACTGCATGAACCCAGGATCAGTTGGTTTTCATCGCAAGCTGTTTTACCAGTATTCTACACAGTATATGTTAAACAGGCCCATCTAATATAGCATATTAGATGTGTTTATTAGGAACATGATTTATGTCAATTGGCTCAGTCATTTATGTTCAACTTAAAACAAACGAATCTAAATTTTAATGCTTCATCTACCATATTGGATACAAACAGTGGGCCAACTTGGCTTTTTGCACAGTAGTGATTGCTGTGCCAGTAATTTGACCTTATGTAACACTGCATCTATCTGTCAGGTATCTGATCAATATCAAAATTAGTATTTGCAGAATAAGTTTAAGGCATCTCATGATTTTTAATAAATCCATAAAAATTAGAAATGTAATCAATAACCACATTGAGGACCTTTCAGACAGCACCTTGTGTGGGCAATTAGTGAGGCCATGGTGCAACTGTGAAGTTTCACCTAGTTAACTTTGACTTTGAGGCCAGAACCTGCCAGTAGCCCTTTAGTAGATCAAACCTATGAATGGCGCAGACCCCATGAAGTAACTGACAAAACCATTCCTTTGCAAAGTAAAAGCCTACAATAAAGTAATAATTTAAAAATCTTTGATATGAGGTTGCAGATATGGTTTGGTAACCGCGTTTACAATGTGCAAATCTGCACCAAAACCCATGTGAGAGGTCCTGGGCCAGATCATGAAAGAGCCCCCATTCATTTGGTGACTATGTGGGGCTAAAAGAAAAAGAACAGCTGCAATAACCTGGTGACGAGTATGAGAGGGCAGATGGAGAGAGAGAGAGAGAGAGAGCGACCTGCATGGCGAGGAGGAGAGCTACACGGGGCCCAGGTGTAGCTCATCACCTAGTTATGTCTCCACCTTAAACGGAATCCACTAATGAGAAAAGACAACCAGCAAAATGAGAACCCCTACTGGTCACAGGAGTTAGTACGAAACTGTATTTGTTTACGTCTTTGCTTTTAGCCTCGCTAGTACACACTTGGCCTAGAGTGAAATATCCAAACAGACAAATATGGGGCTTAGGGGACACCATGCTAACTTGATTTTTCCTTTAGTACCTCAAGGTTTTTGTTAAAATCTGTTTTTGGATGAATTGTCATGAAATCTGAGTGAGATGTCCATCATTTGGAGTAACTTATCTCCTATCTTTCTGTCTAAACTGTGAAAAGTATTTGTTTTTTTTGCCAACATTCCCAAAAGGAGCATGCTGAGCTCAGCATTTAGCTCCAATCACAGCTGTTCCCAGCAGGTAGAGCCTCATTTTAAGTTTGCTAGCATGCAGCTGCAGAATTTCCTTATCCATCCGAGTTCACGCTTTGAATAAGCAGCCAAAAGAAAAAGAATCTCAATGCTAAATCTACCGTATGACAAAAATCTGCTGCTCCCTCTGATAACACTGCAGTCTCTGGTGAAGCACTAGGCGGTATGGATGGATGACATTAGTTGCAGTAATCAGTACAGGCTTTTAGCCATTTATTGCTTAAGCAGCATTGCTGATTAGATAATTGTGGGAGGCAGAATAAGGCCAACAGCTGTGGCTGGTACATTAAAAGCCGGTCCCCCAATGTCTGCAATCCAACTGTGCTCGGACGAACCAGCCGATGTACAGGTCAGGCAGTTTAGTAACTACATTGCAAAAAAAGGGAAAGTTTGAGTGAACCTAACCACCCTGTAAGCTTTTAAAAATGTAAATGTGACGATATTGCGGTCGTCTGATGCCCCACAGAGAAACTCCTGACTTTGAAGTATAAAAAAAATCACAGATGATTGTGCTTCCTTCGTTGGGAAATGTGGAGCTGGTGGAAGGAATAATAAGACTCACTTGAAGAAAAACTAAATTCTTCAACAATCAAATATTTTTATTCAAGCAATAATGAAAGACAGACCGAGTCCAGTGAACACAATAACAGGTTCATCATCATAGAAGTTCTTTTCCTTGTGATCAAAGGGCCAGTGTCAAATACTCATTGGAACAAAAGTAAGACCACAAAAGAGGCCATTACACAGTGTAACTCACAGTCTTACTCTATAGATCATGATAATTGTTAATAAATGGCAAATTAGGTCAATAACCAATCGTTAAGTCATGATTTGGTGACTACTGATCATTTGACAACATGAATTTGTGGGGAGAGGTTAATCTTATAGACAGCAACTGTGGAACATTTAAATCTTTCCATAAATATTGTGTGAAAGTCTGAGGCAAAAGAGTTATGACAATGTCCTTTTACTGCTATCATGTATATTTATCGTAAATTCGAGTACTGATCTTGATTTAACTCAACATGTGGTGCTTGAATTCGAGCCCTGCAACTGTTTTTGCCACTTACAAATAACTGCTCCCATTATTGTTAGTGAAGAGGACCACAAACACCATAAATTATATTTTGACACTATTAAGGAATTATCATGCACAAAATCACCACCATTTAACCATTAGATCATTATTTGCCATTTACTAACCGCCCAGCATGAATATTGTGCTCCTGCAGTGTATCAACATGGCAGATAAAGACTAATGTGTTATACAGACTTATGAGGTCACTTTAATTATTGTGTATACATTGATGGGAATGGGAATTTCATTACTTGGATAACAGAATTTCTGTATCACTCTAACTGCAAAACAAAGTCAAGTTCCAGTATTGATTCTATAATATTATACATTTACCAAATTATGCTAATTGCTGCACTGCAAATACAGGGGTGGCACAACAGGGAATACTACATATTAAGTGCTAATCAAATAGCTAATTACTAGACCACCTAGGCAGTAAAAAACAAGTCAAACACAGCTCCCCTGTGGCTTGAGCGATGTGCTCTGCAATGCAGGATTTCAGTTAAACCACGACACTCTAAGAACTCAAAAGCCCCTTTTCTTTCATAGCAGGTATAATAAACCTTGACTAAGTAATCCCCTGACACACTGCTTCAATTCAAATATATAAAAATACACTTTCAGTTCTGAAAAGCCGGCAGTAGTGAGCTACAGTGAGAATATGCAGGTATATTGACACTGGCCTCCCAGCATTCTCTAATTCCTCTTCATGGGCATTTATGTGTCTGTCTTCATGTTCACAGTAAATACAACTCTACAACAAATACTTACTGCTGCACCAACACTCGCTCACTCACACATGTACACACGTATACACAAAACATGCCGATGCAAATTATTAGCTGGATAAAATGCACTTCGTCATGAAGGGACAATAAATTTCAATACTTTGGTCAAAAACTGAATCTCTAGAGAACATTAAAAAAAACAATTTAAGGCCAAAACCATCCATTTAACAAGTCAAACAACTTAAGGTTGAAAAACGTACATTGAAAATATTTATTTTTACAATATTTCCTCATACAAAAATATGTTTGACTTTCACAGAGCTTTAAACATGACCACGGTAAGACTCAACTCATCCTGCACATGACGGCATCAAGTTTTTATCACAAATCGATTTGTTCCATTGCAGCTGCAGTGACGCAATGGCATCCTGGAAAGAAATTCAGGAACAGGAATAGGGTCTATTTTACAATATCTTGCAAGCTACCACATCTACTAAACTACTGTCATTTCAATAAAGTTCATCAGTCTGTAAACAATATTCTGGTCAAACCGACACTTCTTACAATCCTCTAGTAGATATACTTATCAACAAACAGGAGCACTTAATAAATCTGCAGGAAAGAAAAAAAAAACTACAAATACAGTAAAATACAAATACAATTCTTTGTGTTTGAAGTGAATACTACAGCCAAAGAGAGTACCAATGCCGCTTCTGTAGTGCAAAGCCACCTCAGGGGCTAAGCTGCGGATTTAGACTCTGCTCTGAGGCAGCTGTTGAAAGCTATGTTGTGTCCGACTGGTTGAGGGGTGAGAAGAAGAGGAGCAAGCCGTCACCATTGAAACCAACACATCTAATAGTGAGCACGAAATGCAGGCACAAGCCAGCATTCGGTGAGGTTGACTGATTGGGGTTCCAGATCTTAAAGCTTGTGTATTGATTGAATCTAAATGTCATATACTGTGTCCAAAGAGCCTCACAGGGATTGTGTGTGCTGACTATTTACATGGGTGCAGGGTTAGCACAATCAACATGACAGCACAGCAGTACGAAAGGACCAGAGTGGTGGTGAAGCAGCTGGCAATCTGTTGCTCCAATCCAAAACAGGTCAAAGTCACCAATGTCATCACATTTTCCATCTCTGAAGTTGGTCTGGACATAATATCTAAGGTACATTCTCTTATTTTACAACTGTCACAAGTAGAGGTTGACAATGACATTCCTCCTACAATTTCAGGCACAAAATCTAAGTGGTATCATCCAAGGAGCAGGTCAAAAAAAAAAGATGGAGTGTAGAGGGCCAAGAAGCAGGCAAAGCTGTGAGAGACCAGCGGAGGATCTGAAGTACATGTACAACAGGTATACGTAGGTGACACTGTCAAAAAACAGAAATTAATTAGTAAAGTGGAACTCATTCAAGGAAAACCTATCGAAACAGATCTATACTAATTTGTTTGCCTTTGTAAACATCGGAAAACTTTGCTTTTTTGTACCATTTTAGCATATATTAGTTGTGTGGTGCATTGTGACAGGAAGTAGAGAAAAGTTGAAAAAACAGACTCTACAAATATTTACATGCAGTAGCTTTGAAGTAAGTCAAAAACAGGTGTTTCATCGGTAGATATCTACTTTACCAAACTCTTGCAGTAACATTTTTAAGTCTAGTTAGTGGCAAAGTGTTTTAGAGTCTTATGAACTATAAAATATTGTTTAGATTAAAAAATAGCTGTGTTCCCATTAAATTTAAGGAGTACAAATGTATTATCAAAGGTAAAGAGAGTAGGTAAAACAACAAAGAAAAGAAACAAGTTGTTAGATTTTGAATAAAAATGAGAAATATTCTTTAATATTCTCACCTTGGCCCTGTACATTCAGACCCATTTGTGCTCCTCTTCTATCTTACAATCCTTATATCTTTCAACTTCAGGGAGTGGTGTCTCCACGATGCATGGAGGCCCGTCCCCACGTCACTTGTCCACCTCCACCACCTCCTCCTCCTCCTCCACCTCCTCCTCCGCCACCTCCCCCATGATCCTTATCAGACTCTGGTTGACTCTGGGCCCGCTCAGGCTTGGGGTTGGGTGTGCACGGTGGGTCAGGCTGTTGCACTGACATGGTCCTTCGTAGGTGGGTGCGCTTGCACAGGAAGTCAGGCTTTGCTGGGAGACCAAATGAGCCTTTCCTTAAGACCATACGAACAGATGGGGATTTCTTGGGTCTGGCTCTGTGCCCAAACTGTAGGGTGGAGAGGTGCGCTGCGTAGCCATCACTCAGGAACTAAGCAAATTGTCGGGAGAGTGGGGTGGAGATTAAGCAAATAAGAAAAAATTGGAGGAAAGAGGAAAAACAAAAATCTTTCAAACGCCTTGCAATGGTTCTAAAGAAAGAGAATAAAAAAGGCAAATTTTGTTGAACTACCTGGCACTGATTTTGGTACTTCTTTGATGGTCTGCCAACAATATAAATCTGCGAGGGGCTGAGGCCAAGCATGTTGTAAACAGAGATGTCCTTCATGGAGCCATAAGCAGAGTTGATTTTAATGTGACACTGGTGAGAAATGAAATAAACAGAGGCATATGTGGGTGGAATTTTGATTCCAGCACAACCCAAGGCTACTTCAAAATAGGTATGCACAGAAGAGAAATCAAGAGATCAAATGTGTGGTAAGAAGGATTAACTGCCTAGTCAATGTCAGAGCAATGGTTTGTGGTGTACCTCCTGAATGAGGTTTCTGAGGAAGATGGTCTTTTGTCGAAGGGGATCATGAACCAGACCTTCGGAGAAGAAGATCATCCCATGGGGAAAATTGTGCTGTGAGAGCCAGGATACCACACGTTGCTTCTGCATATCAGGGCGGCCTGTGATGTAGATGATCAGATATCCCAGGTCCTGCCAGTGTCTGCATGCAAACACGTAACATCAAACAGACTCATTCTGGTCAACAGAAATTCTCAATCTTCTTCAAGTGAATGCAAAAACACCCAGATAGGCGTTTTTGACCTAGCTATATCCGGTACCTGCCCGATGCCTATTCTGGATCCAGTTTGCTGCGTATTGACGGCCAAAGTACTGTCACTTTCGGCCAGGAAAACAAGTAGAACAGAAAGAATGGCAATGGCTTCTTTAAGGGCAGCGCCTGACATAAGCAATTCTATTGTAATGTGTCATCGGACCTATCCATGGAAAAATGAATGCGAGATTTCCCCAAACAATGCCACATCAAAACAGAAGTGGTCGGAGTTGGTGTAGTGCGCCGTAGTTGTCCTAGTAGTGCTGGGAAATCAGCAACAAATACAGTGATATAGTGACGTGATTCTACAGCGGCTCTCATGCATTGTGGAAGAGCAAAGTAAGTTTAAATATAGAGACCCTGAACCAGCAGCAGTTAAGAACCAACAATGGCACCTGCTTGGTCGAAAATGCCGGAGCCACTTACCTGACAACATCAACTGCTCCCGGCCGGACCTTGGGGTCGCTACCCATGATTGACACACTGGCAGCAAAAGAGCCATCAATGCTGAAGACCACACACTCCATTGCCTGTGGCAACACAGTCAGGTAGGCCTCTGCACTTGTTTGATCCCCCCTTGGGACAGAGGAAGGGACACGTCATGAGAAATGGAATTGGCTTCACATGGATGTTGCCCCATATCTAGCTAGAAGCTCAAACGCCAATACAGAGCATTAATAAGGGACTGACTATGTTTTTCTACATCTTATTTGAAAATGCAGCACTCTGTAAAAAGCGTGTTGAATAGATTCTTACTTGACCACCATTTTAACTGGATAGACCCCCAGGCCGAGCTTCTTGCTCTTGGGTATGGTGTATGTGATTCTGCCGCTGCTGTTGGTAACCTCTGTGTCAAAGTGCACCCAGCGGCCAGACTGAGGTTGTGTCATTAACAAGATGTCCACCTAAGAGAGGCAGGATGGGTCAAGAGGAAAGGCTTCATGTTAGTCACTGATAGACAAATATTTATCTGCAGTAATCAGTCACACTGAAGCTCCTCACCTTTTCACCGGTCAAAGTGACCATGTCCAAGGGGCCGTACATGAAGCGGCCGACCACAGTTTGAGGTCCATCCTCGGTGGCAATGACATCATTCACCCTGTGGTTGGCGGTGACATTCTGCAGTGGGTAGAAGGAGCATAAAACACATTCGGGTCAATAGAGTCAAGTCAAATGATTGAGCGAATCTGATGAACACCGTGAGGTTTTTGACATGTTACCAACATGAAAATTGATTTATGTGGGTAAAATTGCAATTTTACTGCTTCGGTTCAGTCTCACTGCTCACATCAGTTTGCAATCTAACATTTAATTCTTATACTCCTTTAACTGTATGCTGGAGAATTCAGGCTGGCTTGCGTGCTCTTTTCCATCACCTTGCTCTTCTCCCAAACTATTCATGCATAAATGTGACTTTTTCATTCTCTTTGTTTATTGCTGTGATTTAATGAGGATGTTGTGATGAAATTACTTACATTTACACTCAAAGTTATTGGAGCATCTAAACAAATTCTGTGTGGCGCTAGTGTATTGTGTTTTACTGTTTAACCAAATTGGCTTCTGATTTGAAAGACCTAACTAGGAGAATCAAGGACTTGTGTTCGATATATGGCCAGGTTTCCCTGACACATTTGACATGGTAATAAGTGAATACAGGAAAGCAACATCCGCCTCAGTATGGCTATCTACTCTCAATGTGTGAAAGAGATGAATTGAGTGAGACTGTGTAGAAGCAGCGTGTTCACATAACAGCTTAGCTAGTGGTCTCTGTCAAGTTGTGAAAAAGACCTCTTACCTGAAAGGAGCAGGAAACAGACTCAAAATCCCTCTGAATACTATCACTCTGCAGCAGATGAGCTGGCTGTGCCCAGATTCAATCAACACGGTTCTAAATCTCTGCACGCTCAGTTTTACTGAGGAGGGGCCAACTTTTTCAGAGCCACTTTTCTTTGAGCACTTAACATCAGAAACATATCATTCATACAAGGTGAGGCATGAACAAGATTACACTTAAGGAGAAATGCTTGACAGACTCAAATATAGATGTTTCCATGGCACTTTGGTTTCACAAGTCTATTTATAGCCCCAGTAAAAGGAAGCACTTACTAGACATTCTACAAAAGTAGAATTTTGTGGATAGCACTGTGACCTTGATTGTTCTCCTCGTCGGGGTTTCGAAGCATCAGGTAACCGTGCCTGTCTGTTAGTTTCACAGTATTTCAAGAAATTCAAGACACAGATCTAAAGCACCATAACCCCAGCAGCTTGCAATAAAATTATTTGCTGTTATTGTTTTAATAAATACAAGGCCATTGTTGCAGGAAGAAAAATCTGTTCTGTGTGTGTGTTTGTGTGGGTGGTTCAGAGTGAGACGCATCTTAGAGACAATGGTCAATGTTGTGTAATATACCCTAGTGCGTCCAAACCAAAGCACTCTGTTGAAAAATTAATGAATTCATTTAGTGTGTATATGAGCGTCTAAATGTTAATTCTGCCGCGTGAAGTCATATTTGTCTTGCTGATTTAGAAAGCAGAGGAAACTGGCACAGGAGTATATTTACACAAAGAAAAGCACCAAATCATTTATTACCCTTAGTTTTACATGTGTCCTCCTCCTGAGCCATTTCTCTCGTGGGCTGGAGGGAGAGAACGGAGCCGAGTCCAGTTTGTCCGCTTCCTGGGTCTTCACACAGTCACGTCGCATCAGCTGTCAATCAGCACATGCGTAGAGTATGAGATAAGGCATCGCCGAAGAATTGACACTAATATTATGCAACCACCTAAAGCTTTGAAACGAAATGTTCAGTTATGGTCATAAATCAAGAAAATCACTGCTTACTACTTTGATAGAGGCGATACATATCGTTGCTGAGTGACTGGATGTCCAGATGCTTCTCATTTAAAAACACATTGGACACATTGGATACATGCTGGACTCAGACAGTGAAAAAAAGTTAGATTTTTCTGTGTAGTCCTTCAGCTCTCTGATCCTTTAATGTGACACAGCATCTAGGGGAACTGAAAACTGCTGAAGCAAAATAATGAGCTTCAGGTTTATTAGCTTCCTGATGGTATTGATAGCACTTCTACTTTCTCTCTCAGTCTCCTTATTCTGCTCGGAAAAGAAGATCAGCTGCAGCAGACAGTGGCAAAGAAAAAAAAATTAACTTTTTAAACGGTAGCTACTTGTTCAGATGCTGCCAGTGTCCAGTAGCTTTTAATAAGACATGATGTAATGACGCTGCTATTTGTTGGTGTCTGGGAATTCAAGGAGCATCCTTGTCATTATCATAGATGTACAAATCCACACTGCTACCGAAGGCTATCACTGTGAAAGGTGTGATTTTTTGTACGAGCCTCTCAGCCTGCCAGGAATTAAGGTTTTAGTGCAAAAACTGATGTCATGAACTGATGTCACTGTGAGACAATAAGTTTGGGTCCTTTATATTTTTTACATACTGTCAATGAGTGCTTGTGATGAGGGAAGTTTAGACCATCGATCCACTATTTGAATGTCTCCTGCCTGCCAATTTGAATACTTTTGCATGCCAACTTGGGTACGAATAAACCCTAAATTTTCAGCCTGTCTGGAGTTTACTCTGTGGGTTGCGCTCACTTTGTGCCTGACAGATATGGAAATGGCTCCGTCACAAAGAAGTAATTTCCAGACTTTTAAAATTATAACCACAAGTACAAGGAGTTAGCACAAAATATTTCTTTATCTGACTTGAACACAATATATTCGTGCCCTTTTACAAACTAGCCCAAAGCACAGAATCCTGGCCAGATTTGCCCTAAGATCGATCACGTAATTTAATGCAAATTCTATTAGAAAACTTTTAACTTTAGATGTCCTGGCAGAGCAAAATTTTAAATGCTTAGGATAAATTTGTTTATCGTTTATATTTAGTGCTGGCTCAGTCCACTCCAGCAGGCAGCGATTCAAAATGTCCTTGAGAAAGATACTGAATGCCAAATTGTTCCCAGAGCTGCACCATCTGGCTGGCTTTTTGAACTCTAACGTAGATGTTACAATATGACAGATGTTGTAAAGTGGTTTGAGGAGTCAAGTAGCCTTTAAACATGCGATATAAAGTCCAATTGCCATTTTATATTTGCCACTCATTTCTTTTAAACATGACTTCCAATTCTTATCTTATCTAAACACTGACTGGTTTTCACTGAGAAAAAAAATAATGGAGAAATTAAGCTGTATTGATGTCTCGTGATGTTGTGAGGTCTCAAATTTACCATCTGTGAGTAGAGAGGTTTCTTTCATACCGTAAACAATGTCTGACAGTGCGGCAGCTGGGGGAGTGTAAGGTTTTAAGTGAGCATGTAAGATGTTATTGTTACACAGTGTAAATGAGGTTTGCTCACCTGCCGGAGAACAAAAGCTGCAACGTCAGTGGACTCCCAGTAGGAGGCGTGAAAAAGGTGAGGCAGAGCCACTGTGGGGAAGGCAGTCAGCACATCAGGGCAGTACAAGGCATAATCCATCCTCTTAGAGCCCCACCAGCTACTGGAAACTGGAATCAGACAAAAATAGACTCATGGAAATACATGAACTCAAATTTAAAGGATGTTATTGAAAAAATGAGAGATGACAGAGATGCTTCCTTCCCACTCACTGTTAGCGATGGTGTTTCCCAGCTGGCCCATGGAGCAAATCGACGTTTGACTTTCCACACTGGTCACGCTGGCTCGACGACCTCCCTCCTCTCCTCTTCCGTCAGTCCTGGCCTCGGAGGAGGGCTGGGAAGCCGGACCTCCAGGAGCTTGATCGCATTCCAGAAACACGTTCTTATGCTCTTGGATTGTCTCCGCTGGGGGATATGAGAGAAGGAGGGAAAGAAACGACAAGGACAGAGAGCGAGGGGAAGAGGAATGGAAATGCTTTGATCACACAACAACTGACTGGTCTCGATCTTTAAATCAATCATGTTATTTTGCCTAATAAGGTAGCCTCTTGCTGTGTATTGACTTGCTTTGTGTTTTAAGGAAAACCAGTCAAGCACTAAGCATGAATACATGGACTGATGCTGGTTCCACTTTTCATGTGGTTCAATCTATTTATATTGACTTTGGAAGGCCCGAGAATCATTTTCAACTCCTGCTGACAAGTAGAATCACTTTTTTCAGTTTCTTTTCCCACTGGAACGTCTTAAATCTTAAATCTTTCCTATTTTTTCAGTAATAATACTGTGCAACAGTAGGGAAAAATTCCTGGAGACCAGTTTCACAAGACACCATGTATCTACTTATTAATCCCTGAGTCACAGTGCCCTGACACGCCATCAATAATTTAAACAGAAGAGTATCTACCAGCCCAGTTCAATATCACATTTATGTTAAACCCTATGATATATCCTACGGACAAAAGAAGATTGAATATAACACAGTTTACACCAAACAGTATCTCCTAACACGCCTGAACAACACAGCCATGAGGCCAGTCCTTTTCTTTGTCTGTTTTCTTCTGTTTTTTTCCCCAGCCCTACCCCAGAGAGCGAACATTATCCTGTTGGCTTGACTCCTGCCAAGAAAGAGCCTGGAGCCTTGCTGCACTGCAGATGGAATACTGACCTCAGTTTACAACCTGAGGACGAGTCCACGCTCTGCCACACATTTACACGTGATGGAATCCCATCTTGCAACACGCAGAGTTTACATTCATCAAACTGAGCAGTTGACCACGCTTCTGCATCATGTCATTTGCTCAAATCAATCACACTTATCAATCCGGTGGGATTTACTTTGATGAGATGAAGTAGAGGTACGGCTGGAACGGACAGGTGGGAGTGGGGGGCAGCACGGTTGAGGAGGAATGTGATAAAATGAGAGCGAGGGTCCCTTCTCGCCTGAATATATTAAGCAGAACACGTCTTGTCTGGGTTGCTCTAGGATCTTGCCGCATCTCTGGAAAGAAATTATTCTCTTTGGCTCGGAAAGAAATCCCCCTATTAGATGGTGTTCACTCAGACTGAAAACAAATGTTACCTCCACCCGTAGTCGGTTCATGTGTCTGTGTTGAATGTTTAAAATTAGCACTCAGAATAGTCAGCTTTGCTTCATGATGCTTCCAGTTTTGGGCAGAATTAACCCTTTCTCCACCTCCTGCTGGATTGGTTCTAAAGCTGCGAGATGAAGCCACATATTGCCTCATGTTTAGTGTGCAAACGATGGGCTACTGCAGCAGAATACAGATTAACGGTCTCTCTCAGACGTGACGGAGAACCGGCTGTGGCTGATAATTCCCCAGAGTCAAAGGGGAAACCCCCCCCCCACTACATTAGGATGTTAAGGATGATGGAATCTGACAGATCCTGTGAATTTATAGGGGAGGCCAGATTATATCATATTGCATGTCATGGATAATATTTTGTGTTGGCTGGGAAGATATAGCTTGTTTAGGAATTGCTCAGGATAATGGAGTTATGTCAAAATGTTGTTTTTTAGCCACATTAACACAGGACATGACAACAGACCATAGTTTATATATACACTTTGTGTATACTTTGAAATATATCAGGTTCAATCCTAGTGCAAATTCGAAGTAGGCTCTGGCAATTTTCTCTTAACATATATACATATTTGCGCAGCATTAGTGTGTGTGAGTGTGTGTGTGTGTATGTGTGTGCTGCTGGCTTCAGTCTGTTAAAGTAAAAACATTTGGTCATTTAGACACTGGCATCCTTTACTTTAACGTTCATTTAGGGACATCTCTGACGAGAACGGCATGCTTTTGTTGTTAAAATCTAAAAACATGCAATGCATAACTTCTGTCTCCCTCCTCTGGCAGTGAGAGTAATTACACTGTCAGCATGCTTATTGAAAAGGCTTCGGTGTAGTCACTATAGCCTGTAGCACATTGTAAAGTCTACTCTGTCACTGCAGTCAGTCCTGCCTGTGGAAAACCAGTCTGTGTGGGGGGTGTTACAGCAGCTATACTGCAAAACTCAGAGATTTCTCAAGTTCGGATCAGTTTAAAAGCTACTGTGTGAACTTGTGTGGCATGGCCTTGGAGGAAATGGATGTTCGTTTATTTTTTTTTTTTTAAAAAACTGCGCTCCA
Source organism: Mola mola (assembly GCA_001698575.1). Classification (NCBI taxonomy): domain Eukaryota; kingdom Metazoa; phylum Chordata; class Actinopteri; order Tetraodontiformes; family Molidae; genus Mola; species Mola mola. The sequence goes on from KV751316.1 coordinate 9,591,737, forward strand.
GGGTTAACGACTGTCGTGAACTCTAGAGACGCTTGCCTCTCTTATTCAAAGTGAATTCAAAGACAGATCTTCATATCAGTTTCATCATTTAATCTTGTTAGAGAGTAAAGTCTGTTGCCTGTTTTGTAATATCTGCTCATGCATGAACACTGGGGCAGGACAGGAAGAACAGGAAGTTAAATTGGGTTGAACATTTCTTGATTCATCATTTTTTTATGAATTTGCACAGCCCCCTGCTGAAATAAACCAAATTCAAACTCAAACTCAAAAAAAAAAATATTTGGATATTTGGATTTAGCGTTTGAGTAACTGTTAATTTGATCCTTGACAAAGGCCAACATGTAATGTTTTGTTTTGTAATTGTAAAGATCCTTTCTAACTAATACAATTAACTACGAAAAGGACATTAGTTCCTTTATAATAGTTGTTTTTTTTGGGGGGGGGTGGTGTAATCTATGGTATAGTAAAAGCAAAAAGATTAAAAATGAGACAATGAAACCATGATAGTAATAATTATGTTAAGTTAATCCTGTGATTTAAAGAGTAACTGAACCCCAAAATTACAGTTTACAGCTGATAAACTATGAAAAAAATAAATGATTTGGATAATCAGTAGTGTTGACATTTAGTGTAAATCTTGGCATTCTGAATGTTTGGAATGTTTTAATGAGCAGATCTTTGCACAACGAGAAGGCTGTCCTCACCTCTCCCACCCCCCACCACCCCACTGCACTCTCCTATCAATTCTGTGGCATAGTTTTCAAAGTTTTGTGGTCGGAGTCAAACTTTTTGTGTTTCAATTTTGGCAAAGTTTGATGAAATGACATAAGTACGTCCCCTTTCAGGTACAAGTTTGTCTTCATTTCATATTGGTTTGGTTTGGGCTGTGTCTCGTTCTGCCTCGGAATGTTGCAGAGGATTTTCTGAGTGTCATTGCTCCATGTCTCCAGCCCTATCAGAAACTACTGGGTTGGAAACCGGGACCGATCGGCTTCACAGCCAAATGGAGCTTACATTCCATCCACTCATGTTTGGACCATTATAACATGTCACACAAAACCTTAATCTCTAATCAAAATAGTGCTCGTACATAAAGACTGGGTTATTCTGTAGTGAATATTGTTTGTAATGGAATATACACCTGCTCTCAAGTATCACATTTATCACATCTGTGATTGTTATTGTGGCCCACGCTGCTCGGAGTAGCCTTATTCTCCTTTCAGCCCCAGGAACGGCAGCAGTGCTCTGTCTTTCACAGCACAATGAGCAGCGAGAGGCATGCAGGGAGGGAGAGATTATACCAACAGACAGACAGAGAGAGAGGGGAGAAAGGGCCACTGAATCTGACGCACTTTGTGAGACATGCACATACAAACACACACACACACACACACACACACACTTGTGTGTTGGTGAAGAAGCAGAGAAGCCAAACATAAAAAAAAACTGCTGGGGCCAACAGGAGAGACGTGGCTACGCAGCTATAAAAGACAACCATAGAGAGGACATTTGTGAAAAGCAGAGGCTCAGCCTAATAAAACGACCTGGGTGGAAGCAAGGATTTTTATTTAAGCAACAGGCAGGGAGGAGCGAAACAGCTGATGACAGTGGTAAAAGAAAGGACTAGCAGAGAATTCATGAGGTGAGAGAGGATAGCTGTGCTTTGGCCTTGAAACGTCTTTGTAACAAAAAGAGTCGGAAAGAGACTCTTATCTCAGAAGCCTCTCTACACACACACACACACACACACACACACAGACATACACAAGTATCCCATGGAGAATCATTTCATGGCACAGCAAAAGATAAACCAACATCCTTGCATTAAAACACAGAGAGCCATGTGATCGATACAGATAAAAACGACTGTATTTCCATGTGCATTTGCTGCCTTGGATGATCACATTTTCCAATGGAGCACAGCTGGAAATCAATAAGAAGAGGGTTCGTTTGTTCTATATTAGCAACATTTGTCATAATAAAGCCTCCACTGTTGACAGGTGTTGATGTCAGAGTCATACCCACAGGAGCCTGATATGATTGGCTCTCCATGGCTTCATAACAGCTAATTACCATATTACAGAGCAGGACATGTGGTAATATGCACTGTTGTTCCATCCGCGTTTGCATGTCTGCTTCTGCCTCAGTGAGCACCTGCCTGTGATTTAATGTAGGTTGTTATTCAAGGTCCATTCAATTCCAATACCGTACGGCTACAAGCTCCACGAGCCCCATCACATTTATCTGCAGTACTTGTATCTCGCCTTACGTTCGGCTGAGCATGATTAAATTATTATATCGCAGCTTGCGCGCTCAGTTTACACGGGCCAAAAGACTTATTTACAATTGTGTGTCACATACAATGAACGAACAGAAAGCAAGTGGAGCTCTTTTCATGGAACATTACTGTCCTCATCTCTAAACACATGTCTTCTGTTATTTCCATGTGTCCTGTTTTATTTTACCTCCATCTCTTTCTTTTCTGCCCCACCAGTACTGATTAACTGCCAAACTTACTTAGTTCAATGTTATTTAGTCCCGTGTGGTAGTCGTCGCCACTTTATCTCACCGGTCCAGAGTCATTTTTCCTGCCATGTATGTCATCCTCATCTTTAATCTCTGCTTGTGTTACTCTGCTGATTTGTTTGACTAAACTTCTGCGTACCAAACACAGACCTTGGTAGACTTTCTGAATGGCTCCATTGCCTCCAGAGTCTTGAATGTGGGTCGCCTGTCTTGCTTTTATGGCATTCAATAACTTATTCAAGTCAGACAAAGCAGGTAAGCAACAAAAACGGCAGGAACAGAATGCGGAACCATCTAAGGTGAAAGAAGTAATCAAAAACAATGAGTAATAAACCTCATTGCACGAAGAACACAGGCAAGAATACTGATGAGACACAAGCAACAAAAGAAAAGACAACAGTGAGTCAATGAAAGCATGGCCCATAATATGGCAAAACAACAAATAGGAAGAACTTAGAAACAAAATGAGACATAATAATAACCATCTATTCTGTTTAGTAATATGCTGCATCACAGTTAGATTTCTTTAAACTTATTTTTGAGGCCTTAACTAATGACCACCCTGGGAACTTATCCATCTTCCTACAAAGAAACCACTGGTGCATTCTCAAGTCATTACCAATTTCACGATTATCTGATTTTATCATGTGCAACACTGCCCAAACCTGCAGTCCAAAGACATGACATTAAGCTGAGTCACACTGCTCATTGCTTTTAGCTGAGATGCTCCTGCTTTTCTTTTAATTGGTAATAGTGGACAATTTTTTTTAATTTCTTAAATCATTGTATGAATATTTGGTTTTAGGGGTCTAACAAAACTACCACATCTGACTGAGATTGTTGTTGTGACTTAATTATTGACACCATATTTACATAAAGTGTCTGAATGGGACCATGATTGGTTCATTTTTATTCCAGAGTCATATAAAACATTTTACCTACATGGCATTAAAGACCACGTCCAAAGATGATCATGTTTTTTACCGTATTATGTCTACACAGTGATTACGGCACAGATCATGACCAAAATAAGCGGTCAATTTCAGTCCACCAATGATAGTCCCCAAAAAAACTAATTCTGACAGCCTGGGTCTTCTATGTAGGAAACCTAAAGAAATAATCTTGACGTTGTATAAAAGAAACTTACAACTCTGATACGTGAAGTTGTAGATGAACTTTTACAGGTAGGTGTATTTGGCTTTGCGGCTTTGTGTTTGTTGCGTCTGTGTTTGGCTGAATTACTCCACTTGTCATTGTGCAGCGTATAGTAGACTAGTTCAAAAGTCAGAAGTCCTTTATGTTGCAAAGGTGTAGAATTACATCAAAGCCACTTATTTTTCTTTTTTTTTCCAAAATATGCAATTTTACTAGCAGAAATAAAGTTTTAAGAGTTCATTCAATGGCTGGAGAAGCTCTCTAAAATATGCCAATGTACAGTATGTCAAATATCAGGATACCGGTATACATATGCATCAATAAAATAATGGTAATGGTAATGGTTCTGTACAAAATTTCAAAATATGAATTGGACAAAAAAAGAAAAAGCAAAAAAATCACTTTAAAATGTTTATCCTGACAAAGAAACTTTCTCCAACAAGGAGAGGAATTTTGTTTATATTATTGGTTTCTAGCTGTTTAAGTAAACCAGACACCAATAAATAGTAAAAGTGTAACGGGGAACTGATTTCCACTAGCAAGATGGTGAATTGGACAAATTAGCATTGAGTTGCACATATTTTTAATGGTTGTAGCTTCAGTTAAAGTGTAATAAATCCCTTCACACTTTGAATCCAATCACAAGGTCTTGTAACTTGGGTTTCTCCTTGCATGCTGTTAGCACAAGCAATCAGCCCCTGTCCTACTTACTCTTTATGCGGTAGAGAGAGGCAGGCAATCAAGGTGGTGCGTCACTACTCCTATTTTGGGTGAATTTCCTTGCACCAAAAGTGGGCTAAAACATGCTTCGAATTGTACAGTAGCTCTTTAAGGACTTAGTCTCAACAACCAAGCCCTCCAGAGGGATTACAGCAGTACTGGGCCATAACTAACAGACTAATATCTCACATAGTGCGCCTGAGCCTCAAAGAAGGTCCGCAGGCTGAGGGTACTGCAAAAAAAGCATAATTACATGAAACTTCTGGATTCAAGTATACAAATGCAGGCTGGGCTCATGCATGGGATCGAGGATCTGAGTACATGTGCGTGAAAACTCACATTACGGATTCATCAAATCTCTGCTGCTCTAATCTCATCCCGCTAACAGGATTCGTCAAACGTTTCACCCCAGCTTAGAAATTCAAAATGGAAAAGGTTATTACTATGGCGTTGCAATTAAACTAGAAAATAAATGAACCAATAGAACATTGAGGAGCAGCTGCACACACACGTCCCCACTGTTGTAAATTGATTTCCAGGTTTTAAATCACCTTCCTACCTATGAGCAGTGAGCGTCCATCTCCCAGAGGGTTGCGCTGGTAGCGTGGCACCGGAAAGGGTGGTAATTTGTGGAAGAGAGGCTGCAGCAGCGGCTCCAGTCTGGAGGCTGAAGGGTCCGAGGGGTAAAACAGGTTGAAAATCTGAGAGCAGGCTGGATGGAGTTGGCTCACTGAGGGTCAGAAAAACCAAATGGACAGGGGAAGCAATTAGTGTTTTGCGTAAAAAAAAAAAATCTGCTCTTTTTATCAGATTTTTTTTGTAATATTAGGCGTTTTCATGGAAAACAAACATTAAAATGATGAAAATGTTGAAATCTTCCAGAAAAACCATGATGCAACCACATACTACTCAACCTATCATACAAGTTGTATGCCTCTGCACATGAGTCAAGCTGCAGGTTCATCCATGTTTGTTTAGACTCAAACTTTATATACCTAAGTCTGAGGGAATTTAATAAAGTGCAAATTTTTAGTAAAAATGTAATCGCGTTATGGATATACACAGTTGGAACACCTGAACAGCAGCGGCACCTCGACAGTAAATCTTCATCATCTTTTAATGAATTTTTTCATCCATCCATCATTCTCTCAATTTTGGCACTTGAGGTGTAAAATGTAATCAGAGATCTCAACTGTATCATTGCCCCTGTAAAATTTGGTAATCATCTGTTCAGCAGTGTTTTTTGCTCAGACCCGCACACAGGAAGAAAAAATAATTTTACGACAATAACAATGATTGGACCGGGAATATATTAGATATATCATTATCATTAAAAGTAATTAGGTTTTGTAAGATTTTGGATGTCGTTATAATATGATTTGGCACAAGTGTTGTCTTTTCCTGGATTGAAAGAATTCATTGCAAGTAAAGTGATGTCATTTTCTGAATTTATCTGAACTAATGAGTGTTGTTCCTGTTTAATATTTGCTTTCACCCAAATCACATCATTAAATCCACATCACTGAATATTTATCAAACATCTTATTTTGCTATTATTTTGTTAAGTACATACGGTCATCCCTGCAACGTTGTTGCAGTATTAATATCAGCATGTATGGTTTAAAATATTGTGATATTTGATTTTGTTGCCCTGTCCTAGAATTTATGGAGAGCTTTTGAGGAGTCATCATTACATTCATAATGATTTATGATTTCCATTGAATAATTTCCATTGAATAACATATTGTCTTCAAAAAGAAACAGTTTCTACAGAGGAATACGGTGGACTGATAGTAAGCTTCATCCTCTGTGTGCATTTTCCCATGCAGGACCAATTAAGCTGGTTCTGACTGAACATGAAGAAGCTGAAAAATGCTAAAACGTGGAATCCTCACACACATCTTCAACCCGGTAGCAAAATTTCAAAGATTAGGGTTGGAAATTTAGTATCTTTCCTAATGTGAAATATGATCAAATCCCTGCTGTTCCAGAGCTATGGTGCTGAATTATGTATGGCCAGAAAAATGTCAGTGAGGCTGACCTTTGACCATTTGAATATAAAATGCCATGACCGTGTTATGTAAAGAGTCATTTGTGCAAAAAACATGTTGCCTCCATCCAGATTAAGTGCATATGTATGAAGTATCTCATTCTCTGACTCCCTGCTTTGCAAGGCTCGGACACTCACCCTGGACAGCAGGCAGCACAGTGCGTCTCATGGCCAGCACGAGGCCCAGCGGACAGCCCAGCAGGAAGCAGTCTGTCACCTCGAAGTCGAACCGGCCAGGATTCATTACCAGACTGCTGCTACTGCCCCCGCGAACCTCCACACTCTCCTTCATCAAACTGGAGGATAGACATGGAGACAGAATGCAGAAGTGTAACCCCCAATAATGAAGAATGGGTCAATCGAATTTCACTTGTATAGCCCAAATCACAACTTAGAATTTGTCTCAGAGGGCTTCAGCAGCTGTACAAATGTGACACCCTCTGCCCCAGGTGAGGAAAAACTTAATAAACCTTGAACAGGGAAAAACAAGAAACCTCAGGAGGAACCACAAGAGTTTGTGAAGAATAACAAACAAATAAAATGATGCAGCATCAGGCAAGGAATGAATAGACGGAAATATAATTTTGTCGATAAACAATATACTTATCAACCATATCTCTGGGTTAAGGAAGGAGAATACAGGACATTTAACAGGATGGGCTGCATTATATGGCCAAACAAGAAAAATGTGAAAGATATTACTACATGATTCACAATAAGTGGATACTATCAGGTTTTCATCAAAATTTTCATTTTCACTGAAAAAGCAATTGAAATCATGGTGAGTTGACATTTGCTCAGGTTTTTATCAAACAAGTTTTCTTCCATCTTGAGATTTTAGGGCCCCTCTGTAGAACTACGGTGCTTCATCAATATGCTCTTTTGTCACCTATCTTACCTCCTGCAAACACATGCAGCTTCTTACAATTTGGATATCGCACTGGGCCAAATTTTGATTATTTTGCCAATAATTGTGGTGCCCGAGTGTACAGCAACATTGCGGCAACAGTTCATTTTTTTTTCTTTTTTAATTTTAAGAGCAGGCATACTCCGAGATAAAAGTCAATCCTTTTCATGCTGACTCTCAGAAAGCATGCGCCTCTGAGGACAGATGAGTCAGTGAGAATTGCCGTGTCCTGATTCTCTAGTTGGCTTGTTTTAACATTCTGGGGTAGCTGTCATCACTGGGCCTTTGTGATTCACAGCGAGCAGCTCTTCATGCACCAGGATGGACCGCACTCGCAGCTGTCTGAACAGCAGAGTGGGCTCAGGCAGAACGTTCTGCTGACTGATGAGACATCTGTGCTCGCAGGCAAGCCAACATTTCCCCATTAAGTCCTGCTTGGGGAGAAGAGATTAGCTCACAGCCTCCAGACATCTTTAAAAGTTAAATCAATATCGCTTTGATTGCCTTCCACTTCCGCTTTAGTTTTGGTCTTTCTTACATGACTGTTTGTCAGTCTTACATGGGTAAAGAATGATGACATTACTGCAGATAATCTTTTTTGTTCTCCTGTTAAAAATGTCTTGTTTTAGATGTTAGTTTAGTTGGGGTTTTTTTTTTTCTATTATTATTTTAAATAAATAAGCCCCCAACCACAGTTCCACAGCTTTCTGCACTGATAAAAGTAGTGCAGTGACAATTTGCACATGATCTCACTTGCAGTTCCCAGTCGGGGGCAAAGCTGAGCAAAGTGTACAAGGGGTGGAAAGAGGTCTGGGAAAAGGGGCTTTAATAAGCCTTCCTGGTGACTGGGATTATCCCATGGGAAGTGCAAAGGGAAAAGAGCACATCCAGAACAGAGGTTACCGTCCACACAGCGAGGCCCCGGCTTCATCGTGAGCGCAAACAGGAAGTGAAAGGTGAGAAGTGCACCACCGTAACAACAATGTGTTTGTTAAATGCTACTGGGTTCCTCTGATAGCCTTGTGGAGCGTGCGATGTGCAGTGGGAACACTGGGGCTCTGAAGTGAGTCCATGTGGCAGTGGTACCCCCCTCCAGCCACCCTGACCCAGCTAAACTCAAGCGTACGCGATCGCAGACAAAACTGGCTGGCACAGGCTTCAAGATGTTATCTACAGTCCAGCAAAGGCACGAAGGCAGGCGGTGCAGCGAGCTACACATAGAGTGGCACAATCAAGATGTCTGTGTTTTATGATAAATAAAAACTAAAATTTGTTTGGTACTGATGCGTTGGTATTTTTTTTTTTTTGTTAGACGTTTGAAATCGTTTTGATGATGTCCTTCGCCCTGACAGTCGGATGGGATCAGCAGTTTCTCTCCCTCTCTCCTCTGTGTATCTCCATCGCTGGAGTGTCTGTTAGGGCAGGTCAGCCAGGTTCTCCTCCACCACTCTGTTCCTCTGTCTCTCCTGATCATCTGCTGACAATCATCTCATCAAACAAACCCGTAGCCTACAGTAATCCAATACCAGTCCCTTGCTTCACTCTTTGTCAGAGCACTGGTTTTACCCCTGTGGTAATGAGACTGGCTGCTTCATCTCCTATACACGAGGTTATCCTTGTGTTTTTGCTGTTTCTCTATGCTTCAGGTCCCTGATCTCCTGTTGTTCACTGCACCATGAGTCCGTTTGTTTCCTGAGGTATTTTGGAGGATTTTTTTGGGAGTACAATCGGCTGTCTCACTCCGTCGGTGTAATCATCATTGAACATTTTTCAATAAACTTTTTATCCCATCTCCACATCTGAGTTCTGCCTTTGGGTCTAGAGAGAGATTTTTTTTTTTTCTGTCTTTTCTGTTCTTTCCTGTTCTTTTCTGTGTTTATATAAATTTAAAAATTAACTGACAAACTGTAAATCAATAGACAACATCAATCAGAAATGTCTATTTTAGGGTTGATACCCAAAAGTCTGCGTCACCAACTAAACGGTCCTTTTTTGGTACCCTTCAACATCATCTAAATACCCAAATTAGACGTTTCACTGTACATACTGGCACACGGCCTGTGTATTTATGTGATTTTCCTCACCTGGTGAAAAGGCTGTGCTGGCCTGTGGACGAAGTGTCTCCATCCAACGAGTCACTCTGCTTGCGGCTGAGCGGCGGCCTGCCCTGAATGTGGCCCTCGTTGGGGGCAGAGACATCGATGTTACTCTTACTCAGCCTCTTGCTGGAACTCAGACCCGGGCTGGACTCCCCGAGCAGGCCCGAGTTATCCTAACAGGAAGGAGGAGAGTGTGCAACATACTGTAGCGTTGTGTGCTCAAAGCACAGGAAGTTACACATAAAACAGTGTTAACTGTTGTGTTTTCCCAGGTGGACAGTGAAATGCAAGAGGAAAAAAACTGTACCTGTGTGAGAGCAACTACTAGATGTGAATGGATTTAAAATGCACATAGGAGGATAAGAAAGAGAGAGAGCAAAATGAAAAAAGGGGAATAATTAAACACTTTGCGGTGGAAAAGGTACTTTAAAACTAGAAGAAGCTTCAGGAGGGCTGATAAGCACGGGTACCATAAATATGCTGCAGGAACACCAGAGGAAAATCTTAAAATGATGCCTGGAAAAAAAGATTCCCATCAAATCACCCACTAAGTCATTTAGATTCAATAAACTTTTATTGTTCCTAGAGGGCAATTCAGGTGCAACTTAGAAAGCATGCACATGGAATTGTATGTTCAGGAACAGCAAATACACAACAAATAATGTGTAAGTGCACTGCACAAGAAGTACAAACAGCAAGAAATTAAGTGTGGAATTGGGATCTTGGTAAATGGCCAGAGCCTATAGAGAGCCAAGAGGATGCGTACTCAACCCAGAGAACTGGACATTTTTATTTACATTGTTTATCTGTAAGACTTTCAGAAAACAGCACACCGAGGATGTTGCCTCTATCCTTGGTAATATCTTTGAACATGGGGATATTTCTTAAAACTGTTTCTTAATAGAGATCTTCTGCTAAAAAACAAACAGGACATATTCAGAGGTGAACATTGTGTATGGGAGTCTTGGATTGTTAACTTGAGAGGACGGGGAGTCGTGCCAAGGACACTGATGTTCATGTAATAACCCCACAGATGAAAACAACGTATAACACAGGCATGTAATTCCAATCATACGCAGTGACCACTTAATCATCTATTGCCAGGAACATTCAGCAGCGGTTCACTGTGTCCCGACCACTTGTACATGCTGTACATATCCATGCACGATTGCTATCGTGGTGAGTTCCTACCTTCAGGCTCTCTGTGCTGTTGTTCCTGCTGCTATTGTTGGGGCTGCCAGGCCTCTGGTGGTTGCTGAAGCACAAAGCATCAAAGCACAGCACTCCTCCCACACAGTCGCCCATCAGGCATACCTGCTCGGAAAATATGTCACTTAGACGCCCTTTACATACGGTGTACTCAATCGGTTTAGCTTTAAAAGGAGGAAAACTGGAGGTGTGTAAGAAAAGAGTATGCAAGGAATCAATAAATTCCATTATATTGTAGTAACGAGTAGCAAAATATGATTCACTCTAACAGCCTAAATCTAATATTAACACTAATCCAGACATTTCAGCTAACAAATTAGTATTTGGTATCTAATATTCATGAAAAAATATGTGAACACTCAAGTTACAGTAATAGGAGATCCCCCTGTTCTTCACACTTTCCTGAAATGAATTATAATTAGTATGAGCTTTCTTCATTGTGTTTAAGGTCAACAGGACTAAACGTGCATCACCAGCCAATTAAAATTGGACAGTTGGAATATAAAAACCTCCACGGCAGATTGCAATAAAGGCATTTACATGCAGGGCACTCTAGAGAAAATACTGCAGAGTGATATTGTTACAGCAAACAAAGCAAGTTGCATAAATGAAGTGTATGTACAAACATCTGTATCTACATACACCAGCGTGGGAAAAACAGCATCCTACAAAGACGTGTTGAATTAATCAGGGCTTCTTAATAAGAAATAGTACTAATTTAATTCTAAATTACATCTTTAGGTAGACAGTGATGACTAGTAAGTGAGTAATACCATAGTACAAATTACATGTCAACAAATTTTTTTATTGACATTAATGGAATTCACAAAAATGTTTATTTATTTCCAACAAACATTTAATCAAATCTACCATGTGTCTGCATGTATGACGGCAAACTTGTACCAAAAGTTTTGCAGTCTTTTATTATCTGATTACTAGTCCCATCATTTGGTCACCGGCTCTTACTGATCAATGACTGAGGGCAGCTTAGTGCATTCCCATCATGGCCAATCAGCCCCACCTTTTACATCTATTTCAGTCTTTTCTAGAAGGCTTTGCCTCTGTTGAGGGCTTACATAGAGCTGGGAAATGGCATGCCCAGTCACCATGTCACACTACAGGCCCCATTTGTGAGCACAATAGGTTGAGTGACTCTTCAACACCCTTCAATTGGGTTACCTGTTCCAGGGATCCTTTAGTGCTGTTTGTGCAAGATGTTCTGCTTGTTTTACAGTAAGTCTGGCCCCCCTTATGTGGTTAAATCTTCAGTAAGACTGCAGTCCGTTGTTCACTTTGTGCAATGGGTGGGGGCAATATTTGAGTTGTCTTATCACTAAAGTCACATTTTTTCATTGAAAGGAATTTCAGATTCCTATGAACATATTCTTTGACAGTTTTCCCAATCAGATATAGTTCAAACAAACAGCAAGAGCCAATCAATAATAACACATACTGGTGTTATTACCTCTATTGCTGTCCCTTTAAGACTGGATGTAATGCTTTTTTTAGCTGATTGACCAGTGGTTCTCAACCATGTGCCATCATGGCCTCCTTTCAAACAGAATTCTAACCACATTAGTAACAAGACTACATACACGACTTGCTAGTTTGACGCCGGCATCTCACATGTGGACTTGGATATCTCAATCACAAATTTAATTAATAAACACCATTTGAGATAAACAAAGAGGAGTTGTGTTTCAGAGTGCTAAAGGAATGCTATCACATTAGCTAAATTATGCGCAGTCGTCTTGCAGATCATTAGAAAATACCAAGAGTCCAGTAAAGCCCAGTAAGAGTGCAAAGTGCGGCCTACTTAAACAATAAAAATGTGGAGCCGTCTGAGAGACTGAGCTAGCTCCCACACATTACACAGCCCACTTAAAGCCAATCCTCGTTTCCTTTGACAACCATTGACTTATATTAAACTTGCCTGCTGCTCATTATCCAATGCTGAAACACTGGAGCAAAAGAGGTCTGCTCTCTATTCTCTCTATCCAAAACACAGTGGGACAGACCTGGCCGGCGAATCCCTGCCCATCCTCGGACTGCAGGAAGCTGTGGTACACCTGGTTGGCTCGGGCAATCACGGTCGCCACAGCATCCTGGTAGCGGGGTGACACAATGGCGAGGAGGGGGAGAGCAGCCAAGGGCAGGTGGTCCACGCTACTGGAGACACAGCTCTCATCATAGCTGTACGGGTTCAGGCTGGAAGAGGTGAGGAAAAGATGGAGGGGGATGAAAAATGTGCAGTATGAAACAATACACTGCAATCATTTTGTCTTACACAGATAGCGTCATGCGTTTGGTTGTATGTGTGTGTGTGTGTGTGTTTGTGTGTGTGTAGCCCCATATAAAACCGTGGTGAAACAGAAAAAGTTGCTGTAGCGCCACCCCGTCACCATCAATCAGGTGCTCTGATTGCTGGAAGAAGCAGCAGAGCCACACCAAGGCTGAACTATGTCAGGGAACATGGACAGCCCACTACACAGGAGCGCACAATCTCTCTAGTCAGTTTCTAAACTTGCCTGTGGTTTACGGCCTTCTGAATACACTGAAAAATGTAAGTGATGATGCATTTTGGGATGAACACAATTGATATAAGATACAAGATCGATGATAATTTAATGTCTCTTCAGTTTATTCAATACAGGATTAGATTTGTGACATGTTTAGTCTGGCTTTCAACCAAAGCTGAGAGCAGGAAGAGGAACGGGATGGCCTGGCTCTGCTTCCAAAGGACATTTTCTTAAAGTCAACAAGTTAAATAAAAAGACCAAGATCAACACAGGATTATGTCCATTCGCTCATACTGACACAAACTCGTAGTTGATGCATAACCTGGAATCACAGACTGCACAACATCGATTTCTAGACCCACAAATTGGCATTAGGAAAAAAAATGACACAAGCTGAAGTGCATTGGTTTAGGGATTTGCAGCAGAGGATCAATACAAGCATCAAAACATTCCCGGCAACAGGATTATACATGTAGTACTTAGTCAGAACAGACTTAGTGCACACTGTCGTTCAGTACATGCCAATTCTGTCCACGTTTCGCTCACATGTATTCTCTGACTTGTCCCGTATGGTGACGTCTGCTTTCTCATGATTCCTGATTATCACAAGGAGAGTAGCTGTGCGTTTTACAGCTGTATACACCTTTCACACTTCACTTGTTATTAATGACAAGCAGCAGTCTTTCTCTCTGTCACCTGTTCAAGAAACACCTGAATGATGAACAGCACATTTAACAAGCTGTGTCGTGTATGTATACTGTAAACTGTGCCCTGATGAGAGGTCCATTATTTTATCTATTGTACTATAAATGTATTTATTCATATTTTAATTAATTTTGTCACCATCTAAACACCCAGAATGTGATTATGATGCCATATCGCATCTGACACTCTCTCATTTGCTAACAGACTCACCAGCTCTGTCTAACTTGAATTGTAACAATACTAAAATTTTATGGGGTAGGTAACAGATCCTGAAAAAAAAATTGGTTAATAAAAGAAGCACAGATATCTTAATTTAATAAGACATTCTTTAAACCACAAAACAAATAATGTGTAAAACCTGGACTGACACACTGAGTTTAATCTGTTGTCTGTCATCACTCCAGTTTGAAAATGCGATATCGTGATGTTTCAGGTCAGTCCAGTCAGCTACATCGTCCCATCCATAACTGGTATTTAACACAGATCGGGAAAAGACTTCTGTGCTTCATTCTCATTAGAGAACCCCTTCTCACGCACTCAGAGAAGAAATAAGGGCTTTGGGACGAGCTGCATGTGTGACATCCATGTCAAGAAGGGGCTGGAGAGCGAGGAAACATCAGGGGAGGGAATTGGGACGTACCCATCGCCAACACGCCGTTCTCTTAAGCCTTGGCACTAATTAGTGATGGCAGACACCTGGGCTCATCGGCTGCTCACAGCACCATCTCATCGTCAAGTGAGTGGCGCTGCACAGTTTCCAGCTGCAACACTAAACAAACCCCCGGCGGTTACATTTTTGTGGTGTATTTTCTTGAAAATGTACACCTATAGTTGTAGTCGGAGACTAAAAAAAGACATTCAATTGTAGCACTGTAAATTAATCTTAGTTTCAGTAGTTATATCAAGTCTGAAATTTTGATAAAATACCAGGCGAGGATGAAAAACTTTTCCTTCATTTCATTTCCATTTGTACTGAAATCATAATGGAAAAGGGGTTGTTTAGAATGGAATTGTATTCCTTAACACCTGACCTTTAAATGAGACTAGAAATTATTGTTAAAGCCTTTTTTACGTGCATTTACATGTTTCATCCTTGGACAGCAGCTAACAGTGCTCATGCCCTTTGCCATGTGCTATCTGCAGAATATGTTTAATGTATATATAACAGCGCCTTTCGTTATATGCAAATATAATGAATGAATAAAGTTGAATTGAACTTAACCAAAAGGCAATCTGGACCATTCACTTCACCAAACATGCTTACATTAAATTAAATCTTTTTATCTGACTAAGTAAACAATCAGATTGGAATGTAGGAGATGTTCCTGCCCTGCTTATTGGACTGGCTGGATTTATTGTTTAGTCTCATATGCCTGAGTGGGCCAATTGTTCCTTTGGTGATTTGCGAATTTTGTTTAATTACAGGCAAACATTGTGTTTCTCTTGTAACTAATAATAGCAGGCAGGGAAAAAAATAATAAATAAATAATTCTGTGTTCCTGCTATGCAAGAAAATCTTTCTCCCACACTAGTAACAATTGAGCAACTTAATTTCCACCGCCTGTGAATGTCCCATTAGTTAAGCCATTCACTTAATTGCTTACCCTGACTCCATGATTGCACAAAATCCCCATTATATTGCTATTTTCAAGTCCAAAGCACTTTTCATTATCCACATATAACTTGTCAAATTTCAAGACTTCTAAAAAAATGTAACCCTATTATCATCTTTTTTTTTTTTTAAATTACAGCCATGACTCTGCACCACCACTCGTTTTGTAGCAGTCGTAGCCAATTGCTGTTACAAAGTACCGTGCTGCAGGCTGCGGGAAAACTATTGAGAAGAACAAAAATAGCTGTGATTGTTTTGCTCTCAGCAACACAGTGTTCATCAGTCAGTCTGTGGCACCGCAGCCACTTTCACAATCCCCACTGCCAACATTGCAGAGACAATGACAGCTGTGTGATGGAGGGCAATTACTTCAGCCGACAGAGTAAACAGATTGAAAAATGCTTAAGTCACCCTGTTCTGCTTGACATGAATATACGAGAATCTGACGGGAAAACGTGTCCACAAAACGTTTGGTAGCTCCTGAACGGGACCTATTTATGCTGTTCATTGTTTGTTAAAGCCATTCAAAAAAAAAAAAAAAATCAGAAAGTTGCAGTGCTGTTTTTCAGTAAAAGTAGCTCCACGTAAAATATAAAATTGAAAACATTTAGCAATAAAAAGCAAAGTGTGCACAAAATGAAACCCTGTCTGTATTTTTCCTGGCTGTCAGAGCCAAGATGCCTACAAATAGAGTGATTAAAAAAAAGGACCCTGGTCAGACAGTTTACTACTGTCTGTATGTAAGTTGAGAAGGTGAAAATCAACAGTGACACTATCACTTTTAATCATGTTACACATACAGTGATTTTGCATTCTTAAATTACAAAAATATGATCTTACCATAATTATTAACATTATTATAGTTTTTAATTGCACCTGTATGTTGTCAGTTAATATTTGACTGAAAAGTTCTGTACCTTCATTTTTACGACTTGCAACGTACATTCATTCATTCATTAATTAACATGTCTTTGTTATGTTATAAGAAAACAGAACAGGTCCCTTTAAAAATTGCAATCATAAACTAGTTTCATCCCATATACCGCCTGGTGGGTATATGCCTCCATAAGGTACACAAAGCAGCCAGTGAACGGTGGGTCAGGAAGAAGGACTTGTGTTGTTTTTATATTAGTGTGATTGTTAGAAATCAAATTATTTTCAAAGGTTTAGGTGTATGATATGCAATACTTTGGATTACAAAGATAGTTAAGAGTATGGGGGACAAATTGGAAAATCTGATAATTGGATAACACCGTTTTTAGTTAGGCAAACCCTAACATAAATACTAGCATATCCAATTAGGTTGGGATGGATTTTACTGGAACAGGAACTCTTCTTGTTCAGTTTGTAGTTTGGGAGCAGATGTAAAGACTACTGAGTTATCCAGTTCTCACTTGAGTTCAGGTTTGTTCCAAATTTGACAAAGATCAAGGTCCAGTGAACAAAGCCAACCATCACTGGCTTTGGTCTGAATTTGTTTCACATTCACAAGTGAGGCCCACATTAAACTGCAGTGGCCTTGACCTTTGACCTGGCCTTGAACCGCCACTCCATATGTCAAAATCTAATCAGTGAATCCTTAAGTTGGAGTTGTCAGGTGGACGGACAACCTGAAAGCATAATGCCTCCAGCCCTGGTTGTCATTGGCGCAAAGGCAAAAAAATGTACTTGTCACCAGCATATCCACCTTTGTAAAGCAAACAGGTTGTTGCTCCCCTCAACCTGTTCATATGACACTCTATTAGGTTACTATAATGCTTAGTGTCTGAATAAATTACATTGGAAATGTTTTTGAAAAGCCTAATTATTGTTTATTTTACTTATTCTACGAATCCTACAATCCTTTTTCTGAGATTTCTTCTGCTGAACTCATGACAGCCTCCCACTGTATAGGTGTTTTTATAGGTGCAATTTACGAGCTGTCCCGAGACGAGTCAAAACATGATGTCTGTAACGAGATCACCTAAAGCCTCTTGAAATGCTGTTTTCCTCTACAGCATCAACTCCGTGAACCTGCTCAAATTAAACCTCAAATCCTGCTCTCCAGATTTAAATTCTACTCTTTCATCTGCTTCCATGCAGATTTGTAAAAAAAACAGGGGGAAAGTAGGAGATCTTGTCTTTGTTGTTGGCTGGAACATTGCAGAACACACTGATTTGCATAACAGTGTCAGTCCTTCTGCAGAAGCTGCTGTGGGAAATCTTCAGCTCAGAAAGTGCTGAGCTGGCAATGTACTGCCACAGGACGAGGATTTGCTGTGCCATAATTGACAGCCCAAACAGTCGTTCATGAGGAGCTTGCTTAGTGAGTTGTAGAACTGAAATGAGAAATCCCAGCATGCCGGCAAAGTGCCACAGAGCATCAGCTTGCCAGTCACCTGGCCTTTGTCTTATCAGTCCCCCTTTAGAGGGGCCTCTTCACAACTGCTGCCCACAGACACACACATCCAAAAACACACTGAAAATCCAAACAAAAATGAATATTCCAAACATCTGGATGGGGTTCACAAGTCGCAGGACAGGAAGAGAGGCTTAAAACCTGCTGCACAGCTCAACAAAACAACAGGTGAGACACTCACTATTTATGTTGCATAATTAACACAATTATGTAAGCAGTTGTATCATTATCACGGATCAGCCAGTGTTTTACATTCAAAACGGTGCACATAAATTATTTGTTTGTACGCGTGACCCAAACAGCTTGTTTTCTTTCTTTTTTTCTGCCAAGGCACTGTGAACGTACAACATCCTTGAGGGAAGTTATTCTCTGCTCAGAATCAATGGTCCTAATTAATTTGAGGTGATCATTTACAGCTTCATCTACACAAATGTGCTACGAAAAAGGCTGCTATGCCAAACCATCCAATTCCTGTCTGCATTTAAATGCTATAATCAATCCCAATAATCTAGAGTCATTTCCTCTAAAATGCCAGTGATCAATAAAGTGGCGGCTGTGAAATTAGGCAGACAATCTGCAATAAAGTTAAACTGACGAGTGACACGTCGGCCGTTTGAAGCAGATGGTGCTCCATGTTCAAAGTGCTGTGAGAAACAATGTTGAGTAACGATAAACTTGACATCCATCAGTCAGCATGACAATAAAACACAGGAGGCATTTTGCTCTTCCAAAGAGACACATCAACTGAGTGATCTGAAAGGGGGCATTACATCGCTGTGATGAGTCTGTTCGTTATTTCAAGACATGACTCATGCGGCATTTATCCACTCTTATATTTCTCTGCTCTCATTAGGAAGAATGCAACTGATATCGACTGAGAATGTGCGGAGGTCATATTGAAGTATCATTAAAGTGCACATCATTTATGCCTCAATTAACAGAAAATGTCTCTAAAAGGATAAATCTGCTTTGTGCAGTTTACCACGTTCTGTGTTATCCTGTAAACACTGTCAGTGACTCACTCATTGTCAGCTATACTGTGATACAATGCCATTCCATACTTAGAGATGTACAGAAGTCTTCGTCAAGGTTGCTTGGTAATGTGATGATGACGGGACCCATTAACAACAGCAGCGAGAAGGAATGGCAAAGTGAGCCGTTTAAACCTCAACTCAGCCTTATCTGGCACAGTACAGGCTCCATTATGTTGCCCACCCGCCCTCTGTCCTCGCATTGCATAATGTCAAAATGAAGATTCCCGAAGTCTGTCAGATTCGTGCTTAATTGCTCTTCCATCTCCTATCAGGTGGCTAAGCTCTGTGCGCCGTTTGCACAATTAGCATACACAGAAATGGGTCTCTGCTGAGTCTTCTTAATTAGGGAGAAAACCCAGAAACAACGGCGGCATGTCCATTGAGGCCGGTGGCCAGAGTAATCATTCCATCTCCCTGATGTGAGGTCTCTTGCTGCGCCTGTGGACAAATGGACTTCAGCTCCTTTCCTCTCCTTAATGGGGAGCTGATCTTCTGACACTCAGTCTGCTGAGATCGGAATCCATTTTATTTTTCTCTCCTGCAGTTTTCTTGAGTGTCGACAGCAAGAGAAAATCAAAGCCATTTCTCTGTCTTTATTAATTGGGCACGCCAAAGGCGTCCAGTGCTCTTGTCCAACTAGTCGTATGCTTGCAATTGTGTTTATGGATTACACGTGTGTATCCACACAGCCCTGAGCCAGCGCCAGGTGTATTCATTAGCAAAGCAAATAATGAGCCCAGAGCGCACAGCAAGCCCGCAATAAAGACAACACAACATCAAAAACATGCTCCACTGGTTTCAAGTGGGACACCCTGCAGTACATATGGATCCACTGGTCTCTAGTGGGACACCCTGCAGTACATATGGATCCACTGGTCTCTAGTGGGACACCCTGCAGTACATATGGAATTGTCAAGCACCGAGCGAAAAGTGTCGTGTTTATGTGAAAGTTTACAGTCGAGGCGCTAAAAGATTTTATCACCTCCACTCTGTTGTGTGATATTCAGCCAAGCTGATACCCAGAAGGAGAGTAAATTTCCCACGCAGCAGCAGCTGCCTACTTCTGATGTTTATGTTGGCATGCAAACAAATGAGGGGCTGCACAATCAACAAGTCCAATACTATCATTAGAGCGAGCACTGTAAACTGACAAAAGTGTAGTTGAATAAATGTTGTGCTTGCTGTTGTGTGGTCGTGTAGTAATGCCTACACGCTGCACGTAAGTGTTTAATGATGACCTCGAGCCATTTGAGCGTAAATAACCTTGGTCTAATTTCATAGGACTAATTGTAAAATGCTCCAAGTAGTATGCTGGACATATTTATTTAAAAATTAAATTTGAACAGAATGGCTGTCAACTGTTATATTGTTGTTGGACTTATCTTTAAAAGGACAGTTCACCCTGAAATGAAAAATACATATTTTTTCTCTTACCTGTGATGTTATTTATTCATTGTTATTATTTATAGTGAGCTGCAGATTTTTTTGGAGATATTGGCAGATAGACAGAGATAACTGAGTCCGTCTTCCTCCAACAACTCCAATTTTTCTCTTATCTATTGTATTTATTTTATTTTATGGCTTTAGCTTTATTTATTTTCAAGCATAAAGTTTATTTGCTTATTATTCATTGCTCCTTCTGCCTGCAAATGATTGGAGTTAGTCCAGTCAAGCCAGTTCTGTGTGTGTGTGTATATATATATGAGAACAGGAAATTGAAAAGTGGCAGTAACATCACCCTGTTCGACTCCCCGGCGAAGTTGTTGTTTTTAATATTTTATCTCCGCGAGTAGCAAAAGCGGAGCAGGTGTCAAACAGCTACAGCACTCAAATCTCTTTACACCCATGTTGCTTCCAGTCAGGATGTCACTCCTGCTAATAACAATCACGCTTCCAGGCAGAAGCCTCGAGTTGACACGTTCTCCAGCTCGCTGTGATTAGTGACAATGCAAATGAAAACGTACTCGGCACGTAATTGGACAGCGGCAAAACGAAACAAAAACACTAAATCGGCGCTGTCAAAGATAAAACTGGTGACCGCTGGGAAATGTGACATTAAATCGTGGAAAGAAATAATTAGTTTCACCCAAGCAGTTCTCTGACGGGGCTGAAAGAAATATGTCAACGCGGGCAAGATTTACCTCTCAGAGGATTCATTACTTATAGAATGATGGACAGATTTGTAATATTTTACTATTTTTGGGTTGACAGGTTTGACAGTTGTTTTTAAATGTTTTTCTGTTTTTGTTTGCTTGTTTATTCATTTTTTCATTTACAAAGTATTGTGTGAAGTAATAATTTACATAGTAAATAATTTGATTCACTTTAGCTGCTATATATGGACGGAAGCTGTAATTAATAATTCTTTTTCTTTTTTTTTTAATGTGATGGTGTCTTGTAATCCCGTGTCGGCTGGGCCAGAAATAACATGACATAGAAATAAAAAACCAACCATAGAAACTGCAAAGAAAAGGATTTTTAAATTAGAGATAATACTGCACACTCTATCATGAGGAGACTGTGCTGTTCACATCACTGACACACTACCATAACATCCACAGTTAATTTTCACACTGATATTGACACAACTGTGATGGAGTTTTATGGCCTCTGTGTGGTTTTTTTTGTTTGTTTTTTTTAATTTTGAGAATAAAGTCTTAAATTTACGAGAAAAAAGTCTTAAACTTGCGACAGAAAAACTCATAATGTTACAAGAATAAAGTTGTAACTTGAGTTGTTTTCCACACTGGTGGTTAAACACAAGAGTTTCAGTATCATCTACCAAAAGAACACAAAAAAAATGACTTTATCTGCTTATAAATCTTTGTGTTCGTCTTTATGGAGCATAGACTTTATTATTATCAGATTAAATAAGTCAAATCCGCCACTATTCTGTATCAGAGATCCTCACCTTAGAGTAACCTCGCCTTAATCATTATTGTGTTTATGAAACTAATTTTTTAATGACCTCATCAGTGATCACCCCCGTGCCACCCATTTTAGTCCTGTTTTCGTTGGATTTTTCACCAGTTGGCACAAAAAACATATTCATCTTGAAGTGACAAGACCCCGTTCTGGCAGCCACACTCACTCACTTGGACACCAGGGAGAAAGCTTCAGCGCACACGGCCGGACACGGCACCAGTTTGATCATCACGTGTTCGCTGGCTGCCTGAAAATGGACCCGCGTCACCTTCTCCAGCACAGAGGCCAGGGTGTCCACATCGCCGGTCTTTGTGCTGGGGTCTCCGCCTGCTGTGTCCAAGATGTTCCCACCATGCACCACCAGCAGCAGCACATGCGTCTTACACTTCCTCTGCAAAAGGTTTCCCATAAGGTCAAGAAAGAGACACTTACAAGGAGGTACTCAAAGGAAAGCAGCATTTTGTGAAAGCTGAGTGGCTAGATAAATAACTGGGTACTTCTACATGTTATAATGAAAAGCTGTTTGTAATGATCCTACCTCTATGTCCTCCAGGCCTTCAATGCTGCTCTGAGGGGGACAACGTGGAACACCCAGCTGGTAGAGACCCTCTGTATTGGATAAGTAAAAGCAAAACCAGAAAGGAAGGAAGCAAAAGCAGGAAGGAAGGAAAGATTGAAAATAAGAGAGAGAGGTTGTTTAAAAACAGGTCACAGCAGGCGCCACTTTACCTCGTTGGACCATTAACAGAAACATAAATGGATATTGATCATCGAATATGGTCAGTATTACTGATGCCTGATCCGTACTCCAAACTGGGGGATGGGTCTATATACCCGAAGGCTCAAATGGCATAAACAAAATTCATAAGTCAATACTGGCAGTAAACAGTGGTAGTGTGTTGTTTCTTTCCTGCAATATCTACAGTAATCAAATGTAATTGGATTTTGAAAAAGTGAATTTTTTCTTGACAAAGTTGGATATGGACATTATTTCATCCCAACTATGACGACTCGAAGCCTCTCTCTCTCTCTATGTGTGGTGCAGCATTTGATGGGAACCTGGCCAAACTCATTACCCTTTCCATAGGCCTCTGCATGCTATGTGTCATTTTCATCCTGAGCTCTATCCTGCATCTCTTTCTATTTTCACTCTCAGGGCTTAAGGCAAGGCTCTGCGCTCAGCTCCCTCACTCGTTGTTTATTTGGACTCCTTGTCTGGCAACGGGTGTTATGGAAGGTTCTCACAGACTCTGTCTCTGTCTCTCCTCCACTGAATTCCCAGGCCACAGCCTGCCTTCTGCTTGTCTACAGCTCAACACACCCCAGGGACTCAGTAGGCTGAACTATTTTGGTCGCAAGGTAACAGGAAATCAATGGAGAGAGGTTTTCTTTTTTCAGAGAGAGGGAAGTAGGGCAGAAAAGTTTGCTCCCAAACCTTTACTACTCCAATTACTTTAGAGTTTAAACACTGCAGGAGAGGAAAAAAAAAAAACTACTTTGTGAATGTAAGCAGAAAAAATGGTTTATTTGATGTAAAGGTATCTGTACTCATTTATAGGGCTACAACATTTTGTGGCTTTTCATGGACCAAACAGTCCATGTATAGAGGACTAATCAGCAACTGTCTTGGATTCTCATTGAACACATAAGTCATCATTCAACCTTTTTGTGATATGTGTCTAACTAAAGCTTCCTCCTTCTGAGGATTGGCTGCTTTTCTTTGTTATGCAAAGTGTCCTTGAGTGGCTCAAAGCAGCGCGGCTTAACAAAGTACCTGCAAATAAACAAAACACTAACATATGTAGAAAACATCTTTTATAAATGCAAACACAAACAAAACACAACCAAATGCTCAACAGAAGGCTAAAATAGACACACTGAAAATATAACACTTTACTTGATGGAAGTGCAGAGTTAAGTGCTGAACAACACTTGCACAGACATGAAAGTACTGAAGTTGAGCACCAATTAACAACACAGTTCTCTAATGAGTTATACAGAGTCTGTTTGCAGCACATTTAAGCATATTTGTTTTCAGAAGTTGCAGCGTTTTCAGGTACATATCTTTGGGATTCATATTATGCGTGATTCCACATCTCTGACAGAACTGTCCTAAATTGAAAAAGTGAAGTAAGGTTATAAATGTAAAGTTATGTAAATGAGGAATAATGTTTTTGGTTGTCAATGAATAATATTTCATGAGTACCTGCTTTATTTTTTAAGAGCTTGTCCCACACTGTACTGAAATCACAAGTAATTGGTGTTAAAATCTAAGTGGAATTGTCCATGTCTTATCACATTTGCGAGTAATTACTGATAGTCAATACTTTAAAAGTGCTACAAATCCATGACAAATGCATACACATTTCTCATAGTATATTGCAATAATCTCCGATACTACACATCCTCATTGGAACATCTTGTGGCCAAGAGAGCTTCACACTGTGCAACTTAAAAAAACCTAAATGCAAATAGACAATACATTAGCAAATTCCAAAAATCTATTCATCAATTTTACAACATGTGCGGAAAACACTCGACAAATAGAAATACAAAACACAACCAAATAGAAAAAACAGAAAAGCAGTGCAATTAGTTAAATGTTTTCTTCGTGTTTTGTCGATTCCCCCGTTGAGTGTTGAGCTCATTAGGCCACCAATCATTTCGATTATGTCGTTTTAAGGTCAACCTCCAGCCATTGATTAAACCCTTACAGACTAATTTCTGTTAAAATCAAATATTTTGATTTCTTTTGAATACTTTTTTTTTTCAAGAAAAAAATATCCTTTGTGGCTTTAAGGATGTAATTCTGTACCATTGCTACTTGAGCCCCATCCCATCTTCACTCGCCGCTCACCTCCTTGCCTGCAAGCAGGAGCAGGCCAGATCTTTCCTGCTTTGTCATCTTCCCACATTTAAACTAGTCTACTGTACTCTGGATGAGATCTGTCTTTGGAGTCATTTATACATGTTTGAACCAGACATGGATTCCCAGGAAAGAGAGGAGAAGCTACTTGCACAAGGTCCCCTCAAGTAGAGGCATCAGAATTGTTTGTTTCTACAATGTTATGGTTGACCTCCGTAAGTCAATAGGATTGGTTCCTCAGGTTTTCTCCGTAAATGACTAGACTGTCATATTTTGTTTTTAGGAGACTATCATTGGGGGATTGCAGAACAAAAGCAAAAATCCTCAGCCATGAAGCTGACTTGTAGCATTGCTTAAAAACGCCATATGCACAACAAAGTGAAAGCTGTCTTTAAATTAAGTGTTCAAGACATTGCAATTTGATTATGCTAAGAAATATCCCCTTAATCCCAGACAAATACAATAGTTTTTTTGGTTGGTTAGAGCATACCTTAGAGCAGAAAGGTGAAACAGGTTTCACAGACTACAATTCCTGTGGCTGACTGAATGAAATGTGATTTTGTTGTCTGCTTTGGGGGACAGGAAGTGTTACAATTCATAAAAATGTAGTTTAAATTTCTGGCACTTTAGGAATCATGAGACTATATACAGTAGATCATGTCATATCATTTAGTTAAGTGAAATACAAACATGCAAAAACATTTCATCAATGTATAGCAACAAAAGGCCACAGCTAGCTCTGCATATGTCATACAAAACTGTGTTGAGAATGTCCTTCCTGCCAATCTGCAACAAACAGCTGTGTTCAGCAGATTGTAGGAAAGACAGTCAGTGAAAAAAAGCTGGGCTGCTCTGGGATTCAAAGATAAGTAAGACATTTGTCTGATATTGGAACAAACTGACAAAATCATCTTTCTGTTTGTGCAGCTCAGTGTCATCAACCGGCTTCCTTCGATTATGGGGCCATTTTTCTTTCTCCTGCAGAAGATCTGCACTGCATCAAGGGGAATTTTCTTTGTTTTCTGCCAAACAATGTGTGCTTTATGAAGCTCAGTGGTATTTAGCCCCTCCTGCACTCATGTGCACCGAACAAATGCCCTAACCTAAAAAGCACCCAGTGGAATGTCGATAGCGCCGCAGTTCAACAACATTGTGGTTATTCCAGGGGCAGAAAATGCAGTGAAGTACACACTCACATCAGGTGCACTCGCAGAGCAGATGGGAAAATTGACCCAAGGAAAGAAGGCTGTGAAGATGAAAAGGGCTCTACAGGGAAGTGTAGTCGAGCTGAGAGAGAAAAGATGAAATATTGATGTATCAATCAGTGCTGTGTTTGTCTGTGTATTAATGATTGATAATGTCATTTTCCCATAAAACTCAGCGTCTACAGTGTATCTTCATCACGGAGAGGTTTTGTTCATCTGTTTTTTGTTTATTTCCTAACCTTCCTCCAATCAGGTCTCGACCACTCACTTCATAACCTTTTTTTCACCTCTGATTAGGCAAATCGAGGAAGAAACAGGAGCAGGAGGGTGAGCAAGACACAAAGTTCTACATTTATCATCAGGAAGATTGGCGCACAGATGACACATTCATATCTTCCCGGTGAGTATGGAAATAGCAAAGAAATGGCCCTCAAAGTTTCCTGCCTGCTGAAGAGTGAGTCAACTCATTAGAGTACTGCAGTATCACAGTCAATTATCTGTGTTCCTTTGAAGAAATGTACTGAAAATCAGTAGTGCCGGCTTTGTCTTGAAACATTCTATTTGGCCTATAAATCATTTGCTAGCAAAAAAAAAAAAACAGAAGAAATTTACAATAGATAAATGACTATGTATATATATATATGTGTGTGTGTGTGTGTGTGTGTGTGTGTGTGTATATGTACTGCATATATATACATATACATTTCAGTATATATATATATACTATATATGATAGTTTGTATATGCTACAAACTATCCCTTCTGTGACCATCACTGAGACCAACAAGCTGATATATGCAACAGCAAAAGTAACCCTAGAGGTGCTTGGTTACAAGTTGAATGCGAGCAAGGGGCAGTAGCCTCCATGGAGAATACGTTTGGAGGTTAAGATCAAGGCAACACGGAGCGAGGTTAGGAAACTGTCAGAGCTGGAAAGTGCAAGACTACCAAAGCCCAAGCTGTCTGTAACTGCGGCACTGGAGACTGCAAAACAGAGGCTCACAGCCCTGGCTGCCCGCCTGAAGAGGTAAACTAGAGATGTGGAGGCCTGGAGAATAAACAGGTTGTTCACCACTGAACCATCCAGAGTGTACTCTCAGTGGGAGGGTAGTAAGAAGAGGACAGACCCAACCAGGGGTGAGACTTTACTGTAGTGGAAGGGCATATGGGAGAAAGAGGAATCACATAACATCCATGCTCAGTGGTTGGTGGACCTGAGAGAGAACCACAGCATTCTCCCAGAACAAGACCCAGTAAACATCACAATGGCAGATATCCAAGAAAGAGAGAGTCTCAGGGATGAGGAGCTGGACAGCACCGGGCCCTGACATGATCCACAGCTAGTGGCTAAAGAAGCTATGTGCACTTCATGAATGCCTGGCAGCTCATATGAACCATCTGCTAAAAGATGGGACCCACCAAGAGTGGCTGATCCAAGGCCGGACAGTCCTGATCATGAAAGACCCCCAGAAGGGAACGATTCCATCCAACTACCGGCCAATAACCTGTTTCTGCATTACATGGAAGTTACTGTCAGGCTTCATTGCGGACAAGATGAGCAGGCATGTGGCTCAATACAGGGCTGTGGAAGACTACTCTGGAAGCCAATTCAAGGACAATTGCTCGGGTTAGCATCAAGTGCAGCATATACCAAGGAGATGCCCTATCTCTCCTGCTGTTCTGCATTGGCCTAAACCCCCTCGGAGACACAAGACTGAATGGGGATTTTTTATTTCTTTAAATGTATATTGTTGGAGTCGTGTTTTGCATATTTGCATATGTTTTTTTTTCACTCTCTCTGTGAAGCACTTTGTGACATTCTGCCCTTGAAAGGTGCTATATAAATAAAATAAAATACTGCACGATATTCAGATATTTATATTTAGATAGGGTTGGAGATTATATGCCCCTGCAACCTGGAGCCTGATAAGTAAGAAGAAGAAATAAAATAATACTATCTTCAAAAGCTCTTCATGAACGCTAAGACTGGGCAACAAAATCAAATATCACAATATTTTTGAAAATATATAAAATATATCCCAATTTTTGTTAACTAATCATTACTATTGTGGATTTAATGACGTGTGTGTTAAGGCATCTAGCAGCAAATAAGTAGAAAACAAAGATAAATTCAGTAAATTAAATAATCTTACTGTAATGCGGCCTTAAATTCAGAAGAAGATATTAATGCCATATCACAATATAATGATATTCAAAATCCCAGATGTTATATGGTTTTATATAACAAATACCCACATATAAAATACATTTATTGCCCAGCCCTTCCTTTTAATAAATGTGGGACAATTACCAATATAATTGTATGTCATTCCAAAGAAATGATCAGTAATTTTGTATCTTTATGAGGTTTCAGTGCTGTTTTGGTAAACACCAGTGTTTGGACACAGCTGACGAGAGCGGTGATACTGCAACAGTTGGAGACCATCAAACCAAAACAACAAGCTAAACGAGGCTGAAATGCTTCAGAG
Organism: Mola mola; assembly: GCA_001698575.1. Lineage (NCBI taxonomy): Eukaryota > Metazoa > Chordata > Actinopteri > Tetraodontiformes > Molidae > Mola > Mola mola. The sequence continues at coordinate 9,620,156 of KV751316.1, forward strand.
AACATGTTTACTGTGCATGTTGTAAAGTAGCTATTTACTTTGAGCTTACTTGGATTATTTATTACCTGTCCAAAAGACCTGCGTGATGGGGACTTCTCTTTGGAAAAGAATATAATGAGGACACTTAGGAATAAAAATGTGTTAGTACATAATTTCTTGTTATACAGTAGATAAGCTTGGGGAAGTATCCCATAAAGTAAAATATTCCTGTTTCAGGTTGTTGTGATTAGAAAGTGTGGGCTGTTCAGTAGCAACAGGTTTGGGTGCTCATTTAGAGGAATGCTGTCTCCTGACGAGCTGAACACCCCCCTCTGACCCCTGGCACAGTGCAGACATGCTAATACGCTCAGCCATCTGCTCACTGCTGGCCCTTCATCAGGGCCTGTCCTGTTGCCCTACTGCGACAAGAACACTGGGGACGTAACCAGTTCCACTGCTTGACAAACCTGTTGACCAAAACATACACTCACATATCTACTGTATACACACACACACATACTGTATATAAACACAAACACACATTATTAGGCAAGCAGCATCTAACCTGGTTGAAAAACACATTTTCAAATGCACACACGGAGTCTGTCACTAACAAGTCCAGTTTCTGTCTATATGTCGCAGCTATTGTAGTGCAGCAAACACCCACACACATAAACACATACAGTACACGGGAGGAGGACACAAAGTAGAATAGGCCCAATTAGTAACTATAACCTGATCCGATTGTCACTACAGATACAGCCAAATACACCGAATCAATAATAATAAAGTAGTAATTCTTGACAATTAACTGACAAATGTACCCTCAGACATTTACGTTCAGAAGTATCTGGAAAAAGATTTTATAATTTTGCTTCTATACAGTACCTCAATGGATTTGAAATGAAACAATCAAGATATGAATGAAGTGCAGACTTTCACCTTTAACTCAAAAGGTGTCACAAAAATATGACATCTACTGTTTAAGAATTACAGCCATTTATGCAGAGTGCCTCCATTTTTAGGGGCTCAAAAGTATTTGGACAAACTAACATAAATGTCTTCAGTTTTGTCTTCAGTAACCGAAAAGCTGCTATATTAGATTGAGAGCCTTTAGACTTGAGACTTCAAAAAATGTCTTGAGTTAATTTCGCAGTCACTATACATCTGCTTCCTGAAGCGGCATCTTTTAAGTTTTGCGGCATTTGGTTGAATGTTAGCAGAGCGTATAGCCCTATACACCTCAGAATTCATCCTGATACTTAGTCAGCAGTCACATCATCAATAAACAGCAGTGAGCCCGTTCCAATGGCAGCATACATGCCAAAGTTATAATACTGCTTCCACCATGACAAAAGTGGATCATGAGCTGTTCCTTTCCTTCTCCATAATTTTCTCATCCCATCATTCTGATACAAGTCTATCTTGGTTTCATCTGTCCAAAGAATCTGATACCAGAACCCAAGAGGCTTGTTTACATGTTTTCTGGCAAAGTCAAATCTGGCCTTCCTGTTCTTGAATGTGACCAGTGATTTGCAGCTATTTGTAAACCCTCTGTATTTACATTCATGAAAGCTTCTCTTGATTGTAGATTTTGACAATCATTTGTCTACCTTCTCCTGAGTATTTTTGACTTATCTCCATGTGATGAAGGTGGGTTTTTTTTATCCAATAAGAGGATTTTGTGATCATCCAGCCAAGTTGTCTTCTGTGGTCCTTTATTCCTTTTTTATGTTGAGTTCACCAGTTAATTTTTTCTTTTTAAGAATGGACCAAATAGCTGATTTGGCTACACTTGGTATTTCTCTGATAGATTTATTTTAGTTTTTTATTTCAGCCTAATGATGGCCTCCTTTACTTGCATTGATATCTCCTTGGACTTTATATTAATAGCTCCCGTCAAACAGCTGCCAAATGCTAGTTCAACACCTGAAATCAACTCCAAATATTTTATCTACTTCATTCGTCTTAAAGTAACGAGGGAACAGACCACACTTGGCCATGAAACTGCTTGTCAGTCATTTGTCCAAATACTTCTGAACCCCTGAAAATTTAGGTACTCTGCAAAAAATGGCTGATATATGAGGCCATATTTCTGTGAAACTTTGAATCACTTCCATCACATCTTGACTGTTTTATTTCAAATCCATTGACGGGGTTTATAATGGCAAAATGATAAAAACTGTGTCATTGTCCGAATACTTTGTCACCTAACTATATGTCATTATCGATAAAAATTAATCATGTGGTAGCAGCTGAATGCAAATATGAGTAAGTAATAAGCAGGTTTGAGGAAGTGCAAACAATGTTGACTTCTTGTGGCGCTTCATAAAGCACCTAATAAATAATAAGTATAAAATAAATACAGTCGATCTGCTCATGTCCTGACGATGGGGCAGTGATATGAAGTTATTATTAACTGTCAAAATCCCAATGATTCCTATTCCAGTCAGCTGTCTTTCCTGCAATTGGCAACTTTAGCTTTTCATCTGGATTGTGTTTAAATTTGTTTAAAATAAAACTAAATTAATCGTTTTTAAAAAAATATATGCCAGTCTACTGCCAGCAGACTTGTGTCCGATTGTGACTGGTCATATTGGAAAAGCTACCTTCTTTCATGTGACCACACTCATGGATAAACCAGGAAATCCTGGTTTAACTTAATGCAAAGATTTCTTGGGTATGTTGACCTGAGTTGATGCAGGCCTGCAGAGCAGAGCTCGTAGACTTTCATGCTCGTGTACGGGCAGAAAGTAAGAACCAATCAAAGCACAGCCATAGTAGCTGGGTCTAGGATCGAACCAGGAACCTTCCGATCACTGGACGACACTGGACACCCGCTCTACCATCTGAGCCAATAAATATTCTAACAGTTAATAGTTGTTAATAGTAATGTAAAAATTAAAAAAAAACCACATTCCAATTCTGCTAATATTGTATCTCATTTGTGCCACCAAAGTCCTCTAAATCCTACATAGTGGAATGATTAAACAATCTTACTGGATGTACTTGTATCTGAAACATGCATGAAAGGCATATTAACAAAACAATAAGGACAGGTATAAAACAATTTACACGGCAATATCCAGTGTACTAATGGCCGTCATAGTATCGCTCTGAGAAAATGAGACATATTTTCTCATATTACAGTGTCTTCTGCATAAACGCTGACTGTCCTCAGTGGAGACAAATGCCAGATGATAGTGGCTGTCGGTGGCTTTGTTGTCCAGCGTGAAATGGGTGCAAATTAGTTGAAGAGTAACAGCAATGTTGATCTTTTCCACCACATGATTTCCACCACACTGTCACCATGGTAGCTGCATGCCAAAAAGGCATGCAGCTACCACAAACACAAAAACACAAACAAAAACAATAACAATCGATCAGCATTTGTGATGGGTTGAGGAAACCATGACAAGAAATCTATGCTGAGCTAAAAAATAAGGACACTGCATTGGTTTGATTTCGCACAGTACCTACACCTCCTCCTCCCCCTCTCTCTCCCCTTTTAACCTGTTATCAGGTCTCTCTGTGCAATCCCACCGCATTTCATACTTCATACCCTGTCAGACAAACGCACACGTCTCGACACAGATCGTCAAAAAGATCCAGAGACAAGACAGGACAACCTGACAGGGAGAGCTGTGCCTTTAAGGTCAGTCACTTATAAACATGATCTCGCTTCTTTTTAAGTCTTGTTTACCATATTTGGTCAAAATTGTGCCCAGACTTTGTAGCTGTTAAGCTTCTCTAAGCAAGACAAAGAAAGACAAAACATAAATTTTAATGGGAGTTTAAGTGACGGTGCAACTGTGCCAGGTGGCAAACGGTGTGAGTTAAAAATGACCATGGGGAGGCGGTGGACAGAATACACATGAGTGTCAGACCTTGAATTTATGTTTTCTGTCGCTCTGTGTGTGTGTTTCAGAATAGAGCTCCGGGGTGCAAATGAGAGTGCAGAAGAGAGAGCCGTGGTGCTCCATAGAAAATGGAAAATCATTCTCCCATTTAATATAATATATTTTCTCTCTGGGTCACTTTGTGTGAAATTATATTCCCACAATTTATCATGCTGCAGGAGTGTGTTGGGTTGTTTGTTGGCAGAGCTTATCAATGACTCATCTCTGTGATCTCCAAGCTGCCTTCACTGACGTAGCAGTTTTAGTTAATGCTACCCCAGCTTGGCAGCACCTACCAAGAAAGCAGCCAAGTCAGACTGAGCATTATTTTTTTCCTTTTATCACACAGTGATAACACGCCTATTTCAGGTTGGACCAAGAGGTCGGTGAATGAGGAAAGATGGCGATGAAAAGAGCACCGCATAAATAAACAGACATTAGTGTGCACAGTGTGACAGGTGGAGAGCCTGACACCGGCACATGGGGCTGATGCTGATCACAGCACGTCGCTGAACAGAGACGAAGGACAATACAGAGGAAAATAAGAGTTCGTGCTCTGGGCATTCTCCTCTTTCTCTCAAGTTTTGCCTATAGTTACGATTGTCTCTATAAGGGGGAGAAATGTTTACAGTTACCTTGACTCGTGGAGTAATGCATAAGGGGAGACATGGAGGGCAAAATAAGAGAACACAGCAGAGGGATGGAGTGATGGAGCAGAGAGTCCTGGGGGAGACGATTTGTTAAGCTGAGGAGAACAAAAGAGAGAATAATGGAATAATTAAGAGCAAAGAGAGAGAGGTCGCAAACCCAGAGATGCATTTGAGGAACCGACAACTATGTGGATCAAAGGGGGATGGATGTCAGAGCTGAGCCGCCACAGCGAGTCCAGCTGCACCTTCAAACCAACTGCACCACTCAGATCCATTCAGATACATTATGAACTGAGCTCATAATGCAATCACTTCTTTGTAAGGTGAAAATAGAGACAAGAAGCTCCAAAGATGCACTTACTTCCAAATGATGCTGGATTTTTAAAGGTCAATACCAGTTGAAACCATCTAGACTCAATATTTTTCAAGTAATGGATCTAATTACTTTAATATCTCAAAGGGGTGACTTGAAACCAGTGGTGTCAAAAAATAATTATTGCATTTATTGAATTCTATATATTGAATATTCTATAATAAGATACCATACTGTATGCTGTGTGGCAGGGGCTGTCTCTGTGACTGGGGTAAAGACACCAACCATGATCCTCAGCATCCACTTTAAATTCTCTTATGGACTTTTATTGCATCTCCCACCATCATTTCCTGTCCTCCTCACTATCACTATCTATCACAGGGATGAAATCACCAGAAAATAACAAAAAAAACAAAAAACAATATCTTAGGTATTATTGTACTTTGTATTATTAGGTGCTGGCTGAGATACTCACTGACGCTGAGACTCCGATATATCTGTGATGATCTAACTTTAATTCGCTGGGCACACAACACAACAGATTTAAAATATCACACAGTGTTTCCAGACTCCCATTCTGCAACTTCCTTTCCTGAGCTTTTGTTGGTGCTGCTCTGCAATGCTTTGTTGACTCTACGCCTACTTTTGTTCAGTGAGATTTATGGCGTTCATGATCCTGCGTCCCCACAAGTGTAGGATGGAAACAAATAGAAGGAGGCACAACCTCAGCAGGCATTCACATTCATATGCAGTACCATGCAGGAAAGAGTTTCTGATCTGAGTATGTTTAACACTGTTGCTACTTAGGGATGAGAAACAGGGAGAGGGAGAATAGCATTAGCATTACTTAAGACAGTTTGAGTAAAAGTCTCTACAATAACCTAATGACTGGAATCGGCAGTGCGAGCATACTATTTGCACATCGAAGGGTTTAGAAAGGAAACACAGCTGACAACAGGTTTGCTGTGTGATATTATTGTTTGCACACATGCTTTCAATTGAAATGGAAAGCACCTGCTGTATCACACAGCAGTCAATTACAGTACAAACACTGAATCTTTGCCGCCCTTTCTATTTCATTAAGAAGATTACCCAGCGCATGCATAATGTTTTCATCCGTTACAGAACATAAAGGGAGACGGTCTCATTGGTCGTCAGTAGGGAGAAAATTGGGGCACACACTGTAAAGATATGGAGAAGAGAAGCTGCGTGACTACGCAATAATGTCTCAGTTCATCAACTCCCACTGTGGCTAAACCCCAGCTTTGGATCCATACACACATCAGACCCATAAGTCGTTTAGACTAACATGTTCCCAGTTTTCTAAATCAAGGTTATAGTTTCTATCAGTAGGTGGTGAGGGTAGTTAAATTCTCACCGATCCCAGCTCCAGCAAAAATCACGCTGTCTTTGAAAGAAAAACAAAGAGGGTGATCATTTTTAGCACACAGTGTTTGCTGCTGTGGAGGCACAGAGAACTGTCGGCTCTGAGAGTTTTAGAAAGGTGTCGGTGAATAGAAAGGGGATTCTCAAAAGGCCCAGTCGTTCACAACATCGACAGGTTGACCACTTACTGAAACACATGATCATATAAAGCCACTAAATGGCTCACAATGTACAACACACAATTCATTCATCCATCCATTTTCTATCACATTTTATCCTCTCCTATGCATGGGAACCTGGAACCTATCCCCACATGGCACACGTTCATAAGAGGGCTGATGTATTTGTAAAGAGAGTAGCTAACAATGTAACTTGCATGTCTTCGGACTGTGGTAGGAGGCCAGAGGACCTGGCAACCCATAAGGACATGGTGCGAACATGCCCTGAAAGCCACCAAACTCCAGCCACAAATCAAACCCAAGACCCTTCGGTTGCGAGGGTGTAACACAGTGCAAACTGTTTGTCACGGCAACTAATTAAAATGATCGGGAATGATTAAGTTGTTGTTTTGTGTTTTTCTATTACTCCTGGCAATAGAATGTGGTTTATTGGCTCTTTGTGGTCTCTGTTTTTAACCACTATCGCAGCTTTTTATGTTTCGTTCATGAGAAATTGTTGTTTTAAATTGTTGTGCACCAAAATCACTCTGACTTACCGCTGATGCAGTGGAACACTTCACAGGTCGTAGTTGGTTTTCTGAGTGGTCTGTTGACGCGGTGTGTGAAGGACCTTAAACATCTACAAGGCACACACTTGAACTACCACCATGACTTAGTAGCCGCATCCCTGAAGGAGCTGTTCTTTCATCTCTGCAGGACCAGGCGTCACTCCCATTGATTTAAATCCTTGGCCTTTATGACAAGAATTGCTTCATTTATCAGTAATTAAAAATCCGGAAACCACCAGAGCTTTCATGTTTTCAGAGGTGGACTGGCAAAGGGAACTTAAAAGGGTTGATTAAACTAACTCCGAATTAAAGCCACAATGTTTTTAATCCTGTTTTGTTTTTTTTTTAAATAGGGAAGCTGTTTTTTTTTCTTAGCCTTAAAACCACAAAAGGAGAGTTGAAAATTAACACCAGATAACTGTGAGCACCTTTTCTCTTATTTGAAACTCTGTGTTTAGGGAGATCAGTTGTTCTCCTGAAGCTGACTCATCTGCATAAATCTCAACATGGGTTCACCCCCCTTGAAGACACAAACTGAACACTTCTTCCTATGTCTAAATATATAGTGTTGCCTCTGGGTGATATAATATTCAGCTGCTGTGGTTCGATAATTTCATAGATGAATCTAATAACTACTCGCAGGAAGAATTCATTAGAGGAACGACTTAGAATCCTTGCTGATGACTAATGTGATGACCTGCTGAAATATGTAGGAGTAACACACTGGGAGTTGCCCTGAAACCAACTCCAAAACGAAACATCTGCTGGCCAGCACCGGTCAGTATTTTCTTTCCCATAATGAGAACTCATAGATTACATAAATGAACAGAGGCTGGTATCTGAATTTAAAGACAACCAAACCATGAAACACATAGCATGGTCAATAGGATATAAATTAATGTTTTACATCTAAAATCACTGCCTTTAGTTATATTTGCATGATTCTTTGTCTCTGTTGTGTTTAAATCTAATTTTCTGGTAAGACTCATTTTGGTAGCAAGACTCTGTTAAATGGCGAATGCAAGAAACAGCCTCACTAGTACTGTTACGCTGATTTCCTGAAACTGAATCAGTGGACGAATGGCCAAACTGACTCTGCTTGAAGCTGAGATTTGTAACTTCTGAGAATCAAGCATTAGAACACAAGAGTAAACCCCCCGTCACCCACCCAGCCCTCTCCCTCCTGTTTCTACTCTGTCCTGTCCTTTTAAACAGTCTCAGAGCCCTTGAGAAGAGTTCAGGGGGTTCATGTGCAGTTGTTGATAATGATGGAGGAGCCACTTTTCCTGCTGTAATTGTGTCAGCCTTTCACCATCTATGGGGACGTGAGAACACATCTGCTTTTGTAGAGCAGACAATAGGAACACTCTCCCTCTAAAATGACCTTTGATTGGCCAGAAAAGATTCGTCACAGGGTAGATTTTAGTAAAGCCTGAATACACAGTCTAGAGGAGGTGCAGAAGTCAAATCCTTTTTTTTTAAATTACAATAATGTCCAAGGTTATTAGGGATTTTTGTCCAATGATGCCAAAAGTAAATTACAGTACAAACCGCAGCTTTAATAATTCAAATTATTTCCCAAACTGAGGTATGATGTCTCTTCCTGCCAGTGTTTGTTACACAAATTTTCTGTATGATTACATTTACAGTACACCAACGTGAAGGATGTAGACCTTCCAGATATAGTGAATTATGAGAGAGAGCTTCTTCCCAAATATAGGCCAAAGAAAAGCCTCTCAGTCACAGCTCAGGCAAACTTACAGGACAGCACTTGCTACAGTATGTCAGACCTCAGGGGTTTGAAGTGAGGCTAGACATTGAACTAAACAAGGAAAGTGGGGAAATTTCTTAAATAATGTTTCATATGTTCCCATTTTCTCTTCGTTGGTGCCTCATTCAACTCATTTTGTTTTTTAAGGGATGGATTGTGCAAGAAAAAGAGCGAGAGAAACACGCATCTGCGCTCATCCCATTTGGTCTCGTCAGATTTTGCTGCGAATCTGATGGTCGCCTGAAGCAATTGGAACCTTTTATCTGGCAGAGACTCAATTTTATTTGTACTGATGCTTCTGATGCACATAAATTTACTGAATACGAGGAAAGAATAAGAGAGGAGAGAGGGATGTTCACAAGTGTGAAGGAACACCAAGGTGGAAACACTTTGCATATCTGCATGTTAGATCTCAGCCAACCATATCTTTATCTTCTACCCCCATACAGTACGTGCTTACATTCATTCATGCTCATCTGAAGCAATATCACTGAATAACTGAATGTTCATCCTTTGCAAGTGAAGAGCATCCTGTCTTTTGTACTTGTCTTAACTATTTTCAGTACTGATGTGACACATGTAACACTTTCAACACTGACATGCTGTGAATTGACTCTGCGTCATGTATAAGCGTCAGTCATTACACCTCGATAATGCAAAATCAGATTCTTTGTAACCCCTCACGGGGCATCTACAGAAAGGAATTATCAAAAGTGTAAGTGTGAGTGTGTGTGTGTGTACCATGTGACTGGTCCTCCATGTGTCCCAGAGTTTCGATCTGCTCCACCAGATCGTTGGAGTTCCACTGACTCATGCCCAGCAGAATGGCATTCTTCCCCTCCATAACATCTGCTAGGACACACACATCCACATAAAAGAAGTAAGACAGTGCATCAAACAACATTCAAAGCCTGAGACACCCACAGTGTACCCGTGCAGATGGCCATACATGTTTATTAAACTGGGTTGCAGGATATTTCTTTCCAATCTGCTGTATTCTCCTTCACAGGAAGCATCATTACAGGCTGCTGTTTGATTATTAGCTGATAAATATTCAGTGCCTCCTGTATTACTTCGCGTGCTGCCTGCACTGCATTTACCGAAACCCAGTGAACCGTCTTCTTGTAGACAACTATTGTTGTGTTTCTTGTTAAACCACAAGACGTACAGTGAGATAAAAAGAATCTGACGCACCTACGCCAACGCTTTTAAAAGAATTTTCTTTCTTGCTTTCTCGTGGGTGCATTGATACCTTAATTGGCGTGAACCATTAGCCACGATGGATCAGTGATATGTGAAACAGGGACATGTGTCTTTGTGATAAAAAAAACATGGATTAGTCATAAATAAGATACATTTCATTATGTGAGAATTTGCATACATAATTCGTGTTAAAGGCTGCATTACAGTAAAATCATGCCATTGTCATTAAACCCACGTTATTGAAGATTACTTATCGAAATGTGTTAATATTAGTGTCATCCCTACAATATTGTTGCAGCATTGACATCAAGGAATGTGGCTGAAAAATTGGGATATTTGCGCTCACTCTCTCTTATGTTTAAATATCTCCCAGTTCCTGTCCTGCTTGACGTTTTTTAAGCCACGTTTCCACAATCTTATTAGCATTTACTTTGATGTTTACAATGCTGGAAAAGGTCTTTAATATGAGTAATCAATCATAATTTTCTATATTCCTGCCATTCAGATGCACCCACGCTGCCAAATGCATTTAAAAGGCCGTGCAGTGAAAAGCTTAAACCGCCACACTGTCATGCTAAATGACAGACTCTGTTGTAGTGGAGACCATCAGAAATTTCTCAATAAGAAAGACAAGCTAGGTGGACTGCGTGGTTCAGCGTGACTGAAGCGATGGGTTACTCGTCACACACAGTCATCCGATACAGTCCAGGACAGGATGCCAGACTCCTTTCCTCTCTCAGACACTCCTGGCTGGCAGCTGTGACGTGTGTCTACACAGCCCATGCTTTTGGTTCACACAGCGTCCGGGCTGCCAGTCACCGACTGTCTGTCGTTACTTGCTTTGACCCCTAAGCAATACAAGGTGAGTTATATGATGCAGATGCGGTCGGGGACTCAAATGTACAAAGACAAGCACAAAGAAGACGGAGACTCGCAGGGAGATGGATAGTGAATCTGAACAAAGCGTTGTGAGATGTAACACAGCCTGTGTTTGGACAAAAATGCAAAGCAGGCTTTATAACAAAGCCTGAAAATGAAAGCTCCTGAATCATCTCTTACAGAGAGGGCTGAGCGGAGGTGCTCGTGGGCAAAACACAGGCTGCTCAGAGAGGCGAGATGTGAGCTGAATTAAAAACTAGCTACACTTAAAACAGAAATGTGGTTCAACAGAAAACAAGCAAATGAACAAGAGAATAAAGGCAGACAATAAAGGTGCGATATCCGTTGCTTTGGAATACACAAGACAGGAGAAAAATCAGGCAGGTGGAAAAATAGGAGTGCGAGATGTGCCTGCGGCCGACGACCACGGGGGAGAGGAAAGAGATTTAGAGACATCCTTCAACCTGTCAGTTCACAATGAGTAAGCATCAGGGAGGAAAACAAAGGTAGAGATGCCTGGATTGTTAAACGATGACACAATGACCTCAGTGAACCTCCACCATTCCAATCGTTTTTTTAAGCAATTCTCAATTTCTTGATCTCATCATCCTGCATTAGGTGCAGCGGTGGAATTACCAAAATACTAATTCTGGATTTATTTAGGCCCTTTCAACTTCCGATGACAGACTCTGAAAATGAGATTGCTTTGGGGATTATCCTATAAAATGGCATGGGCTGAATGGGCCTGTCAGGTAAGTAGGCTAGAGAAAATGGACTGCATTGAAATACCTCGAGTGTAGCGCAAAAGCAGACAATGTATCTATAATCGGATAGAGGAAAATGATGAGATGCAGAGGTGGCAAGGTGCAGCAATTCAATTTCTAACTATTCAAATAAATGAGCATTTGAAATGACTCATTTGCCTGACATTTTTGTCTACAGTGAAAAACCTCAACAACTACTGGCTGGAGTTCAAATTTGGTACCTTTATCTCATTTTTCACTGTTTCATATTTCCATTCAGACTTTCATACTGTTACTAGATCAAGTTTTTAAGCATCTCCAGTAAAATATCAATCAGTCAATTAAGTCTTATTTATAAATAAGTGCTTTACAAAGCAATTGGAAAAAAAGAATATATACAGTATATATACAAAATATATGAACATAATTTTTTAGCAGATAATGTTATGAACAAAAATAATATAATAATCAGAAGAAGAAGACTAAATTTAGAGACTAATGCACACAAATAGGAATAAAATGTGTGAATTTAAAATACAAAAATCAGTTTAAAAAATGAATAAAATGAATGAAATAATATACTATATTTCAAACCTGTTAATAAAATAAAATTAAAAAACAAATGATAGAACAAAGAAAATGTCAACAACTGTGTGATGACCTGGAACTCAACTGATGAAGCCAAAAGACTTTGGTGACCCTGTGACTTTTTTCTTTTTTGTGCAACCATTTATTTATGGTTTTGGATTAAAAACTGGAAGGAAGGCCATAGGATGCAGACGTTCACTTACCAGAGGTAAAGTAGTAATCAGTGAAATGCCAGCCTGCAGACACTCGCTATGAATGAAAAATGTTCAAATATGCTGCAGGAGATGAAAGTCTTCCCAGATTGCTCTACATCAATTCCCGTTTCTTCCTGGATTATTTTTATACCATTAAAATGTGACAGCATCATAATTCTTGATTAAACAACAAGAAACTCAAGATATGTACTGCTGCCATGAGGGGATCCAATGTTGTCGGGTTCAAGGTTTACTGGTCCACAACATCACATCCACCTCTGTTCATCACTTTTTGAGAATACTCGGTTAAAAATGTGCAACAAAGAAGAAGGAATAAGGCTGACAAGCCGATACACACACAAACAAATCTCCAAAGATATGATCAAGTTTATTAAAGTTTATAGGTTCATTAAGTCCTCCTCAGTCTTTCACAGATATGAGATTGAGGTGAGCACAGATGGGCGAGGGGATAGAGTGGATTGCATTTCAAACACTGATTAACACACCAGCTCAGACAAACACAATGATAGGAAATGATGTGTGTGTATGCCTGTGTGCGCTTGCACTTCTCTCTGTGAGGATTAGCAATGACACCTTTGAAAACACGTTCTAATAATGTGTATGCACAGGCCCCAAAATATGAGTGGAATTTAAAAGAAATCTTCATAACTGTGTGTGAGAAATAAAGCGCTAAATGTACAACAGTAATGAACAAATTCTTTCTTTTTGGTAAACATCATGAACAAGTTTTAGAAAAACATGAGTTATTCATCTAACAATAGTTAAAAATATGCTTATTTTTTCTTATTTATTGCTTATTTATTCTTTTTAATTCTCTTTCTCTAGAAGAAAATCAATATTATTCTCATATCGGTGCCATCAATCAGGCAGGGGAGAGTTAGCGACGGTATCTAAGCTCATCAGAAAGACTGAAACACGGTAAAAACTATCTTGGCTTTGATCAAAGGTAACAAACTCTGTTTGTCAGAACCTCTGAACTCAACTAACACATTTTATCTTAGACCGTTCGTTGTCTTCAGACAGAACCAAGATCATTGTTTCCCAAGTTACAGTCTTCATGCTCAGCTAAGCTTAAGCTAAGCTGCTGACTGCAAATACATTTTAAAGGACATGAGGATGGAATCAACCTTCCGATCCATCCGCAGACAAAAAACTGTGTGAGCGTGTTTCTTCCCCCACCTATGCTGTGTATGCTTAATGGTTCTAATATGATCAATAATGAGCCTAACAACATTTATTAATGACTTAGTCAATGCGACAAAACAAGAGAGAGGCTTTCCATCTGGCAAAACACACCATCCACAAATAGCACAACAAAGTACACTACAGGAGCAGCTTCGTAATAAATGCACCTACACACATGTGCAGGATATTCATTAAACCGTGGGAGCAAAACCAAAACCATGGATTTTCTTTGAGGCTCAGTCTGTTAGTTTCCCTCATTATTTAAATGAGTATCATCAAATAGCAAATCCAGATTAACATACAGCAAATTTGTCAATGGCTCACTTTGATAAACAGTCTGACAATTGAGTTTGCAGGGACAGCCTGAAGGCGCACTCAACCCTAATGAAAAATGAGGCTGTCTCACTGTCGCGGACAAACCTGTTTTACATGTGTGAGAGGGAAAACAGAGGTTGAGTGATGATAGGGGGGCTGTATGGTGGAGAGTTGAGTGACGGGAGCATGCCAGGCAGAGCACTGAGGTATGATTTTTTAATTTGTTTTACTACAGGCAAGCAAAATGACCAGTAGAGCTCGTTGGCGTTGGAGTATAAAAGGATGACATCCTGCAATGAACACACTGACCCACAGACCACCCAGTAACCAAGCTGACATTGTCATCCTCAAACCACATCTTTTTCTTTTTCTTGTTTTTTATTTTATTTTGGATGAAGCTCAGGTTTTCATCATGTGAAATTCAAAATGTCTAGCTGAACTTTAGCAGCGCACTGAAAGAGACGAGGCAGTGCTATTGGCAAAAACAAGAAATGTGGAGAACTTAGTGAGGGGAGCCTGCAATATTAACGCATGCACAAATTATTCAGTAAAAGGTCTTTTTTTGGAAGGACAACATCAAAGAAAATATATGCATGACGCTTTCCTCTGTAAATGTAAAAAGGCCTTTAAAAGTCGTGACGCTCCCCCAGGTCTCAGGTTTCTGCATGTGACTTTTATACTGCAGCGCATACAGCTTATAAAGCAGAAAACAGCATTCTCTGAATGAGTTAATACAAAAATATATAACCATTTTATAAAAAGATTACTTTTAATTTTGCGTTTCTTCTTTCAGTGTGTGCTTCAAATGTCTTTTTATTGCCTTACTTTCATTTAAACAACCATATCACAGCTTCTGTAGAGGAAAAAAAAATGGAGCTTTAACACATTTCAGCGGCAGAGGTGACACAAGACGTCATGACGCAACTGAGCATGTTCCATTTGAGGAGTGTACGTGTTTTTTTGGCAGGGTCTGGGATGCACTTCTGTGTTGATCATGTGTCGGGGCTTTGGCAGCGGCAGCTGTGCAGATCTCAGAGGAGCTGCTCAGCAGAGACGAAAGCATCAAACCATAAAGCCAATTGTTGTGCTGCTTCCATCCCGGGACGCCACATCAACTGTCAGAAACTGATCGTCAGCCAAGTTCTTATTAAAAACAACACACACAGATGGAACTGATTTCTTATCTGCGTCCCTGTTCATTCATATTTTACCGTCTATAAATATCTCTTGAGTACTGAACAAAGTGTGTTTTTTTGCAGTAAACAGATTTATGGGCAGGTTTCTATTCTTTTCATTTCTTTATTACACAAACAGGATATTTGTCAGTACAACATCCTTTACAATTTTATTATACTATTTTTGTAAATAAAAGTATTTTGTAAATTTTCTCACACCATTTCACTGAGGGACAGATTGTTGCTGTTACTTTTGCTCATGTTCAAAAAATAGATTTTTATTCAACAACACAGTACCTGAGCTCAGCTATTGTATGAGAACTAAAGGCATAATGGATCACAAAACCCATGATTCGGATCATATTATGGTTTCTGAGCCACAGGTTGGATAATTTCAGTTTAGAAACAAAGAAAAAATGAGACCTGTATGACTTTGCTTTCCATTTATCATGTGAAACACATTTGCCCATAATGATGCAGTCTGTTTTTCTGTTGCTCTGCTGTCATGAGCAGCCATAGTTTTCACAGCCAGGTTATGTGCGATGTCCTGTGTCGTCACGCCAGGTGTTACACAGCGCCTCCTGATAAATGCTGTTGCATGAATGGGTGGGTGATGTCCTGTGTCGTATGAGTGATCCGTCCAGTTCATGGATCAACTCCGATCTCTTATACCTCTTATCACCACTGGCCAAATGGTAATGTCATGATCTAGTGAGCAACTTTCACAAAATGACAATCAATCAAGCTGCAGCACAGGTGACAATGGGTGCAGTTATAACCACAGTCGATAATATAAACTGGTGGACGTGAGTTTGAACTGGTCGCATGTAGAGAACCAGCGCCGTCAAAGGCCTCTGACCAGACAGACGTCAGCAGACATTCATCTTTGCCAATGAGGCTCGGCTCTTTTTTCTGGTTCTGTTTGCTTTACGTCTGTGTCTGGAAGAAGTGAAACACACAATCATCTGGTTTGACGGCTGGAAAATACCATTTACTTGTTGGAAAAAAGCCTATTTTGGGATTTATTTTCCTATTTTCCTGTTTTTTTTTCAGGGATACATACCCTAAAACACCCTTAAGGACCAACAGCAACAACTGTTCAAACATACAGCCTTTGTTTCAGTCCAAATCAGCCAAATTTGAGAGGGAAACGAGCACAAAAATACTCATGGATCCAACTTTATCTTGTTAATATAACGTTTTGTTCTTCAGCAGTGATGAGCCTGAAGCAAGTGCTCAGCCACTGGCCATGTAAACTAAAGTGTCTCATAAGATCAGCACAAACAGCATCACAATATAGCCATTTCAAAACAAATCTCACACTAATGTTATGAAGGATGAGCCCCATTCGATGCATTATCTGGTTGCCAAGAGGGAAAAGACAGAATAATATATGCAGAAAATATTTCGGGAACAAACAGTAACACTCAGGGCTTTTTTTAATCCATCTTTTTAGCAGAAAGAAGAGCAAATTCTTGACAAACCTCATACATGTTCATGCTTTTTCCTGAGTCCACTGGGTTACAGTGTGGATGAAAGCATTCATCATGTGCATAAAAAATAACCCACCCCCAAGCTTATGGTGATGATTTGAGTAGTAGGTCTATAATATAACACACTGCCCATCCATCACTCTTTGGTCTAAATGTTTCTGTTTCTTTTTTCTATTAAAAGCTTTGGGTAAGAGACAACATATATACATATTGCCTGGTGGGAATAAAAGCTGTGAGATCAGTTACATGCAGCAAAAGATTAAGCGCCTCAATCCTGCTACAGTCACTTACAGTCAGTAAGTGACTGTAGTGAGCCAGAGCTTAGGCAACACTGTTATGATCTTGCCTTGGTTTCCCCTGAATGGGAGGTGTTCTTTAAACTGAGCACGTGTTTATGCTTGGAATAACTTGCTCTCTTGCATTTTAAAACCAGCATCGCCCAATAAATTCATATAGCAACTGCAATAATAACTGGAATTACCGCCTCGCAATTGTATGTCACCGGGCGCCAATTGCAGTTTACATCCATGTCTCCATGTCTGTCGAGACTCATAAATTACATATGCCGATCAGCCACAACATTAACACCGCTGACAAATGAAGTGGACATTAGAATCAAAATGCAACATGCTGCTGGGAAACTTTGGGTTCTGGCATTCACGTGGATGTTACTTTGACACCCATATCACCCATGTAAACACCCCACTCCAACCAGTAGGACCACCCCCCAAGCTGCCTAAAGTGCCCTTCAACACACATAATTCCGATCAGGAATGGCGTGAGAAACATGACAAAGAGGCTTTGATCTGACCTCTGAACTCCTCTGATCCCAACCCAATGAAGAATTTATGGGTTGAGATGGAACGGAGGCCCCATTTCCCACGCTACCAGATTCAAAGGATCCACTGCAAATGTCTTGTGGCAGGTATCTCAGAGGTCCCCTGTCCATGTCCTCACAGGTCAGAGCTGTTTTGATGGCATGACAAGACCAATACCATTTTGAGCAGATGGATTTAGCATTATGGCTAATCAGTGAATGGATGATAGAGAGTTTGGCTGAGGCTCATTATTAACAAAGTCAAGCTTGTAGTGGACAGCACTAATTAAAATGTACATGGCAGTGCAAAGAAGCGCTAAATTCATAACATTTTCATACACATGTTGGAACCTGCAGCACAAAGAAACCATACATACAAACTTAATAGGTCACAGTGACTTTTGACTGCTTACCATCAAATTAAAAGTCAGTTCATCCTTGATTCCAAGTGCAAGGTTGTGCCAAATTGATGGGATTCCCTAGGTTTTCCTGAGATATCGCACTCGTATTGGAATACACCGAGGGACAACGCACAAAACATAAAGCCGTGGCTTTACGGCTGTCACTGGCACAGAGGAATAAATAAACCCTTCAGGCATATTGTCTTCTCTTTTGTTGGGAGTTTGAATTATAAAACAGAGGGACATTAAAAGTCTGGTGATTGGACCACTCTTTTTCATGCAGCTTGAAAGCACAATGCACTGTGTTTCCTTTGAACTCATTAAAACTCACCTGCCACAAAATCCTTTTGTTGCGCATCAGTGAGGACTGTGAAATTGATATGTGTTTTGTCCCTATGGAACAAGCTAGCAAATAGCACGCCAATTAGAGAAAGCAAAAAGCTTGGGGGAAAAATGAGTCGCAAACATCTGGTCTCAGATTCTGATCCCCATGAGACCATTTACACCTCATATAAACTTTTTAATTACAGATTCTCCTTAAAACTCAGCTCATAACTTAACAATGACACAACTCAGTCGTTGTGGCTGCAGCAAATAAAACAATTGCAATGAATATTTGAGCAACTACCACAGCCCTGATTGGAATGGCGCAAGGGTTAGCTTCTGGGCAAAAGACAAATCTGCCACACCCCAAAGGCGTTGGTCACAAATGACATATTGGAAGGAAGAATTAACTTTCATAGTGTCCATATGTGTGATGTCAGTGCTGTGTAATGATTGGTGGTGAAAGAGTCTTAGGAACACCCTCAGCTGGAAAGGTTCCACTTCAGAGACACAGTAAGTGGTTTATTTTGCACCCAAATACAGGTTTATTACCAAGGGCCAGCTTTAAGATATATAACTGAGCAGTTTCACGGTACAAATCCGTGTTTCTTCAACATTCTACAGCTGGTACAGGCTATGAGTTGAGCTGCATCAAATGTCAGTTAAGCTTCATTCTCCGATAGGATCATGAGGTCTGATAACTAAAATCCTTCATCTGATAAAAAACATTTGGCATTACTTAAAGCTAGGAGCATAGTCAAACCAAAATGACTATGCTCTGTTTGCATACAGAGCATAGTGGAAGACAGCAACCCTAAATCTGGCCAGCAATAAAATCCTCCTAACAGCAACTCTAAAACAAAATGAATAAGACAATAAACTAGTCTAAGTAAGTAAAAGGACAACGTGTCAATTTTACATGTAATTTTTGAACAGACCAAACATGGAAGATACAACATATCAGTTTGCAGGCCTTGGTCTAGTTGCTGGACTTTCTGACCTTGGAACAGATTCAAGCTAAATATGCCCCCAATTTCCTGCCTACATCTCTGACTTTGTTTGCTTTTGTGCTCTCCCTACAAGGAAATAAAGGA
The DNA here is from genome assembly GCA_001698575.1 of Mola mola. Classification (NCBI taxonomy): domain Eukaryota; kingdom Metazoa; phylum Chordata; class Actinopteri; order Tetraodontiformes; family Molidae; genus Mola; species Mola mola. The sequence goes on from KV751316.1 coordinate 9,639,313, forward strand.
TATCTTTGTCTCCCTCTCCATTCACAGTCAGTAAAGATATTTGAACGTTAAGTGTTGAATCTCGAGCCGCAGAGAGTGTGAGGATGATGTGGTGCATCTCTTCAGCTACAGCTCGTGCACGTTCTCATCCCATTGCAATTCTTTGACATTGACAGGGCCTTGACTTTGGCCTCACAAAATGCATTTGGAGCAATGTACAAATCTGCTCTGTGACAGCTGTGATAAGAATAAATATTTCATGCTCTCTAGGAGTGTGCAGAGCAAATGTGCCTTTTTTGGCAAAAAGAACATGCAAGGAAAATCAAAATTAAGGGGGGGGGGCACACAAGAGACTGAAGAGTGAAAAGGCTAGAGGGACAGTTAAGAGAGAATGTCAGCAGTGAATGAAAAATGTATGTCTGTCAACTTTCCATCTGTAAATTTTTGCACCACGGCACTTAAAATTTCCTTCACGAACAAAAGTAGAAATGGTCTAGAGTACCTTCCAGACTGCCTCTTATTCTCCAAGCCCCAATTAAAATCATGTTTTTAGATCACATGAAGGGATGTTTCCCAACACAAACTCTCAAAACCCCAATGCCCATTTATGCTCCATGTAAAATAAGAACATAGTACAATAATAACACAGAATTTATTAATATTTCTACCATCAGTCTCTTCGGGCATTAGAGGTTGGAGTGGATAATTGGTCAGAGTATTCCACTTATTCACTGATGAACTCCCTCTGGGACTGAGAAAAGGCTAGTAGTGGAGTACATTCTCAAGTGCATCTATTTTTAGTCTGACATCTGAAGTTCAAAAGAATCTTCAGTGGTTAAGTGGACACAGTGAAATCGGTTTAAAACAATTAGGAATAAGTTGATACATGACCCATTCGTTGCCCAGTCTTCCTTCGCTGTTCTGCAAGCAGACTCTGCTGGAATCATAGTTCAACCAGTTTAAGCACCAGTCCACAAGACTCACATTAACTACACCAGATCACAGAGTAATGGCCATAAAAGGAGCTTTCCTCCTTCCCAGCTTTAAAACTAAACGTCCCCCTCCTGGTTGTACAAAGTACAACTATAGGCTGCAGTCAAGTTTCCATTTTCCACCACGTCTCCAGACTCCTGGAGGTGAGTTATGTGGTGATTTATAGAGAGCTTGTTCACAGGGTGCCCTGCAACTCAGTATTATTATGACTAAAAAGCTTGTTGTGTACTACAATGCTTTAAATAGAGATATTGTTGCAGAGTCTTTAGCTCATTCCTCACCCGGTGCCCGTGAGCACCAGGTAGCCCACGGAGAGCCGATGAGGCACCTGCAGTAGAGGTTCAAAAAATAGCCAGTGATTGCTTCTAAGTACTAAAAACACTCACCACAATTTTTTTTAATGTATGAAAACTTGCACTAGTGAGGAACTGAATGACTTTTAAGATTTTCTATTACATTTTAAATTTTACTTGGTAATATAAAATGTAATGTAAATCTGGTCAAAGTTGAGCTGGCAACCCAGTGAATCCCCTTTGCGTTCTTACTATGGAAAACCCGCTTATAGTCAGCCAGACACTGATACAACAATTCTACTGGTGGTGATTGCTAAACAATGTCAGAGAAGAAACAGAAAAGGACAGATGTACCATTTCTAGGAGGAATCGGGGAAAGAAATCTACTAAAGGAACAAAGTCTGGGGCTGCTGTAGCTTTGACTAAGCAGAGACATTTTTCTACATGCCACAAAACTTTAAACACAAGCTACCCACCAGGCAGCGCATTGAGAACAGAATAGGCTTGTGAGCTCATTACGGCTTTAGGGAAACAGCAGTAATTTTTCATAAGGTCATTGAAACAGTTAAAAGCTGCAACCAAAGCTTCATTTAGGGCTGCACATTCGAGGCTAAAAACAAAAAACCGTATTTGGATGGCAAGGTTGTGGAAGGAGTGATGTCTAAAGTAGCAAACCCTTAGTTCAAAGACCATAAAAGTTGCAAAGATACCATTGCTGCTCTCTCGTATGTGCAGCTGAGTGCAAATACGTTTGCCACAAGCGTGTCAGCGATGTCCACCGATTAAAAGAATGACTTAACCGAGACCAGCGCACATGCAAGTGGTTCAGATTCCATTGTGACGAGTACGTGGGCAACAGCAGCACGGCGCAGCTGATGGTGTTCAGTGATTTCACCATAAGAGAGGAATTTCTAACATTACAGCCCCTAAAGACCACAACAAAGGCTGTTGACATTTTCGCCATGCAATAGGTTTTCGCTGAAAATAAATATTTTGTTGTAGAATTTGGTGTCAGTGACGACAGATGGAGCCCCTGCGATGACTGTCCATTATTCGGGTTTTACTACCGATCCTGATTTTTCACATTTTTTAAATCACCACTTTATCATAAGCAGACGTCTTGGAGTTCTTTTAGAGGAGCTCTCGGCTGAATATTGTGACCTATAGGTACACACAGAGATTCAATGGACTACAGCAGCGTTTTTGGTCACTTCTGGGTGAAATTTTTAAAAAATTCATGGAGTCCAGAGGGGAACACATTTCTTTGCTGCAAGACACCGAGTGGATGGTGGACCTTGCCTTTCTAACAGACAACACAGGAAAACTGAATCATTGGCACTGTGAACTGCAAGGCAAAGACAAGAATGTTGCTGACGTGATCAGTGCTGTGAATGCATTCAAAGCCAAGATTAACATTTTCACGGTACATTTGAAAGGTAAGAAATTCCTTCATTTTCCCTCCGCACAATCAGTACTAAGTGACCATGCTCCTGCATCTGGATACCTCGGATGGTTCAGGCTGCAGAAAGGCACTCCCAACTCATATCGAGGCTTGGGCAGAAGTTTGAAGAAAGATTTCATGACTTTGAAAAGCTGTAGCCATATGCGTCATTCATTTCAAACCCTCTTGTGCATGTTGACATGAGATGCATTTCTGACCAACTCAGGGAAGCTTGTAACTTGAATGTTAGTGAGGTAGAGATAGTTTGCATACATACATGAATACATCTGTCTTGTTCAACGTTTCTTTGTGAGTCAGCCTTCTTTGATATGAATTTCATGAGGAGCAAACACAGGACTTACTTAACTGATCTTAATCTTGTACATTTTATCGGAGTTGCTGTGTTAAGTTACACCCCCTTCAATGTCTACTAATATTGGAACAATAATTGAAGTGCATAAAATGCATGAAACAGACTTGAAAATGTTTGACATATTCTTATGTTTTAAGTTTCAAACAAATTCTTTATATTTTTGTTACATATTACATGACTGCAATTGAGGTGTGTTTCTCCAAAGATACTGGAATTCGAATTTGAACAGATTTTACTTTCTATGTTGTGTGTTAAGAGGGCAAATTTATTGTGCAGACATTACTTGAGAAAGTGAATCCTCATTGAGGTGCAATTTTCCAAGAAATATTGCATTTTAGACACTTAAACGTTTGTATAATATTACACAATACTACTGAGCCAAGAAGTTGGCAACATTGATGATTATCAATAATAGATTTTCACTTTTGAGTGTCTGTCTATTCACTGTTTACTTTAAATGAAAATACACAATCTTAAATAGTCATATTTTTATAAGTAAATCAACACATATATTTTATTTAAGAAAATTATTTTGAATGACTAGCTCTCCATACAGTTCCACAACCTTTGGGTAGCCCTCAGTCCCAAAAAGGTCGGAGACTCTAAATTCTAAATGATGAATGTCTCACACAAGTCAAACAATTCAACCTGGCAGCACAGAAGAGCTCCATGAGTGCAATCTAATCTCCCCATATCTCCCCCAATTATCTTGAACAAAGGCTACACAAGTGTTTTGCACAATATTATGATGTCAAGTGTTGTTGGCTTTTGAACTTTTAGATGTAAAATGTCATGAATTATCCTTTCTGTTTGAAATTCTGTCATAAGTGCAAGAACAAACCACAAACAAAACCATAACTTAGAAGAACCTTATTTTTGTGTTTTTACACAAGATACTTCCATATTAGTGGACATAAAGATACTTGACTAATTAATTAGACAATTGACGACAAAATATTCTGGAAATCTTTTAATAAGGAATCATTTGTGCCATTTGCCAAATAAAAATGGCACGCATTCCCCAGTTCCAGCTTCCCAGCTATGGACATTTGTGGGCTTTTCTTTGTGTTACACCAGTGTGAACTCAATATATTCTAGCTTTTGAATTGTTTTTTGACCAAACGAGAGCATGTAAAAAGCCTTTCTCGTTGTTTTCTAACAGTTCATTTTGTTAGACTAAACAGACAAATAAAAGTATAACCAACCTCTGGCATCAAAGAACTCCTCGTCGGAGCTGTCCACAGATTCTTGTGCGATATTCTGCAGACACCAATGAGTGGTGCTGTGCTTCTGTGTTGAGCCTGTGGGTCAGAAAAAGAAAATGAAGGCAGTAAATGTTTTGTTACTGTAAGAATGACAGGCAAGGTTGTGCTATTAGTCGTGGAACTCACATCAAGCGTATAAATCCCTCAGTCACAACATTCAAACCACTGACAAGTGAAGTGAATAATGATCATCTTGTTCCAATGCAATGTTCTGATGAGAAACTCTGTGTCCTGACATTTATGTGTGGATGTTACTTTCACACATACAACCCACCTAAACATTACTGCAGACCAAGTGCATTCCCTCATGGCGACACAACACCCACCTTCAGATGCCCAGCAGTATGATGTGACCAGTTACCTTTCAGGGATGACTCAGTATCAAGCAGATGGTTTTAATATTGTGGCTGATCGGTGAATCTAGTTTTCGATGACACTTTCAAAGAAAAGCATGAATGTCTCAGAGGGGGATAGTTAGTCTTTCAACTACCACAGCAGGTACAGAGACCCAAATTGACCCAAACTTTATTATTGAGTGGTGTCACAGCACACAAGTGTCTTAGCAAGGAAGCCAGGTACTGTTTTTATGATCTTCGATTGCAAGAGCAGGACTATAAGGGGATTTAGAGCATTAGCCATTTATTAACAATATCTACTCTAAGGTACCCAGATATAAAACCACTGTAAACAAGAGAGCACTAAAGCAAATTATGTCTTGAAAATCAGTGAAGAAGACTGTGATATTAAGACTGCCAGGAGAAAATGACCTAATCCCAAGAGCCAACTCTGCTCAGGCTGCCATTTAACTCAAGAAAGTAAGAAAAAATATCGTTAAAAAAAACCAAAAACATTAGAACACAGAATTATCTATAACATGCACATTTGCTAGCTTAAAAGTTGGAGGTCCTGCTCCAACCATTGAATAGACTGTTAAAACCTCTTTCTGTTTTATAAAATTACATATTTGCATTTTTCTTTTTCATAACAAAATCCCGCCGTGGCTTTAAAATGACTTTTAATTATTACACCTTTGCTTTATCTAGGTTGTGGGGATCTATGCCCCGCCCCATCTCTGCTCACCATTCTGCCCCTCGCCTGCAGGCAGACCAGCCGGAGCTTATCTGCTCTGTCATCTTCTGACTTTTATACTCGTCTACTATATGCTGCACAGTGTCAAGATTCAGCCACACATATTTGATCCAGACATGGATTTCCATGAAGAAGAGAAAGAGCTACTTGTACAAGGCTGCCTACAAGTTGATGCATCAGAATGGAAAGTTTTGCCTCTATCGCTTCTGGAACATCATGCTGCACAGTGTCAAGATTCAGAATTGGTTCATTAAGTATTATACATGGAATACATACACATTTTTTTAAGACCGGCATTGTTGGAGTGCAGAACAAAAGCAGAAAACGTCACCCTTGACGTTGACTGCTTATTTCAGTCATCCTGTGTCTCATAGTACATTAAAAAAAAACATCATAAGGCAAGGTAACAAGGTCAAAAATGTTTGTACAGAGAGGGGTCATCAAACTCTCCTGAATTGCATGTTTTGTAAAGTACCTGTTGTATGTATAACCACAACACTGATGTTGTGATGTGGTAGAGAACACCTTTACATCATGGCATCATCTTTAAAATGACATGACATCAGCAGAAACAAGGTGTTTAGGGCACTTGACATTTAATGTTTGAATGAGTTTCCTGGATCTTGTCTTTCTCTTCGTGAAAATGCCTTTGATAAGCCTCAAGCAACTCCTCCTCTCAGTCTGATGATGGAACTATAATGACTACGTGTTTTCCATGTTGAGCCTCGGGGGCCAAATCATTAAGCCTCATTCTCCCACCGTCCGACTCCTCACTTACAAAGCTATTCATGGTCAGTAACTATCTTATCTTAAAGAGCTCATAGTACCCTATCACCCATCCAGAACCTTACGCTCCCAGGATGCAGGGTTATTGGTGATCCCAAGAATCTCCAAAAGTAGAATGGGAGGCAGAGCTTTCAGCTATCAAGCTCCTCTCCTGTGGAACTATCTTCCAGTCTTGGTACGGGAGGCAGACACACTCTCTGATTTTAAGAGTAAGCTTAAAACCTTCCTTTTTGATAAAGCTTATAGTTAGGGCTGGCCTATCTAGCACTTAGTTATACTGCTATATGCTTAAGTTGCTGGGGGAAAACTCCATGAGGCACTGAGCTCTCTTCTCTCCCCCCTCTGACTCTGACTCGTCCCCTGCTCCTCTAAATGTCCATATCCTTACAATAAATTTACTTCTTCCCCGGAGTCATTGAGCTTTATCATCCTGCAGGTCTTTCTAAGTCGCGGTGGGAGCCGCCGCTGTGGTCCTGCCTGATGCCTGATGCCTACATTAGGACAGGAGATCCTGTGACTTGGATCCTAGTCTGGATTTCCAAGTGCAAATCGGGATCCACAGATCACAATGGCTTCTGGACCAATAGACTACACCTGCTTCTGGATCACTACACTTCACATATCCCTGGATTTACAGATTCCACATACTCTTGGACTCAGTGACTACATCAGCAACACTCAGCTCTTGCTACATGGACTACAATGACTCCTGGACCAACAGAGTACACCTGTGTTTGGATCACTAGACTTCCCATACATCTGGATTTATAGAATCCACAGACTCTGGGACTCATGGATGTTTTATACATTCTAAGTAAACTGTTATTATCATGTTGTTGTGTTTTATGCACAAGAAGGAAGAAGGATCCCTCCTCTGTGGTTCTTCCTGAGGTTTCTTATTTTCCCTGTTTAGGGTTTTTTTTAAGTTTTTCCTCACTCGGTTCGAGGGTCTAAGAGCAGAGGATGTCACATCTGTATAGTTTGTCAAAGCTCAGTAAGATAATGTGTAAATTGTGATTTGGGGCTATACAAATAAAATTTGATTTGATTTGATTTGATTTGATTGCATCCTTCCTGACAACACAGCTAACACTTAATGTGGCTGTGAGCGAGACCAGGGAATATGGTGAAAATTGATGCTTTACACCTGCTAGTGCATAATTCAATGAGAATTAAGGCATGTAGAATGATTTAGTCAAAAGGAACAATTTAAATCTCGTAAACTGAGCTGCTTGCTTGGATCCAAGTTACTGGGCATTATATCATATTGACCATCTGTATGCATATGCTTACATGCGTATGCATACATCCACATTAAATTCACATTAAATTTGCTCCTAGTCGTCTCTTCCCAGTAAGGAGCAGTATAACTGGGAATCATTTTCAAGAAAATGAAAACACTTGCTATTACTGTTCCACTGAGGCTAGCTATCAACACAACAATTCATTATTTGTGTTTATTTCTAACACCATTATGTTCACACTTAAGTCCCTTCCAAGATGAAGGAAAAACATGTAAAAATTACATGTAAACAAACATGTAAAAAAATCCACTAGTGGGATGTAGCGACATGCTTTTACTTGTAAGTGATGTGCTTCTATTTTGCAGTATAAATTATTTGCATTTTATTATAACTTAATTACATGTGCATGCTCTCAGAAGTCAGAACCCAACCCTCTGACATGTCATCCTGGATTAAAAAAAAAAAAGTCAGCATTTCACGGTTCATGTTTTTTTATTGTCTCCATCAGTGGATCCCTGAACCACTAAAGAGCTTTAAACTTGTCCTACCAACCAACACTGCATGTCAAGTGAGCGGACTGAGGTGGTAGTTAACTCCGACACTGACTGTGAAACAACATACAAACCAACAGCAGCATTCTGCTGCGTTTACACAGCTTTACCTCACCGTCCCTGAGGGCTAATTCTAATTCTACTATGCTGATCAAGCTGCCCGAGGAATGTTTGAGACACAAACAAATCTGGCCAAATTAACCTACGATTAAACAAATAAGCAACTGATCATTAATATTTTCATTAATATTTTTCTTTTTGGAAGATAGACCATACATATTTTGTTTTACTAAAAAAGTGTAAGCTGGGTTTCCCATGCATGCGTTCCCTACCACCATATCAACCCCTTTGAGATTTGTTTGATTTCAGAGGGTTCTCAGATAGAACAAAGCAATCCCTGATCAATTTGCTGTAATTATGCTCCCCTCGCCCTATCTCTCTGGTTTACTGACAATCACACAGGGTCTGCAGGGAGACAGAGACAGAGAGATGTTCTTTATAACCACGTCCCTCCTGTAAACACACTGACTGTGGTGCAACCTCCCTCCCCTGTAGGCTGACATGCGCCTTTGATTTGTTATCACAAGATGTCGTTCATTGACAACAGGTTCAAAAATAGACAGCCAGCCATACCTACTTGTCCCAGTACATTTATGTTCATTGCATTGATACAAACAAAATTACAATACAGGTACGACACACAATAAAAGTAACAGCCTCTGGTGCTGCCTTCACTGAAGGGAACTAAATATGATTATGCACCTGAGCATTTACCACTCAAAATGTGATCAAATTTTCATTCCAGATCTGCTAAACAACAAAGGTCTCCTTATTTCTAATCAGCAACTATTCATTTTGTCAGCTAAATTACAATTGTCGCTGTGAAGACATTTATTTTTCTTTTTTTTTAAGGTTACATATATAATTCAAGACTAAGGATGAACTGCAAGCTCCCTTGGAGAGTCAGCACTCAGCTGATGAGCAGCACAGAAGTCCCTGAATAAGAAACGTCGTTCTTAATATGGACTATGGAGCTTTAACTATTGGAATTATAACAATAATTGTAAGAATATTTTCTTTGTCCTATCTGATTCAATAGATCTTCAAACCATTGACATAAATTCAATCATACTATACAAAATTAAGCCAAAATGTCCAGGATGAGTGCTGCAGTCTCGCGCAGATGACATCATTTAGAGTCAGAGTCTGGGCAGTGGAGCCGCAATATCGAATTCCCGCCCATACAGCTGCGCACCCATTTGCAAGCAGAGCTCAGCTGTCACTCATTATAATTCACCCCAGCATCAATAACTAATTGAAATCCAACTGATCAATAACATGAAGACTTAAAAATATATCAGCATGCTAATAACTACCAAAAAAATATTTGAGGTACAATTTCAGTTTTAAGTTGGACCAACGGATACAGTTAAGGAGGAGGGGTTAATGACCTATACTGCAGCCCACCACCAGAGGCTGATCACGATGATTTGACGTCACTTTTGAGGAACTCACATATCATCCTTCTTTATATACAGTCAATGGTTCAAACTGTGCTTTTCTTTCCATGTTTTAAGTGAAAATATTTTTAGGATGGAGAGTAATCGGCTTCAGATATCAAGTTTGGCTACAGTTGATGAAGTCTAAACTCCCCCAAATCTGAAAGATCAGGACAGCGCAGCTCCAAATAGCTAAAGCTAACACAGTGGGGAATACCTATTGTTTCACGAAAAGGATCTTTTTGTAAAAATATGTAACCCCACAAAATATTCTATAAAACTGCAATGATCTTGGAAGTAACGCTCTTTTGTTCTGTGGGCAGAAAGCTACTTACTGTAGCTGGACCTGTTGTTTGCATGGCCTGATGGCCAGCATCTAAATATATTTTTTTTTACGTGCTCTCTACCTTACTGCTTATCAATGCAAGGCATATGGACAGGCACAGGAAAGGCAAAGGAAAAGGAAGTGCTTTAAAAATAAAAAATAAATCCATCTCTCTACACTGTCAGTCACCTTTGGAGACTTTCAAGGTGAGTTCAAAGTACTGCTCTTTTTCATCTACTCTGGGTCAAATGCAGTGTCACCTGTGGCTATGCATGTATGCATTCAGTTCACTCCTGCATCTGAGTGCTATACATGTCTTCAGATTTAGAAAACCTCAACTATTGCCTGTACCTCTGGAGTCTCTTGACACCGTGATAGGATGCCTGTTTTCCCCACTGGGTAATGGAAACGCTTGCATCAGCCACCCACATCCCACTACAGTGCATTTTATCTCCACAGATAGTGAATACTTGAAACAGCTTTAGATGACACAGCCAGCAGGATTGCCAATCTGAGCAGAAAGTTTTGCCTGGTAAGAGGTACAAATGCAGTGACATCCGATGTCCCTTCTTCTCACATACTAGCCATTCAAAGCTGCTGAGGGCTAGAGGGAGGAGACTGCTCCTTCACACGTATCACCCTTTGCTGATTTAATTAGGACAGTGAAACCTTCAAATTACTTCTTTACATCAGCCAATAGTTGAAATTCCAAAGACCCTTCATTTACTGCTAGAAAGGACAAAGAAAAGCAACAAATTTGACATTTAAGAAGCGGAAACCAAAAAATGTTTGACTGAAACAATTTGAGAGCAAAATAGCTGTTGATTTATTTCCATTCGATCGACTAAACAATTAATCGCTGCAGCTCTGCTTATAACTAGTGAAAAACTTATGAAAGAGAGATTAAGGCCAGACATGAAAAAAGAACTGAGAGTAGGAAGATTTTTTTTTCATTTTGCACTTCAGAAAAAGTGGAAATGTTGAGAATAAGGTTGAAACATAATTTCGAGATTAAATTTTAAGAAAATGAGCTCGTCTGAGTTCTACAGCTTCACGATCAACAACTTGATCAATGGTCTTATTGTGTCTTGTGATGCTACATATCCCATCTGATCTGCACGCAGGTGCAACCATTGATAGTCTTGCATCTGTCCATTATTGGCTATTTCAGCTGGCACCAGTGCAGCCACCTATTCCAAGCTAGTGCGGTTTATCCGTCTGAACAGATGCTGTTTTCAGGACAATCTCTTCAAATTCCTGATAGTGATAACTACACTGTGCTTATGAGCTAAAGAAGACAGGATTTCCTTGTTATTAAAGTCGATTCCGAGGTGCAGTTTTACCAGTTCATTGAGGCATTTTCAAGATGTGTTGTTTACAGTCTTAAAAGGTCAAATTTAAATTCTTAACAGTTCGACTACTTACAAAACTGCATTTCAGCTTTATGAGTTACTGTTCTAAAAAAAATACACAAAAAAAAAGATTGACCAAAGTGCGTAAATGACAACATCCAGCTGTCATTTATAAACAATAGGAGGTTGTGTATTTTGGTTGTTTTTTTCCTCTTCTGCTTGGAGCTTAAATTGGATTTCATTGTTCTAACGAATAAATGATGGGAGAAACCCTAATTGGGGATTAATTAGGTTCTCTGATAGAATTACTTACTGGTTCACAAACGTTAAACAGGCAACGGCAACTTATCATTTGGAGAGGCTCAAATGGAGAGAGTGGAGATCTGGGAGAAGCAGACCATTTTATTGGTACGAGGAAAATCTGTGCGTAGGTATATAAAAAGCCTTAGTGAGGAGCAAGACAAGCTTGTTTGTGATACATTTTCATCCATCCCTCCAACTTCCCATTATCCACTTCCTGCGAGGGAACCGCACAGGCCTGCAGCCAGTTGAAACGACGGACTGACGGCATTGATCATTAGAGCATCTCCAATACTATCACGGGTTACATCCCTTCTAGCTGTCATCCACATACTGGTTGGATGATCCTTGAGCTTCGCTGCACACATGGATGCATACATACATTTGAAAGGTACTGCTGTGATTTCAGTTTGTCACAGGACACTGCTGGGTCAAACCTTCAACTAAACATGAATGGCTCAGCCTCATAATATTTCCACCTTTACTGTAACAACTGCCATTTTAATCTCACTTAAAATCTGCTCTGATCAATGTTCTCCAGCTGCAAAAAGCAGCTATTTTCAAAAAAATCAAATCAATTCTACAGTACGCCAACGCCAAACAGATATTTAGTGAGCAGCCTGTGAACGGATCTTTTATGAACTATAGAACCACGTGTTTCCCTCATTAGTTGGCCTATATTTATTAGGCTGTCTGAGACGTTCACACAAATTTTTGGTCACTTGGTGTCCCTCAGTGATGGCTAATAAGCAATGTGATAACAAGCAATACATAAAACTCAGACTGTACCCCCCACTACAATACAATATGTTGTAAACAGTGACAATGGTGATTCTGAGACACTGGATACACTGCAAGACAATTTCATCTACCATATAGCATGACATGTATCTGAAGAAAAAATAAATAAATAAAGTGGGAATTAAGTATTTAATGACTACACTCTGCCAGTGTGACAAAATATCAACTGAGATAAAAATGTTTAGAAAGCAGTGATAATTTTGCCAGCTGATTTTGTTTAAGTCTTTTGACTAAAATGCATATTAGTTTTAGTCACATTTTAGTCATTTGAATTCATATTAGTTTAAGTCTAGTTGTAGTCGACGATATTACATAGCCTTCAGATGTCTTTTAAGGTTGCTATTGTTCTTCCCATGTAACTTGTAACCACAGGGCGTCTCTTCAATGCACTGCCTTTTGTTTTCTGATGGACTGAAAGTAAAATGTGTCTATATATCAACTCTTCTCTTCCGACTGAGTCACTGATGTCTTGCTGATGCGGCAATCTTCTTTATATCTTGGCGATAAACGTGATGTGATCCAACAAATGACAGGTGTAAATGTGCCTTATTTGAGTGTCTGACAGCCCACACATACTGTACAAAGATCTGTCGCAGAGATTTTATTAACCTTGAGGCGAAGTAGCGTCTAAGAAAAAATGTTTTCAGTGAAGAGGCCCCTGCAGCTTGTCTGTTCCTTTTGTGTTTGCCCGTGCTAGCATGTTTGTCAACAACGCCTTTCCCATGGCTACTTTAGTCTACGTCGCCACAACACAGCATGCAAAAAACATTCAGTCATCCCCACTACTTTTGCTCATAAATCTAAGCTCTTTGGTACATTCAGGGTTAAACGAGGTCTCTCATTCGGGCTTCTCTGTTTGCTACAATGGAACAGCAACAGTGCCGCAGAGTAGCGGAGTGTGGGTGTGTGGGTCATGCACATGCATGATGATGGACTTGACATGACGTGTCTCAGCACATGCAATTTACTGCATCTCAAACCCAAACTCACCGCCCTAAATCCAACCAGAGGCCAACTGGATCCAAAACAAAGGAGAGCTGTCGTACTTACATGTTGTAACTTATCTGGGTTGATTGAGTAATCCGACGGTATGCGTACATGGTGACTCACCAGGTTTTTTGTTTACACAGGTCGTGTGAAGCTGGCTGCAGTTAATCGTGCGCCTAAAAAAATGAAGCAAATGTGGAAGACCCAAAAACTCTAGTTCCTCTAAAGCCCAACTTCTCAACCTATATTAACATCTTTACAGCTGGTTTAAAAAGACTTTTGGTCCCAAGCTAATTTAGCTGTTCATGGTAACTGTACTGCAGCTAAATTTTATCATTAAAAACATAAAAACACTTGTTGCACCATCAAGGGTGTGGTAAACCAATAAATCAGGGCCGTGCTTACATTTTGATGGGCTGCCTCCAGTTGATTGTAAAATAAAGATGAAACTTGAAAAATTAGGCAAAGCCAGTTTGCTCAGCCCCTGTGCCTCGCTACAGTATTATAAATATGAATCTAGAATATGTCTGACGAGAGCCTTAAAGCTGGTTTCTGCGATAGTGTTCTGCACACCAGCGTGGTGTCGTTATTGTTATGGTGAGGTTGGTTTTTCATGTGGTGATTGTTCATGGACATAAACTCAACACAGCAGCTCTTCTGTCTGATCCCTCCTGCACAGAATCTGGCTCCAAATAATATCACCAGGGTAATAGGCCAGCAGTCGTATCGGAGACAATTTGGTTTCATTTTGTGAGGGAAGTCGAGACCTGTCATCAGTCTTCATTAATGTCAAAGGTTACAACACAGACGGGCCCAACAAATAAAAACTAGCTATGTTGTCAGATAACCATTTGAGGCAAACAATTATTTGGTGTGTCTTTTGAGTGTTTAAGTGTTTATGATTGGCAGCCTGTCATCAAGGGGCGACCAAGATGTTTTGGCTTCACTTTTGGAGAGTTCACATGTTTATATGCAGTCAGTGGTTCTAACTTATGCCTATACTTTCAAGTCTTTGGTCACAAATCTCCATGCACTTGCAAGTAGTTCGTAACCAACAGATGTAGCTCTCTATATGCGGATTCAAAGTTTTTCAAACCTTGAGGGTGGCGACACTCCTGTGTTGGCTCAATGGTTGGAATTCTTTATTAATGAAGACCTATTTTCCAGAGCAGAAGGGGCAGCAATTGTGCAAAGGCTGGCAAAAAAAAGCTTTTGTGATCGGCCTTGTGTTACTCACCATAATTCACCAACCTGCAACCATTAATTATAAACAATGTACGTATGTAACAGCGATGCAACACCCCTCCACACCAGCTCTGTGAGCTCATCTAGTACCATCACCATCAGCTAAAATTGATTTGGCAGCATTATGAATGCTGCTAATACTGTTGCAGTTACAGCAGCAGCATGCATAAAGGAAGCCTCTTCAGATGCTAAACTTTCTCCCTGGTCCTTTGTTTGTTTGTCTTTAGCTATTTTAACGAGGGCATTTGCCACGCAGTTTTCCTGGTACCTAACTTATCTCACCAGTGAGTACACATTAGCAAGTATTGATAAAGTACTTGCAAGGACAAGCCAATTTCAAGCTCTGGTTGCAAGCAAATAAAATGCATTCAAAATGTACTGACAGTTAGACAATCATACTTCTATTTTCTATGCACAGAAAAATATATATCTCAAAAACAGAACCTTAACATGCCAGGGGGAGTTCATCTTAGCTACTCAGCCACAGGAACGGCGGTGCACACTGAGAGAAACTTCCCTCGAGTATTATGCTCTAAGCAGCTTACGCTGAAATAAAGTGACTCCACCAGAGGAAAATCACCCCAGCTTGCAGCAGAAGAAAAACCTAGTGGGCTGCATCTTTCAGCTTCCAGTGAAACAAATATGAGGCTGCATCGTCTTTGCCTGCCCTACCATAAAGAAAATATATAGGGAATATATCAATTCTGTAGGAAAAAAAAAATTGTGATACTCACATGATTTTTTTCCTCCATCGCTATGTTATGTGGTATTAAAGAATAAAAAGATTCTTCTGCATCACATGCTATAATATATGAATCTATATTGAATTCTAAATTGATTCTGGGTGTAAATTGAGCTCTAGATACATAACATTTGAGGGAAATTCAATACAAACACATTAACCTGAGGGCTATAATATAAATGGAAATTTTCTATTGGAAGCTGTTTCAGGATTCAGGAGGGTAACTGGACAAAGGAGAAAATAGCTCAACTGCAGCGCCTGAAAGGTTTATGACTGAGCTCATTCTTTTTCCCAGCTTCCCTGTTAGGTACAAGTCTCGACCACTCCGGCATACAGAGACGTTAACATCTCACTGTGGACTGCACAGCTGCCTGCAGCTGTATGGAAACAAGGTGTGGGAAATGTGTCCCAGCCCATTTGTTACAGCATTAAAGTCGCTAAATGTTATTAAATATTAAAAATAACCTTTGTGATAAAATAGAAAAACAAACTAAAATGTATCAAAAATATTTAGCATTATTTAAGAGTATAAGAGCCCTTTTAAAAATGCATTTAATGGAGTAGTTCTACATTTTTATTCTTGGTCTCAACTACAGCTTTGTATGAGTCATAATTTTAAAGAAGAATCTTTATTTATTTCATTTTGACCCTTTAGACAGCCTCTGAGCTCACCCTCTGTGAAATGAGCTGTCCCTCTCCCAAAAGCTCATTTTCTTTGGATTGGCCAACTTGTTGAAGCCTACTCAGAGACAGCAGTACTGCTTGTAAGCACTGACACATCCTTTTGGCAGTGTGCTTGATGGTATATATCAAATTACTGCATCTTGGAAGATATGATATGCGGCATAGGGGTTTAAGAACCTATCAACAAACTTGAGTGATGAAATATTACATTTTGTGTTTGACTGAATCTTCAGCCATTCAACTCTTTCACTCCAAAGCAACAACAGCCCCTTTTACTCAGGCAGTCCGAAGACACAGATTCAGTGTAAAACATTATTGGACAATGGCTAAGTCCCAGGTTTAATAGGCAAGCAAGGGTCAAAACCTGGTGTCAGTCCGAATCAGGCAAAAAAAAAAAAATCCAAAATCCAAAAAACGGGCAGGATCAGAGCCAAGATTCAAGCAACTCAACAAACACAAGGACACCTAGAAAATGGGCATAGAGTAAATTGCAATCATCTGTCAAAGAAAGAGGGGAGCACAAAGGCTTAGGACACAAGGAGGGAAGACAAAGCTGAAGTAAATCAGGACAGGGACAATCACAGTGGAGGGTAAGGAACAACATTCACAAGAATCATTCAACTAAATATAAAACCAAATGCAACAAACAGGAACAAAATAAGCTGTAAACTCAAAACCATACAGTAAACAATACAAACAACCCAGAACCATGACAACACTGTGTAACAAAACAGCTTTACGGCTAGAGGTCCTACGCTATTTTCATGATCCGATACAAATTTGATACACGATTCGGTATCGTATCACAATTCAACAATATATCAAAATTCTTACTAATTAATTCCTTAAACAGTAGTATATTGAATGGTGCTGGTGTTTTAGTGTTTTAACATTGCAAAAAGATGTGACTGTGACCACAATTTCACTTTTGGGAGGTTTCTGTACCTCAAGCATTTAAAGAAATTCTTATTTAGTGTGTTGCACAAGTAGAACGCCCTTTCAAAATTTAATATTCCGAGTAGATCGAAGCCTCAACTTTTCAAACATAGGGGAATATTTGCAAACGCGTATATTTTTGCATTTTGAAGATTTCTTTGGCCAAGATTCTTATCAAGATCCAAAACTGTAACATATGACAGGAGATGTAGTAAATTTTTTTTTCTTCTTTTAAAACGACAGCAGTTTTTTAAAGGAAAATTAGGTCAGAAAGTGAGCTTTATTGCTTCGGGCCCCAGTGAGCTCAGAGCAGATGTTATATATAACAGTCTCACCGATCAGAGGTTTAAGGTTCAATGTGGTTCTGATGCTGCTGGGTGTCTTGTAGTGCGTCTTGTTGGGGATCAGGTATGTTGACCGGGTGGCTGTTCACACAGACCACCATTTATGGTAAACAATACAAGACGACAACTAAGTGGTTGAATTTGGCTACCAAAATTAATCAGTAATTATCAGATAACTAATGTTTATTAGAATAGTAAAATCTAATTTACCTTAGATTACCTCGGGGCACCACCTTTAAAGAAGGGAAAAGATAGGCAATTTAATAAATCTGTCTCATGAAATCTACTAAACCCTGAATTTGGAATTATGCTTAATAATTAACTTAATTACAACCAACATTCCCTCATCAACAGTTAGTTGAAGTTCTTGACAGTGTAGCGGTTCGCAAAATTCACTCTTGTGCAACATTAAACGCACAGCATGTTTATCCAAAAGTATTTATTATAGAACGAACAAGAAAGAAACACACAATGACTAATCTACGATGTAAACCGTTATATACATTTATATACAAGTGTGTGTGTGTGTGTGTGTGAGTATAAGAGAGATTTAAAATGGCTGCCGAGGCCGCCGGATGTTAAACAAAGGCAAAATGGCCGAGTGGCTGGTTAAAAGGAAGATGGTTAGTTGCATGCGCAACCCTGAGTCTGTGTCAGGTATTTAGTACTAACCTGACTACAGTCACAACAATACCATTCAGTAATGCAAGACAAAATACTTTCATCAATTACGTGTTTACGTGCTGAGTTGATGTGCCCAGGTCAACTTTAAAAGAGGAGAGATGTTCTGCTGAAGTGATCCTCGTTTGATGGAGAGTCATCAGTCATCAGATTGAGGAAGTGGCTCGGGGAGAATGCTGTTCTTGCCTTCAGTCCTGGTGTTGGAGGAAACCGGTCGCTCGTTTGCTGTTTGTAGATGTGGCAGTTGTGCTGAACTCTGTAGTATTTCCCTCTAGGTAGCCTGCAGATTTGAACTCCAGCTGCGAGCGAAAAGGAGGCAGAGAGTCTCTCTTTGTGTGCCTGTGCCCTTCCCAGTTGTCTGGTGACCAATAGGAGGTCTTGGTTCCATCAGTGAGGTTTTTTTTGCAGCTGTGGGGCCAAACAGTCTTTTAAGCTGAGCTGACTGTAATCACAGCTGAAACATTTTTGAAGGGTTCTTTCACATCAGAGTATCATTTCCACAAATCTCAAAAGAAAAAAAACAATATTGTAGTTTTTTTCTTCTAGACTGAAAAGATCAGCTTTTTTTTTCTTCTGCAAGAAATACAACAGATTCTAACTCCTTTGGAGAGAAAATATGCTTCCAATACTGGTGGATATTTACATAGTGTTACTAAAAGGAGACCTACATTCAGTGTATGAACTCAACATATAATAATTCAGAGACATCTGAAGACACCTCAACGCTCCACAAGGATCTTGATGGAAACTGAATGTGACAGTGGTCAAAAAGTGTGTCATGCCTCAGGATAAAAAGGCAGTGATGCATAATAATAATGTTTAGTTTGAAGAAGTTTTAAGAATAATGAGCCAGAGTTCTGCATTAAATACATTAAATACAGGAGGAATTCCTCCTCCTAACAGACCTAACCTGCTTTGGTCTGGGGGAAGTTCTTTTTCACACCCTCTTGCCCAGATGTTTCTCCTACCTCGATGGCGTGTGAAATAGCTGAAATAGCTTGCGCGTCATAAAAGATGTTTGGCGTCACAAAAGAGGAGAGAGTATGAGAGCTCTCCAGCCTCCGGACGCAAGCCTCTTCTGAGTGAATTCTGGACAAATCACAACATCATAGTGTTGTATCTCGGGGGAGGGGAGGGAATGAGAAGTGCCTCTGCCTTCCATTTTAAAAACGCAACGTGTCCCAGTAAAGATGAAAACCACTTTGATCTGTAATATGTATGTACACAAATCCAAATAGAGGAAAGTGAGAGGACGGTGACTCTGCGTCTGCCTCTCGAGCTGCAGCGAACATCCGATGGTCCGCAGAGGTAAACATTAAAGTCCGTCTGGCAAATCTGAGTGCTGGAAATGGCTATTAATAGCCTGACCTGCAATTTAATTAAACCTAATTTCAGCACACAGGTAAAATCAATCTCTGCAGGCAATGAGAGACAGAGGAGATTGATCTCCCCTCAAAATTGTTGAATCAGTCACAGACCCACCCTTCGTACATTATCCTCCTGGATGATATTTATCTGCACTGCAGCTGCACAGGCCAGCACTTACACTCTTAATGGACTGCTCTACCCGACGAGCAGATGATAATCATCATTACTGAGCACGCACACTCCCCCCACCTGTCTTTGCACCATCGACCACGTACCACCCCATATATCCGGCCCATGCTCTGACGAGTTTAAATTGGATATATGCCGAGTGATAAGGCAATCGGTAAACCCCAGGTTCTTGGTGAGGTGATCCTAAATTGCACATATCGGCTGTGAGTGTATCCAAAATATAACTTCATTACATGATGCAACTAAAATGCTGCCATGTTATGCTTATTTCAGGAAGGGAACTTTGTAACATTGTTTTGAAAAGTGTGCTACAAATAAAGTCATTATTATTAGAATTTTGGGAGAGATAGTAAAAGGAGTTGGCTCTAAAGCAAAACGTGACTGTTCCTCATCCTGTAAACGCTGACAAACAACACAGGAGAAAAGGAGTCCCAACACAGTCCTTCTCACGGAATTCATCCTATTTCAACTTGAGGCTGTCGGAGTGCTTGTGTATAGTAAAAAAAAAAAAAAAAAAACCTGGAAAAAGAAGATCTGAGGTAAGGTAATCATTATCTTCCTGACAGGTTAATTCATCTTTTTGTTTTCCTTGACAGCTAATAAATTGAATGAAAACAATGAAAAATGTCCTTGACGAGCTCCAAGCGTCTTGTCTTATCCTGTCCCGTCTATCAAATCTTAAAGACGTTCAGTTTACCGATATTCAGTCTGGTCCTTACTTATGTGTTTCCCTCGAAAATCTTTTTTTCAAATAAGATAACACAGAAAAACATTAATTCATTCATTTTTAAATGATTTCTTGAATGGTCTGTTCCTGCTTCTTTCTCTGCCCATTGATTCGTTCCTTGTGTTTAAACAGAGCAGAGGTCCCTGACACTGTAAATTATAATGTGAGCGCTCTGGTCCAGCACAATAATGTGATCATTACCTGTATTCCACAGTGTGTGCTTCATGTCTGTTTTGTACCTCTGCAATGTTGGCAAAGACTCATTTCAAAATTGAGCCTGTTTAAAAATTAGCTTCACTAAGTGTTACTGTGGATGGCACAGGGAAAGTTTTACAAACATAATACCACAATGAATTGAAAACCCATAATGAAAAAAGTCATAATTCATCTACTTGCAGTGGAGGACATCCTGTGAACAATTTGTGAACAGGCGTCTCTTTTAAATGGGAGAAATGTTTGTTTGGCTGCAGGGGGATCTTTAACTCCAGTGCAGCAGTTGGCAGAGAAAGGAAAAAAAATGCCAGAGCTCGAATAAAATTTTCAAAAAATGTTTATGTGTGACTCAATAATCGCAATTTGTAAGAATTCTCTAATTAGTCATTTTTAATTTTGTTGTTTTGTTGTCTGCGGTAGTACAATGACGATAAAGCCTCTTGACTCAATACCCTTTCATGTTCTAAATAACACTTGACCAATGAGAACCAGACAGCTTGGATGGATTTCTCGAGTTAAGGACAAAATGTTCCTTTATGTTGTCTTATATGACAACACAAATTCATGTGTATGTCTTTTATGATGCCCGAGCTATGTTCCTATGTGCAATAAAACCAGAAAAAGTGAATTGTAAATGTGTTAGTAGCATAAGAGAGATGAGTAACTGTGCCTTTAAAAAGCCTATCTTAGAACTTCTCAGTGTCAAAAAAAAAAAAACTAAACAAAAAAATCACTGTCTCTACCTTCTGCTCTGTAATCACAAACCGGCACGATGTCAAGACTTTTGGCTGTGACAGACACCACGCAGACCGCTGCCGGGCTCCAGGTGAGCCTCAAGCAGCAGTGAGTCAGCTGCTGCATGTTTTGTGGATGTCTGCTCCCAGACGCAAGCCCAGTGTGCCTCCCCATGACAAACATCTATTAAATTTAAATTAACACTCTTTTGTATGATCAAATAAAAAAAGAGAGGTCACCCGCTGAATGCATTAGCCCACGCCTCTGTTGAATTCAGAGAACATTGTGTTGCTGCCTGCTAAGTGGGAAGACGGGACCATTTGCCAGTCTGACGACGAACACGCAGCAAGCTGTTGCACTACGACGCAGCACATACAATATTATTTCAACATCTACACAGCAAGCTCTTGTGGTGTATCTAAAGTATCCATCATGTCTTAAACTGAGTGATAAGACCTGGGTTTTGGGAACACAAAAAACACCGCCACCGTTTTAGCATTCACCTGCTCAGAGAGTGAGAGGGAAGGCAGCAGAGACAAAGAGGGAGAGGCCGTACATCAGCAGCATTCAGATCTATTTTTAGCCAGAATCTTGGCAAAACAGAAGGTAGGTCTACTCATTTGGCTGGCTTGGAAAGCACACGCACAAAGTCCTTCAAGACGGATCCAGTTTCATTAAACAGGAGACATACAGAAAGCAAAATGGCGCTTTGGATCACCCTGAGCCCTGGAACGGTCTTAGGAAGGACACGCCGTTGAGGCTTTGGGAGGGAGAATGGCAAAAAAAAGGTTGAGGAAGAGTAGGAAAGCCAAAGTAGCCTGTCTGGCCTCAAGCTGCAGCTCATACAGAAGGAGTGAAAGAAGCTTCGAGGATAGAGAAACAGGCTTGTAATAACTGCAGCGTTTATGGCTTCAATTCCCCATTCAGGCTGCTTAAATTGGAGGTCTCATCAATAAGACATGCGCTCTCTGTGGTCATGTAACTCGGCGGCCGGCGAAGACGACGGTGATGATGTTCGCAGGTGTGAAAATGTTTGACTGCAGCAGAACAATTGTGCCAACCCCAGATACTTATTAATATTCCCTTAAATCGGAGTCACACCTGCTTTATTTTGAGGATGGACACTTTACTCAGCTTTATTAATATCCTCATTAGTCAGCACAAATGGCTCGATTAGCATTTCTAATCACAGAGTTCCAATATGACAATATGGTAAATAACAGAATAACTACATAATTTAAGTAATGAAGCTGGCGGCTTCCTGCACTAATTCATCCACTTTTTTTAAAGGAGCATCGAAAGATCTTTTTGAAAGATAATCTCAAAGGCATTTTACTGCAAATTTCAGTTCAAAGGAAGGATTTTGATTTACTTATTCTTTTGTCTTATGTTAAGGAAACATCGGGGGGCTTTTAATATTGACATATTTATTTGTTAAAAAAAATTGAGTTAACTTTGTAACACACACTGCTGGGAGCTTCCTGCTCTGTTGTTTCTGGATTATGTTGATGGATCTATTTTTAATTCTTAATAAATGATCTGCTTGAAGTCATTCAGCAACATTTTGTGCGTGAGTTTGTGCTTGTTATTTTTTTCTTTTTAATTCTGATGCCAATATTAAAATTCCTACTGCCTGGACATATTGGTGATTGGTCTTTATGATCACCAGTAGTGTGTTTCTGTATCAGCTCTGAATCGATCGATCCCCAGTTTAAAGTGACATTTGGTGAATCCGGGCACAAGGTTGTGTTTTTTGCAGACGCTATGAGAAAATGACACTAAAGCTTGTGCCTTTACTACCTTTTTATATTCCACAGCCCCTATTCTAGATAATGATTTGATTTCAGGGGAAATAAGACAAAAAAAGAATACATTTGAATTCATGAGTGTGGAATCCCCTGCAGCCCTCTCACATTAATGAGAATGAGAAAGATAAGATCTGCATAAGTGAAAGTCATGAAATTAAAAAGTCCCTCGTGGCCAAGTTGGTGGGGCTTTGAACTTTCCCAAAGTCCCTTTCATGGGTTGGTCTGTGAGCTGCAGGTCAAGGGGTACACGCCTGTGGTCACAGTCACCTCACATATGCTGCATGTCGCCATCAATCTGACAGCCGCCTGCCAGAACACCGCCGGGCTCAGATGATTTTATAGAGCTCGGCTGAAGTAATGTGAGTGCGTAGTAGCACAGTTTCCACTGGCCAGTGAATTTTACAGCGTTGCTCAGTGCAACATAATTAAGATTAACTGGAGAGGACATGCAGTTGGAGCTGGTTTTTTTCCATGCATCCAGACTGCTGGCTTGATTTATGTAAGATCTGACCTTAGAAGGCTGCAACTTGATTTTTTTTTTTTTTTTTTTAACCACAATTTAGATTTGCAGACAAATAATCAACGTACAAACAAAGTGAAATAGCTGGTCACTGAGATAAAAAGGTTACTAATCTTTTGTTCATTTTTAATTCCCTGTACTATTTGTATCATGAACAATGCCATTTTCACTCTTTCATTGCTTTATGAGTCAGCTGCAAGGTCACATTCCGATGAATCTCTTTCAAATTTTACTGACATCGCCAATATTTTCAAGAAAAATAATTGTTCTCATCGCTCGCAAATCGACACACGCTTGACAAGCACTGATCAAGATTGATGCAGTGGAACAAGAGATGCATTTGTTTTAGTCTGTCACCATCCACTGTCAGACTGTGAAACTAATTTTGAAAAGTGTGCACCCAGCAGCTGCATACGTGGCTGTGGCGTCAAGAGCCCAGAGGGTCCTTGAGCAAATGTGGAAGAATTTATTTATTCTTATACTATAATTCTATCTATAAGTACTACCATGACAGAAATTCTGTAATATAACATGTAAAAGCTACATTTTTATCAGATGGGGGGAACCTGGGTCGTAATCTCTAAATGGAAGTTGACAAGAGAAGGTGATCTGGTTGAAAACACCTTGAGAGCTGCCAACATGGGCAGAGTCGTCTTGATTTTGACCTCTTTTTGTAGTTTTTCCTTGCCAAGGTGGAGGTCGCGTTGGCTGATACTGTAGTTTTTCACGGAGCAAAATGAAATCATAGTTTAGGATC
Organism: Mola mola; assembly: GCA_001698575.1. Taxonomy (NCBI): domain Eukaryota; kingdom Metazoa; phylum Chordata; class Actinopteri; order Tetraodontiformes; family Molidae; genus Mola; species Mola mola. The sequence continues at coordinate 9,663,540 of KV751316.1, forward strand.
TGGACAACAACAAGTATGACTCTCTTGGTGAACAAAACGATCTTTTAAACTGCGAAAAAATCAAATTAAATTTTGAAACACAAACACCTCAGTTTTTTCCAAATCCACAACTTCATATTTTCTTGTTTTACAAGCTTTGAGCCTTGGGTCCCATCCGACAGGGAGTCAATTTGCCGAAGTTCACACAGCTCCCTTTGGAGCCACAAAGGGTTTTATGACATCTTTTTCATATTTTCAGCAGCATCCCTCACAACTTGTTAAGAAACTTTAATGGGAACGACTGTTGTGGAGTATTGCTGCAGATTATTCACTGTTTCAGAAGCTTGGAAAATATGAAAAGGAAGCAAACCATAATATTTCCACTTGGTTTTAATGGTGCAGCAATGAAAACATTGTGTGTTTGGGACACCTCACTGACAGCACTATACATATGTAATATTAATGGTTTAATGTGTCTCCTGACATCAGCTGAGCATCTTTTTGTAAAATCAAATTTAATTTTTATAGAAAATTGCTGCAGTTAGAGGCATATTTTAAAGCTGAGTCCACCCTGAATAAAGCTCACTCTTGGGATAATGATAAATCTGATATTTCTCTGCAGAGAAAATTCCCCTTCCACTCTCATGGAATAGAGAGAAGGTTAGAGCACAAAGGTCACATCCAGAACAGAAAGCCTGCAGCTGGAAGAGCTTCAATCTCTTGCTCAAAGGCTCTTCAGCAGGCCAGATGCAGGTCAACACTAAAAATAAGCGAAAGACCTCCAGTGCCTCGCTTGCATCTGCTTTTACGCCCACTTGATATTTTGTTACACAATCATTAGTTATAGCCACTGGTCAGAACCATTAAAATCTGTTTTAAAAGGAAAAAACAAACACAAAAGAGCTTTCACCTCACCAAATTCTCACACAAAGATGCATTTGCGCAGGAGAAGTAATCCCAATGGTAAATAAAGCAAAGCACCGCGTTTAGATGACGCAACAGGTGGCACGTTGGAGCAGCGAAATCATCCGTCTGAATGATCCACAATGAACATTTGATGCTGCAGAAATGTCTGGCCATCAGGGGCCTCGCTGGTAAGGTCATGTCAAATCCAGTAACCAAGTGATTTGCATGTAAATCTGCTGTTTTTCTCAGACGTCTCCTGGTTTAACCTTGTCATTCAGCTCTGAGCTCTCCGGTTTACTGGCTGAGAGCAGAACAGAATGCAATGAGGACCGTTTTTGTCTCATCAAAAGTTGGTTTTTTTTGGTTGTTTGTTTGTTTGAATGCTGTGGTGGCAGTCTTAATTTCACAGCTGGTAGTAAATATAGAGTCACTCCCATGTGTGGGTAGCCTGTAGAGCCCGTGGCGACCTGTGACGAGGACGTGTCAGCTAACCGCGCACGTGCCGTTTTCAGGTGGGTTCCGGGTTCTGGTTGTGACGGGTCACACCTACCCGGACGCGCACGGACGGACACGCGGACAGACCGAGCTGTCTGACACGCACAGCGCATTCCGACAGATTTCCTGCATCCAGCACGCGACCACGTCCATTCGAAGCAGCGGCGCGTTTCGTGCGTGTTTCTACCTGTTCGCAGCAGGCTGTGCTTACCTTTCCCTCTCGCCTCCTTTGACATGGTGCTCCCTCTGCCCCGCACGTCTCCGTCCGTCTGCGGTCACTCGGCCAGCAGCCGTCGCGTCGCGACACTTCTGCGCACGAACCTCGTGTGTCCGGACACTTAGAGGCTCTCTGCCTCCATCCCTCCCCGCCCGCGGCACCTTGACGCCTGGCAGGCGTCCTCTCACACGAGCACAGAGAGAGGAAATGAAGCGCAGGAGAATCCGCAGCCGTGCGCTCAGTCACCTTTGCCAAGTCGCACGGAGCGCCGAACCCGCCCCTGCC
>KV751316.1:9665464-9679524 GCA_001698575.1 Mola mola
GCGCCCCCCCCGCCCCTGCCGCAGACACACTTAGTTGCATCTGTGTAGACTCGGCTCACATGTCGTGTGGCCACCCCGACTGCCGGTTCCTCTGCTCTCCTCTCTTCTCCTCTCCTCTCCTCTCCGCCGATGCCCCGGCCCGCTGCTCGACTGCCTCCGGCGGGGCGCGCACGTCCGCGGCTGCTGAAGGGCGTCCGTGCGTCCTTTAATCCTAACGAAACGACCGAGAAGTATCCCGAACGGGCTAGACACGCAAAACTGGCTGCTCCAGAAGCTTTAACGTGAGGCCATTTAGCGGCCAGGACCTGCACCGTCACTGTCACGACTCATTTGATTTAATGGTTTAATCAATCCCAATGGATTAAAGTCGTTGTGATGGCACACAAGGAGACCGCTGTGTCGGCGCGCTCGTCGGGTCACGAATCCAACCACATCAATGCAAAATCATAAAGCCGCACACAAATATAACACACGAAATACACAAAAACACTGCATGCAAAGTAGGTGTAAGTTCTTGTGAGTGCGGGGTCACAGCAGAATCATCATGGTAAACCTGCACAGGCAGATTGCATGAATTAAACATGTTACATTTGAAGCAGATACCAATGTCACACCAGTAATCTGTGTTTATGCGCTTCCCTGCCTCAGGTACGGTTGTTATGTATGAAAGAGGATAAGGAGTCAGTGAGATACAAGGATGAAGAGCAGAGGGACAATAAATCACCGCAGCCCATGAGGATGAAGGGGTGAAAGCTATGACCCCTGTCAGCCATTCATCACCTCAGCATCAGGTGCCAACACGGAGGAAAATCGTTTTGGGCTGTGAGAAAATAAAGCTCCAGGATACGTTCTCGGTTTTTCCTCTTTTTTTTCCTTTCTTTCGTGGGATAAAAAAAAAATGAAGTGAAGCAAACGAATCAGGTTGCTTTAAATCTTCTAAATCCAGTTGTGAAGTCTGGTCTAATCTGACAGATGTTTCACTTTATGGCTGCCTCTAATTCATTTTTAAGCTCATCTCTACCTGCACTCGTACAATACTTGACTCAAATCGCTGCAAAATGTATCTCCTCGCCGGGACGCTTTGCTCTTAAATAGTGGTTTAAAATGGTCACAGTCATGACGTGATCCACTGTGTTTATCGCCCTTCTGATGTAACAGTGCCACAAGGATGGGCCGTTCGCAGCGTCATTTGGCAGCCGTGTTCGCATGAATGAATATTGATAGAGGAAAACGCCTGTGGCCGAACCGTGGCCCTGGATTCCCAGAGACGGACACGCTACATTACCAGACTCTACTAGGAAAACATGCAGCCAATTTGTATTTATCATGAAACCAAATACAATACACATATGGTCTAGAACGCTGAGCTGAGCTACCACTAAGAGCAAACTAATTGGAGAGAGCCTGAGGCAAGGAAGCAGCAAGACAGAGAGCACAGACTGGACCGAATGACCCGAGTGAGCGAAACAACTGTCAAGCTGAATTAACTCTGCATCTTTTGGAAGCAATGTCATTTCACGGAGAGGGCGTACTTCAAATTCCAAAGCACGTCCACGTTAGCAGGGACATGGTTTGACCTGTGACACATAAACCAGTGCGGCCCTGATTCCTCACCTGTATGGTGACGTGGCAGCAGACAGCCAATGACTGACACTCTTTGCTTTAACTTTAGTAAGTGATGATCCGTTTTCAGTTCAGGTGACTGCCTGGGGCCCCAAAACGGTAGGGGGGCCGACAAGGGCTGACAAACTTGAAACTACTGCCATGGCTCATAGGAAGGGTTTCCTTCCCTCCCTATGGGGACCCCGTCTGACACCGCGACTCCCGCAGCACTGCCAAGTGTCGCATGCATGATTCTAGTGAAAGTTCATCAATGAAAGACAGCGAAGGAAAATGAAGAGGAGGTATGTGTCAGGAAGTGAAAAAAAGATAGCAATACAGTGGTTAGTGGAGCACATAATGAAGATTAAATTTAGTAGTAAGCTACTAATCTAATAAAAAATGCTTACTGTTCAATTTCAGTTTTTTTCCTGTGAGCTCATATTTCAGCCTGACTGAGGTGTTACGGTTTGTTTCGGACATTCTTAAGTGTGAATTTTGGATGGAGGTCATTAGGTTGAAAAAACATCACACATTGGCACCACCTGATGGGTGACACATGAACCGCAGAAGCAGCTGGTTCTGGCTATGTGGTGGATCCCAGAAATCAGTTGAAAAATGACACCAGTTGGACCTCTGTATGGCAATTCCTTCATGAAATATGTCCAAAAAATGTGTTTGACCTGTCCGTGACCTGGATCTTCGACCGATATCAGTGCAGTAGTTTTTGTGTAACCCTTCCAAAAACAACAACAACACCAGCAACAAAGAGACACAGGCAGATGAAAACATATCCTCCAGTTCATTGGCGGACTTAATAACATCTTCTATCATAACATTACTGAATTTTTTTCATTGATTTTGAACTTTGTTGTGCTCAACTGAGTTACGTGCATGCCACTGATAGTCAGAGTCAGGAATTAATGCTGGTTGGAGGAGCCTCAACAGACTTCAAACTCACCACTGTTTCTTAACCTAACTTGTCATGTCTATACTGTATGTTCATTTTAGCTTTTTCTTTTGTAATTAATTAAAGGAAACACCTGTAATAAAACAGAAGGAAATAATAACCCACGTGTTTTGTGCTGATTGAGAACAAATACACATTCAGACAAAGGCAACTCAAATTCACGGTAAACAGACTTTGAGAAAAATGAGTAAAGGCTCACAGGAAGTCATTCTTATAGGATTTTTATCAACGGTTATGATCACAGCTGAAAAGGCAGGATGTGTTATAGCAGTTATAGATCAAATAGATTTCTGGGACCCACCAAAGAGTCACAAAATACAAAAGATTTGGCAGTAAGCAAAGATGACTTCAGCAAACAAGGTGCAGGATCTTTTTTGTAGTTTCCTGCAAGACAATTTGACTCAGCAATGTTGTGATTTGGAAAACACAACCAGAGACTTACTATCAAAGAAAGGGCTGCATTTCAGCACTGTAAATATAATGCTGATTTATCCAGAAATACTGAGTATACTGGGTGTGCGTAACAGCAGCTCTAACGCAAGATGAGATAGCAGACAGACACATTTTGGGAATGTTAAATGACATGTGTCCTCTATTGAAGGACCCGACAATATTTCGTTTATTGCACTTGTTGTGGTCTCTTTTGTCCTTGTTATCAAATTGTAGATACATAATTAAACATCTCTGACCTTGACCAGATAAAGATTCTTCTGTACAGACGATGCAACAAGTAAGAATATAAAGTAGCTCACACTGGATACACTTCAGCCTGTGACAACAAACAAAAAGTGATGACTAAATATTTTTTTAGATATTTAGAAAAAGGATTCTTTACCTGCAAAGGTGCACATTGTAACATTGCTACTTCTAATGACAGACATGTACATTTCTTCCATCCTTTGTAATGACGAAGTATTTCATAAAATTCTTTTGCTCTTCCTTTGAAAAGACAACTGATGCTGACTGGGTTTTTGTGAATTGCGCTGGTGACGATAGACGTCGTGCTGCCCCTCCTGCTGTTTCTCTGCTTCTCAGTCAACATTATGATGAAAAACATTTTGCGTTGCTCCACATAACGTTGTTTTGGCTGGGCTTCAAACTCTCAGTTGCTTTGAGGCTGACAGATAATCTGTTCAGTCTCATAATCCTCAGTGTGAATTTAGTTGGCTCTCTATAGGCACTCAGCTTTTGTGTGCTTCACTTAACTTCGTAACTAGTCGCTGCTTCCAGCAGTCACATGTGTTTTATGAGATCTCAGAAAGCCTCGAAATTATTTGAATAGAGGGATGCTGCAAAGGGAAATGGTGCTCTTGCAAAAGTAAGACCAGAGCTCACAGGAGTAAAAGCCATAAAGTTTTCCTATCAATCTGGTTTGAGTAAAGCTCAAAATGTATGAAAGTGGCCCAAATGTCACAAGGCAGCCTCGATGTACCTGAGCAGCAAAGTGCCCTCTCACAGCACCATGAACATATTGTCGAATTGTATCCTCTCCAGCTCTGAAATTAGCTCTGATAATGAGTCAGCACAGGTTGGCAGTAAGGTCAAACCTTTCTGACAGTGCACACTACAATAAATGTGCAAAACACTGCTAATTGTGTTTGTGCATGTTCATGTTTAAAATCAGAAATGGTAAATTGAGCCAAAATATCCACATTTTGGCATCAGTGCAAGATCTACAACAAAGCAGAGGAGGGAATTTACTGACAACACAGGCGCTGAGGCTTTGTCTTTTGTCTTATAGACATATTTGATTTTTCTGAACCGTGAAAATGAGAAATAATTAGAAAGAAGCTCTTGAAAATGAACGACTATTTTAAGCTTTACTCCCCAATGTCAGAACAGCCTCTGCGTTTTGTGCCAGTGCAAAGCCACAAACAGACCCCTCGCGCAGCAGCCCAGTGCTTTCTTTTTGTCCTTGATCGAAGAGAGGAAACGTGCGCTTAGCTCCAGCCTGCACATATCCAGATGCCCACGCAGGACCCAGCCTGCAGCCAATTCAGTGTGAGCTAGTTCATCCAGTCACTGTATGTCCCTTGTTAGAGGCAGGTCCCAACGGACCACTGGAACATCTGGATGTGTCACCTCTGCTCTGACTGTGTGACTTTCATGTTGCTCTCAAGGGACAGACAGTTTCTTGGTCTGTCAGATCCATCCTGTTTATTTTGCATGCAGAATTGACACTTCACACCACTTTTACACACGAATCACTAGCTCAGTGGCAACATTAAAAGTTTAAAAAAAAAAAGAAAGAAAAAGAAAAAAGCAGTAAAAAACATATCATGATAAAAAGTGTGTTAAAAAGGTAACTTTATTGCAGCGCTTTGCCTGTGCTCTACCTCCTCACAGATGGAACTGGGGTCACATATTAAACAATGCTGCCTTTAGTTCCTTTATTTAGACAGCAAAGAATAAATTGTGTTACAATAGATTAACACAGTGTGCCCTTGTCTTCTCAGGGCATTTTGGTGGAGACCATATGCAATTAATTTCTTTCCATATTCTAACGTCAGAATATTGTAAGTAATCCTCAGGGAGATTTAAATCAAGTGCAAAGGGAGGGCCTTAATCTTATAATCCTCTGTAATGTCCTAATGGTCTCTCCAAGCTTATCTAAACTAAACTAACTTTCCCAGTGGAATTCAAAGACAGATAGAGACAGACAATAAAGAGTAACCTGACTAATGTTCCCCATGACAATTCAACATCTCCTCTCCTGCATCTTGAAAACATCCACAGTCACGTTTAAATGAAGTCATGTGTTGTCACAGCAAAGCGGCATTTTAAAAACACTTAAATATGTGAGTTTAATTACAATATAACAAATAATCACAGTCTTTGGTCAAAAAATGAGCAAATGAGCTGTAAAATCCTAATGGCTGACCAAAGCCAGAGTTGAAGCAGGAGGGGACTGAATGGGCTGCAGAAACTCTGAGGTGAAGACGGCCTCTGCGTATTCCTCCACGACGTCCTGAAACTCTGCTGCAACGTCAGCCAGAGCCTCTGACAGCAACTCCTCTGCTATGCTGCAGGAGAACAATTAACAGAGAAATGGCACATTAGTTTCCATACAGAGGAGCCCTTGATTAAACCCTTAAAAACTGAAGAATTTCTGTATTGTAAAATTATATTTTTTGATTTTTTCACAGTAAAAATAACTCATTGTGTCATCTAGGTTGTGGGGATCTATGAACTGTAGCCCTGCCTGTGCACTGATGTGCCCCCGGCTAGAGCGTATCTTCATCTTCATCTTCTGACTTTTAAACCAGTCTACTTAATGCTGCACAGTCGCAAGTTCTAATGTTGGAGTAATTCAGCCATACATATTTGAACCAGACATGGAATCCAAGGAAGAAGAAGAGGAACTACTTGTACAAGTTCGCCTAGAAGTCCATGAATCAGAATGGTAAGTTTTGTGTCTACGTTAAGGCCCACACCAACAAGTCTTCAGGATTGGCTCCTTAGTTTTTTATTCTACCTTGAGGATCTGAGCTGTCAGAATTTGTTTATTGGAGACTGTCATTGGTGGATTGCAGAATAAAAGCATAAATCCCCCAGTAAAGACATTGGCTGCTTATTTCAGTCATATTTAATGGCATGATTTGGTAGAAAACAACAACAACAAAAAAAACAACTATGCACATGTTAATAGGGTCAGAAATGTGATTTTCCTCAGGGATGATCTTTTGAATAAAGTTTCAAACATAGAGCCATTCTCTGCTGAAAGTTATAGTTAAATGAATTGCATGGTCTATATTTGATAGCGCAAGTGCATCTTGCACATGTGCATCTCCATTTTGCAAGTTAAACTGCACATAACCTGGGTGCAAAGCACATTATTTAGGGGTTATTGAGTGGCATTTCCCATTCCCTGTAAAAGGCAGGCATATCTGCTCAGGGACGCTGACGTATATGGACCCTCTGCCCTTCACCAGCTCTCAATCCTCTGGTCCAACCAACTACTCCATTTGAGTGCAAACGACCAAATTTAACTGAGGGGCAGGAGGGCTGCTGCGAGCACCTGCATATGTGTTACAGAGCGGATTGCAGTCTGTAGATCGGGTCATAGAAATGATTCTGATCAACCGAAGATGGGAGGCAGATGGATAAGGTAAAACATCACTAGTGAGGAAACCATTAATTGCAGATGAGATGCATTCACAGCAGCTTTCATTCATTGATGATTCAAACCCCCCCAGCAGGGTTTCTGCGGTGACAGAAATTCCCTTGCGGCGATCAAGGGTGGCTTAATAGCACAATATGCAATATCATTTATTTTGGCATTTTTGTAAAGAGAATCCTACAGTGATGATGTTTAAACCCATACAGCCTTTCTTCTTTCTTATACTCCCTTACACATCGTTTTAAGGCAGATGACAGTTTCAAAACATTTTTCCCCAAACAGCACAGGTGAGCGAAAGGAGGCTACACCCACACTTCTGTTGCATATGATTGCTGGAGAAAAAAATAAGCAATGATCTTTTGATATCAGAACTTTTTCAATCCCTAATATTGTTATCAGTCAGGCTCTAAGTCTGTACATGGCTTAAAGCACCATTCAGTAAACCATCAGCCATCATTGTCCCCTTGTTTTCTAGAAGACAAAAGCGGTGATTATAGCGCTTCTTTTTCACCAGTGTGTCTACTCAAAACAAGGAAACGCACACCTTGCCTTAAAAGGCATAAAATGAAGGAAAATAATAACTCAAAAGGCTGGTGACCTGCAGGGTGCAGCACCAAGCTAAATTTCAGTGTTTTGATCATTATCTGGGTCAACACCGTGGGGATAAGGCAAAACACTCTTAGAAACACTCTTAGAAATTGATTTACGCATTAAGTTGTTGGTGTAACAAAGTAATCTGAGTAAGAGTGTTGAACTACAAGGTAATTTTGAAGAATCAACACAACAATACTTTGCTCACAGCTACATTAAGGGTGAAACAGTGTAAATCTACCATTATGGAAAGGAGCAGCCATTAGCCAATATTAGTAACACTGATATGGTAAAGCCATGCTAGAATTACTCTTCATTTTCTGTTTGTTTCCCACCACTGAGCTGACAATGCATTCAAGAACTTCAAACAGGGTTTAAAATAGCCTTTTGTTTGTTGGTTTTCAGCTATGCCTGTGCTGAAGTTTGAATAAAGTTTGGCTATTTTGCTATCAATCTGTTAGTAGACAGAATAAATGAGATCCTCCAGAGGACGGTTTGCTTCACAACAACAGAGCTCATTACCATTTCATCACACGGACAGGTTTGTGCTGCTTCCTGGAATAGCAGGGGCTGTACGTGCCTCTATGGAAGTGTTTTCTCTTCAAAAGACGAGATAATTAGATGGATTCTCTTCACATTTTACCCTTATTTTACTCCAAATTCACATGAAGCACAGATCCATCCTTGAAATCTGGTTCACTGATGTGGGACAGATAATGAGCCGGCACCACAGGCAGTTGTCACTCTGCTGATTTTCAGCACTGATATTTAAGTAAAAAGAATTTATTTTGCTGTTCGTAGCTCCAACCGTATCCATGACACACAGAGAGAAAAGGGCTGACCTAAAAATGTACCTTTTAGAAGGCTGTAACTGATATATTAAACACATGGATTCAGTGTGTTAGACGAGATGAGACCCGAGTCTTCTGCGTTCTGCATTGCAGCAACTTAAAAATTCTGTTATATATGTAAATTTGTGAGTGGGAGAGAAACAGCGAACACCAGAGTCACATGTGCAAACCGTAACCTCTGCATGATCCTCTCAGTGCTTCAGACTGCACATGAGGTCAGTCACACACATTCTGGGACTACACACAGACGGGGGAAAATGTATCTTACGTGGCTCTGGTTCCAAAAACAGAATTTTATTTTATTTTTTTTGAACATCACAAAAGATGACTGAATAGCTTATTCACACTGTTTATCTCTATCACTCTGAAGAGAATTAAGCTGCTAGGCGATGTCACTGTCAGTGTTTTACCTGTCTGCTACCGCCCAGGGGTTAAAGCTGCCAACGGTCTCATGAGCCACAGCACACAGGTAGGCCTCGTGCTTTTCCCTGTACCGTCGGATGTTTCTCAGCGTGCTGCTTGGCACGGAGATAACAGTCCCCCTGGTTTGCTCCACTGAGCCTGGGAACATGAGGCTGCGTCTGGGTTGCTGTTGGTCTTGGGATGCTTCCTCTGACACACTGTTCTCGGAGACGATGCTGTGTCTGAGGAAACATGAGAGGGTGCTCATGGGGCAAAGCAAACTGATATATTTCCACAAAGCCTTTTCATTACTTTGACCGCTTGTGATGTATGAACTGGGCTTTAAACAGAGAGCCAGAAAGGGCTGCAGCACTGTGATTGACCAGAAACACTTACTGCACTAGGTGTGACAGTGATGCATTTATCAGACTTATCAAAACATAAGCAAGCTCTGCTCCCTGCCCCTCGCTTACAGTGAGTGGGGGGGCTCAGCTGGGCATTGCCATTTTAATCCTCTGTTCGGACAAATCAGCCCGGCTCCTGCAATGGCGCTATCTGTGCTATATTTAGTGCTGTGTTCCTGCAGCAAAGTGCCTCTCTATTGTGCTCCCCAGCCTCGGCTGAACTTATTTCTGTTGTGACTACGACAGCTACAAACCACTGGGTGGCCATAAATATCACAGCACCAACACAGTTTGCCCGTCTTCCCGTCTGAAACGAGTCGATTCGCTGTCTGGTGGGCATCTGAGCAGCGATGCGGAGGAAAATGACAACGCTGCACTCTTCTGGTTCCAAAAGGCACTTGTGCTTTTTGGGACAAGTTAAAGCACAAACGGAAATCAAGCTTTCAATGAACACCATTCACACACTGTGGCAAAACACAACTTCTCAAAAGGCAAGACTGATGATAAATGGTTAAGTGTTAGCGTGGCCTGACATTGATCATAACTATAATAAAAATATTCATACCAGTATCAACACAGTACGATACAAAATTTTATATCATACATTTTCATTTGCAGCCACAATTTATGTGCAATGTTACTTTGTATTAGGTTTTATTGTAAAAATTGCTGTGCAATATTTTTTCTTTTAGGTGTCTTTGCCAAAGTACTTCGTCTCTGTTTTAGTTTACTTACATAGCTTATCTTGGTTTAAGGCAATGATTTTCTTGTAATTACTTCCATTAAACTTGATATTATCATACTTGCATTAGTTTGTACACTTGCACACATTTCTGGCAGAAAAATACCTTCGGGATTTATAAACCTCATCTTAAAGGACAAAGAACATTTCTGTTTCTTAGGAGGACAATGATTGGCACAGGAAGCACAGATTTGGTGGGTGAATCATCCAAAAAAAAAATAAATACAGAAATTAATAAAAATCCTCTACCCATCACATTCACCCAGCAAAACATCTTAGCCAAACAGATTAGCAACAGTGCTAAGACATCACTTCCACTTAGTCGTCTAATTTCTCAGGGGAGGCTTTGGCCGTGAATTGCCTTGGAAGCTGAAGGACAGTGACATGTGCGTTACGTCAGAGGGGCCGCCAGCTGCACTGAGGCCGATTTGGACAAAGAAAAATGTGACTCGGAGATTGTAGCGGATGAATTGAGAGAGGCAGTCAGAAGACCTGGAGTGCTTTTGAGAACAGCAGGAAAGACCAGAGTGGTGACAAAGAGACAGAGTATGAACAGAGCAAATGAAAATACACAGAGTGGGAGCCTTTTCAAATGTACTGAGCAACACATACTTGTCCTGAAAGGACAACTGTAGCTGTAAACAAAGGGGTTGGGGGGGTTGAGGGGAGTTGAGAAGGCAGATAAAAAAACACATGAAAGGTTTGGAATAGTGGGGAGTTGAGATTTCATCTTTCTATTGATTTGTTTGACATGCAGATGAAGCTGCCATTTATTAGTCAGCAGTCAGCGAGACAGATGACAAAAAACAAGTCATGGCCCCTCACCATGGATACATAAATCTTATCTCCGCTCGGCTGGTGTTTGAAAAGATGAAATCTCCTTTAATAGCTCTCAAGAGGCACAGAAAAGAGAATGCATAATTATGTTTTTGTAAATAGGTAATACAAGTGTTGAAATATTGGTGGTAAACATCCCATAAATCACCTAAATTATAAAAGGCACAGAAGCATAAGCAATAACAGCCAACCAGCCTCGCTATTAGCCATGAAACAACACAATCAAAGAAACCACCTGTGATTTTTATGCTGTGTCACTGTTAGAAATGTTCTCCTTGGTGTTTTTAATTCTATTTTTTTGTGTGTGGCATAGACTGCATGCGCGACTTTGTTTTCCTGCTGTGGGCCGTGACTGGTGTGTCTCTCCAGGCTGAGAAATGTGGATTATAAACAACTAATCAAGGTTCAGGCAGCATACAAAACGAGCTCTTCACACATTTTGCACTTCCACACCCCAACAATCAAGCCACTTCATTCTCCTACGCAGAGATTTGGCACTATAACAAAAACAAAAACAGCATTTTTAGGTTATTTTCTTCCACGCTCCATTTGGGCTGAGTCTTGCAACGATTTTAATTCTCACGGATTAGTCCTGAAAATGTCAAAAATTGTGAAAAAAAAAAATGTTTATCACAACTTCCCAGAGGGTTCAGATTTTCTTTTTTTTTGTCCAACCAACATTCAAAAATCGCAAATCTCAACGCCAAATCTAGCAAATATTGGAAACTTGTTTCCTTGATGACTAAGTGATTATAAAAGTAGTTGGCAATCACTTTTCTTTTGATCAACTAATCCATTATTGGTATCAGCTCCATTCTGTTGTCTACATTTTCCTTTCTCCTAAAGTCCAGAATTTTTTTCCTACTGATTGCTGCATTAGAATATTATTAATCCAATCTGCTGGCAGCGACACAAATATTTATCCTGAATAGCGACAAAATGTCTCCAAATGAGGCTGACGTGTGGTGACTGGTTACCGTTTGGCCTCAAAGTGTGGCATTATCATTAAATCCAGACTGTTTTCTTGGACACTAATTCACCTCATTTCCTCTGGGCTGCAGATAGAAAATAACTGTCAAATGTCATTTCTCAATTATCTGAACTGTGAAATTCAGATCTAATTACTTCTTGTTAAGGACAAACACAATCTGACAAGCCTTACATGGGGGAGACATGTTGACATTAATCAGCTGAATTCAATGTGCAGACTGCAGCATGTTTGGGTTGGACTGTTTTAAAGTCGTATATTATTTGTGTCCTGTTTTGTTGTTGTTATTTTGTTCCTCGATATTATCAATGCAAGAAATCTATTTACAATTTTTCAGTCTTCAGTCTTTGCATTGCCATGATTATTGATTGTGAGATACCATTACAGATTATGAACAACACTATACAATAGCAATAATGAAAGAAAAAATACAGCACCAGATATCAGTGGTGTGACAAAACACTATATTCACCATTCAATACAAATCATGATACAAGATTTGATATGTATCACAAAACATTAATATACTAAAATTCTTACTAATTAATTTGATGATCAGTAGTATAATAAATGGTATTGATATTGATACTGTGACCACAATTTCACTTTTGGGAGGTTTTTTTGTAAAGCTATTGAGAAATTAGTTGTCGTTTCTATATTTAACTAAATATTATGAGAGTATTATGATACGTATTTTCAAATACGAATCAATGTGAATGAGGCTTTTTGTTATGACTATCAAGTTTCACAATGTATTGTCACACTCCTTCCAGTTATATAGTAAATATTCATTGACAGGTGGTTTGTAATATTTCAGTATTGACTTAAACACAAAAAGGGATGGTTTTTCCATCAGTACCATGCATTTTGGCTATAGGAAGCTTCATAGTAATTACATCATGGTGAGTATTAAAGGACTGTGACATTGTTAGCAGATGGTGGTTGCCTATGAGGGGTCATTTGTTTTTTTTTTAAAGACAGCTGTAGTTATTCATCTGTTAAGATGTGTCTCTCTTAAGAAGCTGGCATATAATTAAGAAGCAAAATAAGAGGAAGACTACAGGATTCTGTAATGTAAACTTCAGCTCCTCCATTCTGCATTGATTTTTGCCAGCAACACTGCAGCACAGGTGACTGACTCATCTCCCCAGTGGCTTACTTTACAGAAGCAATGTGTGGCTCATAAAGTCAGCTCTATAAAACAGTGTGCCTCTTATGCAGAGTTCATACCTCACGCCACATAACTCCCCACCTCCAACTTTATTACTTTGGGGCAGGATAAGTAAGCACTTAGGATAAATCGCTTTTGTCTCTCTAAGTCAAGTTTCTACTTGCACCTCATCGAGAATTTTAAAAAACTAATTCCACAGTGAATCTATTTTATTCTTGGTAGCATCTCAATCATCCCTTTTAGATCAGCAAAGGAAGACTATTATCACCACTTTGCTATTGAATTTACTCAGCCGGTCAAGTCTATTTATTCAGAGTACTGAAAAGGGGGCTACTGTATTAGAATCTATAGCTACTATTTTTCCAATAATAAGTCAAATAAGTCTATTGCAAGCAATAGTGCAGCTACAAAATATGGTCACTGCCTATACAGAGCCACCATCAATGCAAAGTTACTCTGTCATGCTGAGCGGGACATTATTAGAAATCCTGTTTCATTATTACATTGGAAATGTTGAGGAAAAATTAATTGAAAAGAGGTTCTGATTGGCGCAGTGACATGTGAGCTGCATGTTACCGTTGATGATTGCTAAGAGACTGTGAGTTAATATACCAAAAGAAGCCAAGGGACATTACTGTTTCATATAGAATATAAAACCACCTCTTGGAAAAAGACTGGTGCAGAAATTTTGAGCTGATAATACTGTTTTCTAATGCTACATCACACTTATATTTGCTGTCCATTAAGTTTTACATTATTGAGAACTATTGGTGGTTATTTTAAGATTAATACATGTTTAGGGGTCAATGCACATATATTAGTTTTTAATACATTTTGATTTTGTCATAGTTGTAATTAATTTGTGTCAGTATGCAGATATTGGGCATTTATGTATTGATTATTTTACAATAAATCCGAATTAAAACTGATCCAATGAGTTAAAAACAAAAACATGAAAAGGTCCAGTGGGATGCTAAAGGCAAGGCAATTTTGACTGAGGATAAAACGCTTGCTGGCAGGCCTGTCTCGATTTTAAGCCACAGGGATTCAGGCAGCTTCAAAACAGATGAGCAAGCACTTCACAAATGACTTTTCCTTAGTAAGAAACTTCAAGGTTGGATACTTCTGAAACCAGAATAAATCATGGAAAAACAACAAAAAGAGTGGACACTAAATACTTCAAGCTCCCGTATTTGCCAGAAAACAGAGTTATAACTAAATGTATGCGTTAAGAAGAGTACAAGATGAGTCAAGGTGGATCTTGGGGCAACATTTCTGCTGAGGCGACCTGAGGGCCTGCAAAGCTGACTGACTTTAATGTGCAAATGATGCTGTATGAATCTGTTAGAAGCAGCATCCTGCTGACTTGTCCCTGTCAAACTTCT
>KV751316.1:9679554-9692862 GCA_001698575.1 Mola mola
TGAACTGTGCGGCATCTGCCTTGGCCAGTGGAGTGTCTCTGTGGAGTCTGCTGCCAGATTCAGGAATAGACACTGCCCTGGGTGTGGTTGCTACCAAGTTCTCTGTGGGATTATTAAGGCTTCCCTGGTGGAAGCGACTATAAGGCAATGACGCATCATTTGGGGGGGGGGGAATCTGCGTTGTTGGTAAAACATTAAAGTTCAGTTATTATTCCATCTAGAGGCCTAATTAAAGCAATACTGAAGGACTTCCTGCTAACCACAGGAACTCTTTAATTGCAAAGACAGTTTAGAGGCTCAAATTTATAAGTATTTTAATTCAACATTTTTTATTTGTGCATTTCTAAACAGATGTTTACGGTATTACACTATGTAGTTGTCATTATTGTGTTTGAGTTCTGATCACTTAGAACGGGGGCTCAAACTTGTAATTTCAACTGAAAAGACTGAGAATAAGGTTCACTGATTAAAAACCATGATAGTGCACTCCAGTTAATATCCTAACAACAGCAAAGACAACAATAACAAAAAGGAGAAATCCCAACTGCCTCTTTAGGATGAATAAAACGTGGAAGATGGGGAGCCATCAGCAAAGGTTAAGAAGCAGAAATTGACTGTAAAATAAGTGCAAAGGTAACAATTGCTTACTCTGTCTCCACAGGTATCTTAAGGATGATATCACCTGCGTAGGTCGGCCTGAGCACTGGCCTTGTGAGCCTAATTGGGTGTGGAGATGCAGGCCTGGAGCCTGGAGCATGACACAGGGGTCCTGGGAACAACAGAAAGGAGAGGGGTGGGTGTGTGTGTGTATGTGTGTGTGTGTGTGTATGTGTGTGTGTGTGTATGTGTCAGGAGGGACAGAGTGGAGCAGTAGGTGGACAGAAAAACAGATTTAAAAAAAAGGAAAAACCAAGAGCGAGCATACTCAGAATGAAAAGTATTTCCCTCCTCTAGTCAGTTGTGGCACTGTCTCCACCTACAGGTAACATCTGAGAATTATTTTACCTTCTGCTCCTGGTGGTGCCCAGTGAAGTGGGTCTGAATATGTTATAGAAGCAAACCTTCTCCTCACTTCCTCCTGATCTCTCTGCTCAGACACAAACAGAGAATCACATTTTACAAACTCATTGTCCATATGCCTACAGTGAACCGTGTCAAAAAGGCTGAACCGGCATCACTAAACATCACCAGACCAAAGCCTTCTATGAATAACAACAAGTTCACAGGTGACCTTTTCGGGTTCCACGCTGACATTCTATTGGTGGGTTTTTCTATCAGGCAGCTCTCACCTGTATCTCCTCCATACGGAGCAGCATACTCTCCAGCGTGGGGACCTGCAGCCTTTGCTCAGCCATGACTTCCAGTTGGCTGTCTGCGTCAACGGCCAGTGCTGCCTTGGCGGTGTCCTCCAACAAATCTTCCAGAAGGGCCCCACTCAGCTGCTCAGCACTCTCTGTTGCCTGTAGAGAAGAACATCCACCAAAAAACAAAAGACATATAAAATCTGGTTTATCTTAACTGAGTGGTTTCTGTTGTTCAGTCGTCTCAAACGTAAACTCAAACATAACTAACAGCAGGGCCAAATCTCCTCTGGAATGTGAACTATTGGCAACAGCAGCACTGCGTACCCTTTCCGCATCCTGATCTGACAGCCGATTCTTCAGTGAGGATGGGATCCTGTTCCGGGGCTGACAAATCTGCTGGGGTAAAGAGACGACAACAAACTCAGTCCCATCAAAGCAAGCATTGGTTCCATAAGACCCATAGTCAAAAAGTCCCGATTCATTTTAATGCTGTATATCAGAAGGTAAAGACATGTTTTATTTTGCCACTTCTATATACTGTATCCTGTAAAGGGAAGGAAAGTAAAGTAAAATGTGGAACTCCACACACAGCATAATAGTCCTCCTACCTGTGCTTCTTCCAGAAGAGGCTGAATCAACTCTCTAGCCTTCTGCTCAGCTCTCTCAGCCCACTGAGTTGGGGAGCCAACTTGAGACCTGTAAACCAAAATACACCCACATTGCAAGCTGTTACAGGCGAGGATCTGCGGCTGAACAGTGAGACACAACATAATAAAAACCTCATACTGACAAAGTTGTTGTGGTGGTCAGACTTTAGGCCACTTTGCAATCAAAAGTGCCAGATGTTAAATCATAATGTAATTATTTGGGCACATGTCATAATACTGCTTAGTTTAGACACTCAAAATGGTTTAAAACCCTGATGGGATTCTACACAAAATGGCAACATTTCTCAGGGTTTGCAATGATTACATTTTCACATATACTGCAACTAAACAAGGCCAAACAGCTATAGAGACAGGTTATAACAAAAAGGTATATTTCAGGGTATAACAACTCGAAATAGATTCATTGAATGACTGTGGCTACTGGCAAGGTATAGTCTTTAATTGTGATTGGGCCTATTGTGGAATAAGTAGCACCTATTACCAAGTATTACCAAGTAAAACCAGGCATTTTGCAATACCTGTCACTTGTTAATTAGAGAAGCAACCAAATTCCTGATGTCGGCTGAACACCACAAAGTTTACTAGAATATTTCTTCCTTATCAAAAAAGGCTGAGTACCATATTATAACTACATTCAAAGGTGTTACCTTGTCTGCAAACATCAATCAGATAGTATGCAGCTTTTTCTGTCCTTGACACTGATGGTGACCTTCCTTGAACTATGTTCGAGTTCACTATAATTTGTTTTTTAAGAACATTTCATAGGCCTTTTTCACTGCAAAAAGTAATATTGTCAAAGTTAGAATGGCCTGACTGGGACTAATAATATAAACAACAATGGAATTACATTTTACTTTCCCAAAACACTGATATGCCCAATATGAATAGAACCAAACAAAATAGGATGCAGTCATTGTTATTCTATGTTAATTAAACCAGTTTGCAGACCTGATGATCACATCTACCGGTTGTGCCTTTGAAGCATGAAGGATAAACCTGAACACTCACTGTAATGTAATTAAAGCTGTAAGTGTATGCAGCGTGAAGGAGTTTTCACATTTAGTTTAGCATGTGTCCTCATCCAGTAAGTGTTTGCATTCTCATCTGAAGTCCTTGGGTTCAGATAGCACTGATAAAATGTAGAGACAGTAATCAGGGGCCTCATAGTCTGGGAGGAGAATATGCCCTTGATAGCAAAGAACCTGACCAGCTAAACACATGCATGGAGACTTAGATTTGATTCTCATAATAAAAAAATCATGCATGTAGATTATGACCAGAACACAAATGTATCCACCCTTAATTCTCATTTTAATAATGCATCAAGCTGCAATTAATAATAATAATTAATCTGTTTAAGACATCGTCAGGGACCAGAGACCTCATTGATTGGTCCACAATGGCGATTATAGTTAAAGTGACTATTTCAGAGATGGGAGCTATAGGAACATATGCTCTCTCTTTTGCTGAGTGGGTGTTAGTGAAAACACTGCATGGATTATTTCCTGTTTTATTGTACTTAGGTAATTATGTTCAAGATGCAACTGCCAGTGTAACTCTTCATCTAATTGTGGTGCCTTGTACGATAAGTTGTGCGGCTTCCTCCTGAGCAGTGAATGTGTCTCTTCCAATATAAAATAAACTTACTGATATTTTTTCATACAAGATATAGGACAACTTTAAATACATATTACTATTTGAATCAATCAGTTATCTGACTGTATCAATATCCAATAACTCACATCTGCAAAATAATTAGGCTGTGTTTCTACTGCACCTTAATATCTGAATGCGTTCAGCCTCTTCTTTACTCAGCTTGTTGAGCTCTTGCAGTCTCCGCATTGTCATCTTATCTAGCCAGGCTTCCCTGTATCAAGTCAGTAATCATCAAAGGAAGCAAAAAGCTACATCAGTTCAGCACTCGGCATACATAATGCATAATTCTCATCTCTAAAATCAGGCTGCCAGACCTTGATTAATTGCAATGCACAATGATAGTAATTAAGAATTGATAAAACAGAGTCATATAGGTAGAGCCCTCAATTCATGGGGGGCTTTAAAGTACTGAAAACAGAAAAGCTATTCATTTCTCACAAAGAGAAATGGCCTCAATCTAGCAGGCACAGAGATTAATTTATTGGAACAAATTAACTTTGAATTAAAATCAAAGAATTGCCTGTGGCGCTCATCAAGTGGGGTCTGCCACAGAGGTTACAGAATAACTTGCTAAACACCTTAATATTTCTTTTGACTCAAATCCCCCGTTTAGCTTTTTTTTCCTAATTTTTGGGGTTTTAAAGACAATCTGATGTTAATATGAAATACTAGTAACAAAAACTTAAAAATATATCTGATCTTAAAATATAAGTGAGATCAGGCCCACCTTAGTGCTTCATTATGAGCGTCTTTCCTCTTTTCCAAGCTAAGCGCCGGCTGCTTTGTTGCTAGACCAACAGCTGACTTCTGCTTTGGTGGGCTGGTTGATGGCTTTATGGGAGAGAAGAAACATCGAGGCTCTGGTATTCTCCTTTGAGGGGATCTGTTGACATAAATGCAGAGGGAAAATATAATCAAGACCGAATTACACAGATTTACACTTGAGGGAAGTCAGAAAAGATGGTGGGGAAATTAATCTGGGGAAGTACAGAGATGAAGACTCACACAAAGGCAAAGAGAGGTAAAGTTCAATTTTACACAGACAACCTGCAACACTGGAACTTTTCCATGTGACATTTTTGTAAAAAGCCCAGTTCTTCAGGGAAAGGACATACTGGTAATTTTATCTGCGGCAGCAAATTATTTTGATAATTTTGCTGGTTAATAAAAAAATCAACAAGTTATTGAACAAATCTATCATGACATGCTTGCATGGATTGCCATTACTCTTCTATGTGAACAGGACATAAATTCACACTCCATTAAAGGGCAGATATATCTTGGATGTAAATGTTACCTTGACATAACAGTTACATTTATTAGAAGCACAACTTTCATTACAACATCCGATTTATTATTAGCATGTCAACTAAATATTAGTATCTGCGTTATTATGTCCAATATGTGTCGATATTATTAGTTTTATTTTACAGTGCAGTAACGAGCAATATTACTGTATAACATGCACATAGTGTGAGCATGAACACAGCTGGAGCCAAGAAAAGCAACAGCCCTTTGACTGATGGATACCAATATAAATCAGCACAAAAATGTTAATTACTTACTTGAACCATCTGGCCAACAAAACAACAGTTAAATACATACCTGTAACATTGTGTTTTTATTGACTGCATGAATCAGACTTTGATTGCTTGATAATAGATAAATATCGTAGATGTATCGAAATCAGATTTTTTTTCAAATCTAGCATCAGTCAGGCTCTAAATACATCAGTTATCACCTGGGTTATATAGCCATGTTAATCATCCAGTGTGTGAAGTCGAGCGTGACTGAGAGCTAAAACACCAGTTAACAATAACAGGTTGGCATCTGAAACTCTAATGTTTTACCAGCTGGGCACAGACACAAAAACTCTCACCTCTGTAGAGGAGGAGAGTGAGGGGATGTGGGTATCCAGGGGACAGACTGGTCTTTTTGAGGGAGCTGGTTCACTCTCAGCTGAGACGAGACTGTAGGCTGCTGGAAACCTGCATCTTGTTTCTGATTACACTATAGTGGGGAAAAAAAAAGATAAAATACACGTAAACTAAGTTTAATCTTTACTCAGCAGATTTTTTGTTTTGCTTTTGTGTCGTTATTTGAACGACAGATGACAGATTGACAGCAAAATAGGGAGGGAAATTAGTGACAACAGGAGACGGATGGCATGAGAGCTCCCTAAAAGTGAAGCTAGATTATAGGCCCCTGCTCCTCCTTATTTATGGTAGGACTAGAGCAAAAATAAAAACTCACGTGGTGCAAATACATTTTCCCCAAAGATTTTCAAAGAATTTACAAAGAGTTTCTGTCATTTCAGGTAGTTCTGACCTATGTTCAAGTATTCTTTTTTTTACGATTAGTTTGGAATAAATTAGATATTTGATGCTATAAAAATGGGGTGAAATATCATAATTGACATCTGAGCTGAGTGTGTCCCAGATATCCCAGATATTTTGGCTTTATTTTTATTTATTTATTTTTTTTTACAATGGGAAGTAGTAGCAACATCTTGTCCATCTTTATTTTTGTCAATTGGCAAAATGCAGCACAGGACCACAAGTTAGAATCAAACCCGGGCTGCTGCTTACGGCTCAGCCTTTTGTACATGAGGTAAGATACTGGGGTGCCACTTCGAAGTGATAATCCCCAAATCATACCACTTCTAATAAAATATGCAATGGTATAATACAAAATATTCAATTCAACGTTTGACATTGTAGAGGACAAAAGCCAACACCTTCATTTTACTGCCAGCCCCGCTTCCCTCAGAGTGTCGAGCTCTTCCTTTTCTGCAGCTAGTGTTTGTCTGAGGTCGTCTCTGTGGCTGGCTCTGCTCCCTCTGTTGGGTAAACCTCTCTAGGACAGCCCTGAGCACCTCTCCTCTCTTAGAGGGCTGATGGGAAGTGGTGTTGGGCTTCAGTGCATTCTTTTTCCTACCTGCTGACAAAAAGAAAATTAAACCTTTGATCTAAACAGCTGTTTTAAGAACTAAAGAAACTCTTATTGCGAGCAAAGGCAGGATAACCCAATTCCACAATCAGATAATTCTCTTGACCACCAGCTGGATCCCTCCTGATTGTTCCATAAGCCGTACATTGGCTTAAGTTTGTTTCAGGGGAGATTTAGATGCAGCTAAAGCTCGCTGCAGGTGTTTGTGTAATCTTTTCCACAGGATGCCCCTTAGCAAAATAGGAACCAGCAGGGGATAACTGCTCATAAGACCAAGCAGCAGGGGACTGCAGACTGGAGTTCTTCACTTCACTTCCTGTTTTTCTATCACTTTTTAGCAGCTCCTTTTCAATTTTCAGCCTGATGCCAGCCAATTTAGCACAGTGGGGGGCCAAAACAGTACTGCAAAAAAGCCCTTAGGGATTTCAAATTGCATGGAAGACTAAATGGCTTGGACAACATTAAAGGAAGCGCACACAGTATATTTAATCTCTGTGCAACTTTCAGAGGCTCTAACAACAGGTGCATAAGTTGTTACACATGTAGAATTGCTTCACCAAAGACAAGTAAACAGATTTTACACTAATCCAGGCCAAACAAACGCTCACCATGCACACCTCTTTTGGAACAGGCAGGTTTGCGAGGTCCCCGACCAGGTGACATGCTGGGACCCGTGGGTGCTCGAGTTGGCGATGAGCTCCACTGAGGAGACTTCCTATGTGGAGGACACGCTGGAGCCTGCAGCTTTTTGAGTGTCTCTTTTTCACCAAGAGCAGAATCCAAAGTCTGAAAGGAACAACATGAGACAAAATCAAAATTACTGATTACTCCCTTGAAGAAACAAAACATATGAGCTGCAGGTGTAAACGACTAACACAAAATATGAACTAATCAAATAACCAAACTTTAAATTATCAAAATGTCTCATAGACAATCATTCATAGTGTGAACTAGATGCAAAACAGTTATAATGTGTGGGTGAAATGGAACAAATGCATGCAAATTAAGTGTGCTTTCATCTGTAATTAGAGGGTGTTTATATAAACATTGGATTAAGTCAGTTGGAACTGTAGACCTCTCTCTATATATTATCACAATTATGGTGATAATTATTGATAGAAAAGTTAGAGAACAAAGGTAACTTATTTGTAAGAATTGGTTATCTAATTACTCTGGGCTATGTCTCCCAAGCAGAAGCGGATATTTTTTAATCTTTCATTGAGGTTCTGCTACACTTTTCATCACCTGATTTGTGCTTTGTTCCATTTTGTTTTCAATAATAAAAACATATTACCAGATGATGTAACTCACTGGGTGACTGACATGGCAAATTATTCAAATATTTGCTAATAAAAAATGGTTTAGGTTGTCTGTGTTTATTTTTTAGGATTGCTGTTCTAAAATCAAGGGAATAAAGAGAGTAACAAGTCCTGTATACAATAATTGTTACATTTCTGATATTCTTTACTAGAATAGTTAGAAAAGCTCATATACTCATATAATATATAATACGTATTTATTTATTTAATGCTATTCTATGGCATTTTCACATGAACAATGTGACAGTAAAAGGTGGGGGAGAGACACACAACAATGACAGGCCATCCAAACACTTTTGGCACCTCACCTCTAGTTTTTGCAAGATGCAGAGGGCCGACTCCGGCACAGCTGAACCATTTTCTACTTCCACCTTTGCTGAGCACAAAGAGAGCTGGCGAATCAGCTTGCCCAGCTCTTTCCAATAAGCGGGTACTTTGTCATGAGATAGATCTGATAGCTGGTGAATAATAACCCGTAAGGCTCTGACTGTGCTGCGGTGCACAGCTGCAAGCCTGTTTATTGCCACAGACTGAAAGAAGAACACATAATCACCATACCATTAACTAGCAAATATCTTCATGGTTTCAGTGAAACAATACAATAAATGTATACAAACGTGGTTTCAGAACAGGAAAACATTATTAGCTTTTTCTTTGATATATCTTAAGAAAGCCAAAGAAAGCCATTTTCTACACTATGAATTGCTTTGTTGTAATCAACAAATGTCTCTGCTCTGTGTAGCAGTAAGAGAGAGAGAAAACAGAAGACAAACCTTTTTAATGTCCCATATTTTCTGGATTCGGAAATTCTCTATATCTTCTTGTATCTGTTTTACCTTTTAAATGACAAATCAAGGGAACACTGTTAATAGATACAAAGCAAAGTAAAATGCCATTAAAGTTTTAAAAAAAAAAAAACATGTGGTAGAGATTTAAATACCTGCTGCTGGAGAACATAAATGATTTGGGCTGAATGGGCTGCCTGCTTCTGTCTCCGTATCTCCAACTTGTTTTGCTCTTCAGGTTCCACTTGCTCCTCTGTTTTCTGTCCTGTTGTTTAAATCCCATTGTTAATTGTTGCTCATAATTATGTGTGCTGATCGTGAAAATCAAAGCCGTGCTAACTTCTTCAAGTTAAGATTGAATGTAAAAGGTGTTTTGTGACTTGCCTCTGTTGGGGAGCTCTTCCACCTTCTGAATATAAATTTCTAACTCATGTTGCAGCTTGTGGATCTCCTTGCTTAAAGAACCCTGTTTATCTTCTTCCAGCTGTATTGGACCAGGGTTCCTGGTTTGAGTTAACTTGCAAATCCGAGTAATTGGAGAAAGTGGTTTCTTCTGTGATGTGAGCACCGACTGTTTGGCCCCAGGTTTGCCTGCTTTGTTTTGTAGACTAGAGGCCGTTGATTTTGTCTGACGTGGAGCAGGTGCAAGTTCCTATAGTGCGAAAAAAAAGACTAACTATAGTCCTGAGTAGGACATAAACCAGTACCAATTATAAAATCTGCACCTATAACCTATATCATTTACCTGTAGCCGCTCTACACCACTTATTTCAGGAAGGGGGCCCTCTTGTGAGACTCTGGTGGGTGATTTTGTCAATGACTCAAGGCGTCTTCGTCTTAGATCTCGCTTGGCTAGCTGAACTGCAGCATGCAATCTCTCCTCCGAGAGAGCGGTGAAGCTGATAGAGCTTTGGGCACTGTTCACATCCCCCTGCTCCTCCGACAGCAGCAGCAGCCGCTCTATCACGATGGGGGCTGGCGGGTGCACATGGGTGGCACGGTTCCTGGCACTTGCAGGGATGGCTTCATTGAACAATAGCTGTGGTGTACAAAATACCAATTAATCTTGTACATGCCAGAGACATTGTGATACTCAAGCTTTTACATGAACAAAGGATGTTGATTTGGCTTAATGACTATGTTGAGTGCTACATTGTACCGTACTTAGAGGCATTTCTAATAGCTCGTGTGGACTGGGCAAAAATATGATATTTTATTGTCTGGAGCTGCAGTTAACAATTATTCAATTATCGATTAATCACCAGATTATTGTCACGGTTAATTGATTAATCACCTACTATGCAAGTTTTCAAAAAAATAGTGAAAATCGGTAATCACTTTATTTTTTTCAGATTCCAGAGTGACATCTTTCAATTGCTTCGTTACTCCAACCAATACATACAGGGTCAAAGACTCTTCATTTACTGCCAGAAGAGGCAGAGAAAAGCAGCAAATCCTGAGAAATTTTTAATAATTTTGCTCAACACAGGACCGCAATGACTATCGATAATCAAAACAGTTGTTAATTTGTTTTTTATATTATATATTTATATTGTGATATGACATGAGTGTTGTGTCTCTTCCTGTTTTAAATGCTTTTATTACATAATTACAGCATTATGTAGTTTTCTGATCTTATCGGCATGTTCTACCTGTTCCAATATTGTCCTTTATACATTTCACTCATTAATACCACATTATTGATAATTTATCAAAAACAAACAGCTTTTTACGGCAAATATCTCATCATATCAAATACAGTACATCCCGCCCACACACACAACAGTCCCTTCAAACTTCTTAAAACGTGAGGCAAATCTTACAATAGTTTCAACAACAACAACAACAATAATAAAAAGAATTACGAAATAAAGTGAGGTAAATTTTATTACTGATGTGATGTTTCGGACTGAATTACATTTTAGTTAACGACAGCTGTACCGATACCAAATAAACCAGCAATTTTGTGTACATTAATCTGCATCACTTGGGATGCAGATTAAAAACGAGTTTTATATAATCTACTGGTGCCACTTTTGTTTACCTTGGTTTGGGACATCCCCGTTGTTGAGTCGCTGTGGTGGTTTAGCGTTGTAGGGTTACCTACAACAACCCAGTCCCTCACTTGACTTTTCTGTAAGTGAGGGACCGCGGGGTTGCAAGAACCAGTCTGCAAGAAATGCGCAGTCATTGGAGCAAAACAGCCACCAAACTATGCCAAACTCAATCACAGCTTCTTAGAGTTAAGCAATGCTAATAAGAGCTAGCATAAATAAAATCAAGTTAACCCCCACATCATCTCTTCGACCATTTCTTATATCTATTTCTCTATTCAACGAACGTAAGAACAATAAATTAACTATGCACATAGCGTTGATGCTTACAGATGAGTTAAAATAAAGCAACTGGTTAACTTCTTTAAAAAAATGTAATCTAAGGTTGTTTAACAGTTTGAAAAGCCGCCATAACAACAACAAACGGATGCCCGACGGAAGTCGTTTTCGCCTGAGTACGGATCGTCAAGGAAGTCAAACTGCAGCGCAAGCGCATTTTCAGAAGACTTTACTAAAGCCATATACCGTATGTAAAAACTTAAAAACCAAAATACAGTCTTAAATATGTGAAAAAAAAAGTAATTATGTCACTACAGTAAATTAAAGTCACTCCCAAAAAGTACAATTTAACATGCTCACAAACCTACTCAGGTACACTGTCACTTTAAGAACCTTTGCACATACCGGAAGTGGTCCTGTCAAGTTTGGAGTATTTCTACCAGGTCCCGTGTTAGCAGTCACATGCTTAGTTTACTGGTTTATGGTTACTCGGTTTGATAGGAACTCGGTGCAAACCATGGCTAATTACGAAGTGGTAAATGTGCGCGGGTATGATGAATTCTGCCAGGCTGTGTCTGAAAGAAAAGGAAAGGATATTTTTGCATACTTCACTGGAGATAAGGATGCCGAAGGGAACAGCTGGTGTCCAGACTGTGTGAAAGGTAACATGTAATAAAGCCTGCAGACTTTCAATTTCTTTTTTTAAAGGTTATTCAAGCGTGTGCTCAAATAGCTTTATGTGAAAAAAAGAGAAACGTTTCACTCCGTCAGAAATGCTGTCTATGGTTACGCACTGTCTTTCAAAAGTTTTTACACTGTAAATCAATGAGATTAAGACGCACTTGTGTTTTTTTTTCAGCTGAGCCAATCATAAAAAGAGAGATGAGTCATCTTCCTGAGGGGTCTGTTTTCATTTACTGCCAAGTCGGAGAAAGAGCCTAGTCAGTATTTTTCTTTATTATAAGAAAACATGTTTATTATAACAAAACCCTGGTGCGTTCACATGACGCACTACAAGAGGGGAGATTTCTTAGGCTGCAAGTAACACTTCAATTTACCCGTTGAGTGTTGGTTTTTTGTTTTTAAATATTGTGCTCTGTTAGCATATCATTAATAGAGGCAAACAGAGATAAACCCAACAGAATGTCTTGTTTATTTATTTAAACTAGTGACATATACTGTAGCCCCAAACTCATGTTTGATCTTCGCTTGATTGACTTAAATAGGAAGACTCACAATTTGTTGTATTTGTGAAGCCACTAGTCATGTATACTTCGATTTACAAAACATATGTGAACAATGAAAATCAGCATTCACATTAAAATTAATGAAAGCTTTTCTTATGTTAAACTAAAACTTTTTTGTAACTAATCATTTCAGAATTACTTAATAAAGAACATGTGCTACATTTATATTTTAGGCAACCTTTCAAGCCACAGAATGTATTGTGCCAAAAGTGATTAGCTATTTAAAAATAATGATATACAAGTAGGAAGAGAGGTATTCCTTTATTTCTTTTATTTGTCTTTTATTTATTTACCATCTGCATGCAAACAATGGTGATAGACTACTTTAAAAGACAAAAGGGATTTTTTTTGTATTGGTCAAATGGCGTGTGCTGTGTAAATGTATAATATTAATTAGAGAACCAGTCATAGGAACCTCTAGTTTTCTAAGTTCCAGACAGTTCTAATGGTGTCTTTCATGATTCAGCTGGAAGGATCCAAATAACGACTTCAAGAAGACAATGAAACTGATCGGTGTTCCCACTCTGCTCAGATACGGCACGGTAAGAAGAACTTCTTCACCATTTTAGATTAAAGTGGTTCAGTAGAAGATGAGCGATCTTCAGATTTCCTGTAGTTAGAGATGTCTGTGCATTGGTTTTTACCTGTGATACACCTGCCCCTCTGACCTGTTACAGCCTCATAAATTGGTGGAGGAGGAGTGCTTCAAAGCAGAGCTGGTGAGGATGATGTTCACTGAGGAGTGATGGATCCTGTGCTACTCACATTTCTTCACATGTAAACAGTAAAAGTGTACCAATGTTCAGTTTCAGCATTGGGTACAGTTACAATACTGTAATATATGCAAATCTTCAGCTTTGTAGTTTTAAAACCAAAATATCAGGCGTCCTTTGTAACTTTAATCTTTTCAAGGAATTACATACTGGATTATGTGTAAAGACAAATTTTTTTTTTTTGTGTCCCATTTTATATGCAAGCATTCAGCCCTTTTTTGTAAATGTATTTTAATTCATTGCTTCAAATATTATGTTACTGTAACACTATATA
>KV751316.1:9704359-9725740 GCA_001698575.1 Mola mola
GTGTGTGTGTGTGTATTTGAATTTGACTGATGGTACATTGTCTCTAGAAGTGTACGATTTGATTTTGTTTTTCTTTATCACCGTTATTTTTCCTTCTTAATCAGTACTATCAAATCGCATTACTTGTCGAACCGGAACCCCAGTATCGTGATGCAGTTGAACCGAGAAAAGCTCGGTTCGTCCCTGCACGGATAAAAAGGTCAGGTACATTCACTGCCAGTGGTGTGTTTTTAGAGAGTGAAGAGGGGGAATAGTAGTCACTCCATCGGGCTGGCGGAGAAAATGATCCGCTCTGCTTCTGTGGCCTTTGTGGGCCTCCATCAGCTGCATGACAGAGCGGCCTCCCCCCTCACAGCTTCGAGTAATTAAAAGATAGACGTACGGTGAGACGCGAGGGCAGTGCAGTGAATCTTATGTACTGTCTGTCACTGTAATTACATTGTGGGATTTCAATATTCTTGATCGACTTGTGAGGCAGCCGTTGTCGCACTATGTAAGGATTTTTGTCTCATCTTATTCTTTCCTTGCAGGAAATAAAAAAGGAAACAGCTGGTTAACTTAGCTTGGCACGAGCTGGGAAGCAGCTAGCAGGATCAGTCCAAAGTTAACAGAAGCTCACTAAATAACAGCTCATACTCTCAATCTGTGCATTTGTGTTTTAGAGACGGCTGTACGAGCTAAGCTAACTGGATGCTAGCTGATTGTCAGCATGTCGCCAAAAGACCGACTAAAGATTTTCACTCAACGATATTAAAAGACAAAAAAAATAGCAATTTCTCACAGTATTTTGACAGCGGAAAGAAGCTTGAACCCCAGGGCCACGTCTCCACGACAGGTCACAGTCTTCTTTTTCCATTTTAACTTTCGTCTATGCTTTATTTCCATACTGTTCAAAAAGTGGTTCAAAATGGGATGTTTCAGCATCGCTGACCTCACAGATTATTCAGATTAGTTGTTTGAGCCTGACCTCGCTCCTGTCCCGTCTACTTTAGAGAGCTGTTAATCTCCTACAGGATAGGGAGGCAGGCAGCTGTGGATATTTCACATGTTTAATAAGGTCAGATGCCACCACAAACGCCTCACTGAGGAATCTTCTCCGTATTAACAAATCAGCATTGAGGAAGTTGAGAGTCCCTGACAGAACAAAGAGTCATAAATAGTAACCTTCAAGTGTTTTTGTCAGGGTTTGGGAACTTGTGCAGCTAATTTAAATGTTCTTGCTAAGTTGGCACTTTTTGTTGGAGAAAAAGTGGGGGAAGTCTGGCTGAAGCAGCTCTCACAGCCTGCAGTTTGCTCGTTATTTTTGTAATAACTACAGAGTGTCTCGGAATCATTTCCAGGCACACCCCACTCTTGCTCCTTCCACACAAGCATTCTTGAATCGAAGCAGTTCAATGTGTTTGTCTTACGATTATTAATCCAAATATCCCAAATCGTGTGCTGCCAGGTTCACAGAGTTTAGTTATTTGACACCACTGCGGTGACAATCTCCCCACATAATTACACATTTTTATCCCCGTGGACATAATGACATGTTGATATTCCCAGTTGGTATCTGTGTATGTGTGAGCAAGCCCCAGTCACATGATTTGGGTGTTGTTGTTTTTGTATATTTCAACTTCAGGTGACTGGTGGGCAAATTAATGTGGAAAACAGATAATGCAGTGTTGTCCATAAATTGATTCATACTTTGGTGTTATCACAATAGTAACATTATATTAATATGAAGCTGGGCTTATTTATTTATCCGCCTGCAAAATATTTGCTGACACTGAAAACCTCTACAGGAAGGTTGTAAATGGGTTACTGTATGTAATTATTAGGGATTTTTAGTTTCTTTAAACTTAATGCAGTTACGGGGAAGAAAAATTTCAGCATAGAACTTTGTGATGGATGTCCACATTTTCCTGTCCTTTTAGCTAAGGTTTGGTCCCCCAGGAATGTTTTAAATGCTTGACCACGTTCAAAAGCTAGCTGGTGACTTTCTCTTCTACCTGGTGATGTGTCTGTTTTTTAATTTTCAAAAACCGCCTCAGATGAAACTCAATGTTTTCAACATTGTTAACTTGTCCATACGGTGTTTTTGAATGTACTACAATGCACATCAAGACAAAAATAAGCAGTTAGCACCATGGCTGAGAATTTCTGCTTTCATTCTTCAGTCCACCAGTGACACTCTCCAAAAAACAAATTCTGACAGCCCTTCTATGAAGAAAACCTAAAGAGCCAATTCTGATGACTTGCAGGGGCTCTACACACAAACCTGAAAATTGTAATGCATCAACTTGTAGGCGACCTTGTACAATTGGCGCCTGATCTGGTTCAAACATGTATCTCCAGGGACAGTGGCAGCAAAAGACTGCCAAGCTGCACAGAATTTGCCACTGTGCAGCTTGTAGTAGACTAGTTTAAAAGTCAGAAGATGACAGAGCAGGTAAACTCTGCCCCTCGCCTGCACTAGGAGCCTGACTAAATTAGCACATTTATGTATCCCCAGAGCGGAGATGATCTTATGAAACAGAAATGAGATTTAATGATTTCATCAGTGGTTTGAGCAGGACTTTTAACAATACCAGGACACTAACGGAAGTGTTACAGGCCATGCAACCAAAACGTAGACACAAAAAATAAAAACCACAGAACTGAGTGGTTAATTATGTGAAGATTTAACATTTCATTTGGCACTGTTCACATTACAGGCAGGTATTTGGTACACAGTTTTTTTGTCTGTGTTAGTGGAAATATTAATCAGTGATTTGTTTCAGTTACTTAAACATAATTGATAGGATGCATCTGTTTTCAGTTTTGAAACTCTGAGCCCATTCAAAAAAAAAAAAAAAAAAAAAAAAAAAAAAAAAGACTTCTTTTTTTTTCTTTTCCTTTTTTGTAGTTTCAAAGAATCTAGTCATTGTTGAAGGCCAGCTTTTGTTTGTTCAGTTCAGCTACAAATAAAGTAAACAAGCACCAAACTTGACCTTGCTGCTGAGAAACAGCCTGTATACTATACAAGAGCAGCGAGCCAGACGATGCACTCATTGAAGCCCATATTGGAAGTATTGGCAGTGTTGTCGGCCTTCACAAGTGGAAAATTCACAAGGAAGCCTCATGAAGGCTGGCTAACGTCATGTCAAGGGAGGTTCGCACTCTTGGGGAAGTAGTTTTCTGTCTTTGGATGCTGTCATATGGTACCACGTTACATCTCATTTTGAAAATCAACCACCCTTTTTTTTCCAATTTTAAAAAAAAAAAAAAAAAAATCCCACTTCGTGCATTCCAACCATTCCCAGCTCATGTAGCTGCTCCAAAGAATGTATTTGTCAGAGAAGCCCATCATCAGACACTTATAGTGGTTGAGAGATTCGACCTCCTGCTGAGACTGCGCTGTGGCTTAGCTTTTCTTCCGTGTTTGGGGCTAATCACTGCTTTGACTAGTCTTTTTTTTTTTTTTTTTTTTTTACACTGAATCTTTTTGCACTGAGCACCGATCCCATAGCCATGTTGAATTAAGGGGTTTATCAGCTTAAGCCTGTTGTAAGGAGCACCAGAGGTCTCATCTCTTCTCTTAGGATCGAGAGCAGCTCTCGGACCCAAGTACACAGCCAATTACAGACGCTGCGAGCCTCAAAGAGAGATTACTGGCACGCTGATTCGTGGCCGGCCTCCTTCTTCCTGCATATTGTTTGCTCTGGGTTGAGACACGTGGTGATTGGTGCTGTGGAGGAGCGCAGAACTGAATCCAGTCAAGGGGCTGTTAAACATTTTGAATTGAAGATTCAGTTGATGCAACATTAAGTTATGCACTCAGTGACCACATTTTCTGAGGTTTATTTTCTCTAAGCACATAATCCTTTTTAATGTAATGTAGAAAAATTCCCATGTGAATGTGTTGTTTGTTAAACTTCCATCCTGGCCAGTATTGATTTGGCTCAAATCATCAAAGTCAAATTTAAAGCAGTTTACATGCTCGATAGATGGAACCCATGAGCCTCAGCATGGCAGCAATTTTGGTCTAACTGGGTTGATTCCCACTAACCCTGAGCCACAGGGACGCCCGCATCATAATAATTTTAGTAGAATGGCTTTTGCTGAGCCAAAATTTGGTTCAGCTACAGAGATTGAGGGTTGGCAATTTTTCCCCCCTGGGTTTCTTATCCTTTATAACGCTGTGTGCTACTTTACCAAATGGTATTTATAGCAGCCTAATCTTAATGTCATCGGTATGAGCTGATAAAGGCTTTATCAGAGACATTTTTGATGTTAGGATAAGCTGATAAGATGTAGCTTTAACAGTGCGCATGCCTCAAACAGGGTTACCCAACTGCTATTTACTTTCAGCCATGTTTCCGAAAAGGTGGGGATGCTGTGTAAAGTGTAAATAGGAACGGAAGGTGTGAACTTGCAAAGCATCGAAACCTCATAATTAAATTTAAATGGCACATATTAACATATCAAATGTTGAAACTTCATCCTCATTTTGGGAAAAAAGGTTTTTCAAGGCCTTCACTGAAAAAGACGCCATCAACTGCCATGCTTAGATGTTCCACCACATGTTTTATTTAGCATCTCACAACTTTTGCAGTCTTTTGCTGCCACTGTCCCAACTTTCTTTGAAACATGTTGGTGGCATCAAATGAGGATGCTATTCTGAAACACATGTTTTAACATTTCAACATATTTTCTTTGTGCTATTTTTAATGAAATCTGGGGTTTCATTGTTTTGTAAATCATATTCCTCTTCTATTTACATTTTATACAGCATCCCAACTGGTGACAGGGCTGTATTTTGCTCATTTTTAATATTGTATGTCAACATCTGCCTGCGGGCCTTGACATAACCTCTACAACAGCAGACAAACCCCTACAACATGGAGAAAAAAGGTGGGAAGTCAGCTGTGCACCCCTACGTTTATATAGTTGCATAATTAATCAAAAGGTGTGAGTTTTGTCGACTTTTATCTGATGCCAGGATTGATTGTGACAGTTGTGCTTATCTCTAATGTTGTGGCTCCCTTCTTAATAGTTCATGATAGGACACAAGGCCTGCATTAAAGGTTGAAGTGGCAGGGACATTTCTGTGAAGATGACCCCAAAAATATAATGCCACACTGTTGTTCAGACATTCCCAAACACCGTTTCTATGTTTCTGGTTTCTGTCTGTAGGATATAAACTCGAAAAAAATGGAGAGTGTGTGTGAGTGTAGGAGTGGATAAACAGAAACAGTGTGTCACTCGCCACCTGCTCGTTTGACAGCACTGCTGGTTTTGGAAGCAGCGGGTATGCTCTTTAAGTCCAGAGGTAGCAGGTTCTGCTCCGACAGCCGCAGTTTGCTGCGGTCAGTAAGTTTACTTTTTGTAAAGGTGGAACGCTAGGTTCATTAAGTGCCTGTAGAGGAGCTGCATCAATAACCATCTGTTTGTGTGCACACTTCCCCCCCACAGAAACAGTGAAGGAATGTCAGTGTTTCTGCCAAGTCATGCACCTATTTCTCTTCCGTTTTTATCTAAAATATAAGTATGGTCTGCAGCAAGAGCCAGGTGGAACAGATCTAGCCTCAAGGTTTTTCCCACTCTACTAAAATCTGATTTCTAAAAAAAACAAAACAATAGTTTGTAGCAGGAAAAGGCTAATGAATCAATCCCCCTTTGATAACACAAAAGTCCAGTCTGGGTTTTCCCCCCGCACACCAATCCAGCTTGTAACAACATAGGATATTTACAATATTTACACACCAGGTACTCAGAGTACCATCAGTCTGTCAGGACTGTACCTGTAGAGGCTGCCTCTTTGGGACACAAGTTCTACTGATACAAAATTTTGTAAAATGTCCTATCAGAGCCAATTAGTAGGACAAATGGTTAATGTGTCAAACCCTGGTCACTGGGCTCAAGTCACTGAAGCCTGTTTCCAGATATAGATAGCTTCCAGGCCGTAGCTAGTGGTATTCCTTATTTTTTTACCCATTTGTCTGTTTGGGACTGTAACTCAAAAACTACAGCACCTTTCAAATCAAAAGCGTTAGAGAGGGTCTTCCTCAGAGATTACCCAGATCTGGCCTCCTTAAGAGGTTCTTCACAGTTGGCAGACAGCGATAAATTGAAACAATAAAAGGGAGTTGCATCAAAGGGCGCGATGACCTGCATTCTTCTGAATCAAAGG
The DNA here is from genome assembly GCA_001698575.1 of Mola mola. Classification (NCBI taxonomy): domain Eukaryota; kingdom Metazoa; phylum Chordata; class Actinopteri; order Tetraodontiformes; family Molidae; genus Mola; species Mola mola. Next base: position 9,710,517 of record KV751316.1, read on the forward strand.
GATTCTGAATCACACTCCTGGGAATTGGGATCAAATCATGACATTCACAAAGAATTACTCCTGTACTACTCGAGGTAGCAGGATCTAGGCCGACTGGTCATTTCAATTGTCATGTTCTGCTCCACCAGAAATGTCCACAATTGAAGTACATGTGTGACAAGGTAAAATTCAAACCAGAAGCCACAGTTCTAAACTCTGCTTTTTGTGTGGCCTACCCCCTCGAGAGTCAAAGGGATCTTCAGTGCTTTGTTGCTCCAGCTGCTCATTGTCTGAGCAGTCGAGATGGACTGCAGATGGAAACCTCGTCAGACCATATGTTTAAAAAGGAAGAAAGTCTGCAGAAAATATAAGCCAGAGGTTTCTGCGAGGCTGTGGAAATTCATGCAGGTGCTTTATGTAACTCTGCTTTTCCTCAATTGTACTTATTTAAGTTTGACAGGTGTTAAAGAGTGTGAAGAATCCACTTACCTTTGTTGTGGGGAGAGAAATAAATCTGGGGAGGGGCCTACAAGTGGGGTGGAGATACGCTCATAGTGTGTAATTACCCTCCGATTACTGGGATCAGAGCAGGATCATAAAATATCAAGGCAGCATTTTACATAAATTTAGTTAACAGGGGGTTACTAGTTATCTTGTTTTTTTGATGTTGCAGACGTTCCCAAAAGGCAGGACTGAGGGGTTTGAAGTACAGAACAATGTAATACTTTGGGAACAAAAGAGGAGCTGAAGGGAAATGTAGCTGGCTGGACGTTCTCTTGCTTTCGAGGTCTCCTTTGAATATGTGCTTCCTCCCTTCCAATCTCAGAAAAAGAAAGCAGAGCCAAGTTAAATATCTGGCGTGGTTTCAAAGCTCTGAGCATTTCCAGGGGAAGCAGAGCAGCTTAAGGAAGTTTAAGGATAGAGATAACGCATTGGCTGACTTTTTGTGGCCAGTTTTGTGAAATGCGTGAATTCAAGGTAATAACACACTTACATGAGTTCAAAGTGTGAACCATTTTATAAACATTTTGAACCTCTTGGGAATGCAGCAAGAGCCATGCAGCTGAAGTTGCACACTAAATATTTACAGTCCTTTTGTATGAAACTGGTAAATAAGTTTGTCTTTGAAACCCAGGAGTCTTGCGTGCACATCTTACGGTTTAGTGGTATTTTCTTGTGGTGCAGCTAAATTGCTTTCAACTCTGTTATATTTTGCTTGATAGCCTCCTGTCAGTGGTTGTCTTCTTCTGCTCTTTCTCTCTCCGTTCAGACTCCCTTCTCTGTGACTGTTATTTTCCTTCCATGATGAATCCTGTTCCTCATCATTTAAAGAAAAAAAAAAAGCAAACAAGAAAAAGGCAACTGTATTAGAATCAACCCAGCAATGTTTCAACCTTTTTTTTTTTTCTTTTTTTTTTTCTTGGTCTAAAACTGGCAGTGGCATGAAGGAAGGAAATGGTGTGCTCCAGCTTTGATTTTCAAATTGCAGCCATTATGTGTCATAATCCATGTAAAATTCCTCAAATTTCCCTGCTTTTGGTGTTTTACTGGGACTTTAATACTGACACGCCGTGACTATGAATGTAATTTCTGATTTTGTGCAGTGTCATGCTATACAAAGAGATGTGCGACTGCTCCTCATTATGCAAACATGTCGACAACTCTTTATCTGAATGATGTAAATTGGTTCCAGTCAGTCTTTTTGTATAAATGCCAGAGGAAAATATGCTGGTGGTTGGGGGTTTTAGTGGCGCAGGCAGCATTTAATATCGTTTGTGTGCTTGGCACCGAGATTACAGATTGAGTAACAAGGAACAAGAGTGAGACTTCAACCACAGTCCTGGGCCTAATTTCGTGTTTGCCAGTGGTGAAGTGTGAGCAGCTGTGGGATGATGCCAGCATGGGGACTGAATAATTACTGCAGTATGCTATCTTATCCTACACTATACAACTGCAGCTGTTGAAAGAATGTCAAAACATGTAATGTAGTCATAACGACCTAGCAAAGATTTGCTGTGTAAAAGTTTTACAGTAAGTCCGAAGCCGTGACTTGTAGTGGGAACTGACACTTGGTGTGAACATGGGCACTCAGGAGATTTATTACCAGTTTTAAGGGGCTTGGACTTCAATTTGTGTGTTCAAAATGTTGTTTTTTATAGATTTTAGCCCTGCAGCAATCTCCTCTCCCCACCATCACAAAAGAAAGCAGATCAAGCAAGCTGGGCCAGCGTCTGTCTGTTCTTGAATTTCCTTATTTATTTCCAAAGTCACAAGAAAAGTGTTCTCATCTTCAATTCCTATAGGTGGAGATATCCATCATGTTTCCAAATATCTGAGATTCAAATGCATCGTGAGTGAGCTAGTATTTCTTTTTTCATACTGTACATCAAAAATACAAAAGCCAATCATGGTTTTAAGGTGCATTTGAACCAAAAGTTCCAGGAATTCTTGGTTCTTGGGACTAAAGTTCCTGTGGCCCATTGCAATCTGCATTTCCATTGGGGCCTAAATTCCTGGGAAGATTATGCAAATCAGGCCGATGACTGCCTATAATCTTTGTGCAGGTCTTCTCATTGACGGTTGCAGTTTCCTGCTGGATATCGTTTTCTGCATAAATCTTCATTAGAGCTTCAACTAACTATTATTTTACCAGATTAATCCAATCATTATTTTCAGGATGTATTGATCATTTACTCTCTAAATTTTCACGAAAGAATGAAAAATGGTCATCACATTTTTTCAGAGCCCAAAGTAATATCCTGGAATTACATATTTATTAGAACCTGTAGTTAACAACCCAAAAACTCTTTATTTCCTGCCAAAAATGATTAAGGAAAGAAGCGAATCCTGACATTTAACTAGATTGAACCAACATGTTCAACACCGTAAGTCAGACTCAAAGTTTCTGAAACTTTGGAAGGTATTTCTTCATGAGCAGGGAGTTTTCTGAGGGTAAGTCAGTTACCCCAGAACTACATTTAGACCCCTAATTCCTGATATTTAAACACAGGTTCCTAGTTCCTGAAGTTTGAACACTTATACTTGCAGGTACTACTGCTGTCAATGACCCACTTCATAGGAACCATTAAGGGCTTTCAAGATCTAAACAGACCGTAACAACCTAAACAAAAGATGCTTAACACTTCTCACAGGTCGGTTCTCATGCATCCGCCTGTTGCGGATGTTGGTGCACGACAGTCTCCTTATCGAAGTGTGTGTGTTTGGGTGTGTGATTGAGGCTCCGACATGTAGTCTCACGATGCAACCTTACGGGTGTTGCTTCTAAGACTAGCCAAAGTGATGCGCACTCTTTCACCATCAGTGGTATCGAACACAAGGTTCAATATGCAGATCCAGATTTTTTTCAATCATGGATACAGAGCAGATATGCTTCAAGCTCCTTTTCAAACTTTATGTGCTAAAACTGGAATATGAGCCATAGCAAAGTATTTTATTATTATTATTATTATTTTAAATTTTTTCTAGATGCAAACTTTGAATATTTCTCATGGATTGATGAGAGATGTTTCTTTTAGCCCTCAAAATCAGACGTAGAAGTACATGATGTTGCCTGTGTCTGGTTAAGCTGAGCCCACCTCAAGCATTTGTGTGCTAACAACTCACCATGGACAGAAATGTTTTGAAATGATCGAAAAAAAATGTGCTATTATCTAAAACCCTGTTGTTCAGCAAGACCTATTTAGTGCCCTTGATGTGTAATAAAAACACCAATGGATTCTTTTTTGTCACAATTATGTAGCGCATTAATAGCAGAACATATCGATTGTGCATGGCCTCAGCTCGAGGTCTTTTTGAAAATGGCATTTGAAGACACGGTGTAAATCCACTCTCAGCAGCATCGTCCTGCCCAGCCGTTTCCCAGATGAGCAGCACTGGGAGGCTGTCATCTCAGCCTGCCAAGGCCAGCCACTGAAAAAAATGGAAACCCTCCAACAGGCAATCTCTTTGGTCAAAATTATGCTAAACATCCAGTTAAGATATACAACATTGCTCCCATGATATGTATATTTTTGTGCTCAACACATTTTGTGAATTTCCCATAATCTTTCTAAATTTGTGCACAGATGGGGATGTAAGCATTAAAGTAATTTCCATGATTATGGGTGAGGAGTGCACTGTATGTGCAGACCTGCTTCTCAGTTTCCTGTTATTCATCTGCAAGGCCACAGTTTCATTTCCAGAGTGTGTCCTCCTCTTCCTGCACACTTTCTCAGACTTTGACAATGACCCCCTCGTTCCTGGCCCCTTGTAATCCTTTTTACCGCCCCACCACATCCTTTCCTCTCAACTTCTCTGCAACATGCTTAGTGAATAGGCCAAGCACCCCCACTGTGCTGTCAGTATAAACTAATGATGCTGAAAGCTGCAGGAAATGTAAATGTTTAGAAATACTTCAAAATGGCTTATATTGAAGTTAAATATCATGTGTAAATTACAAAATATCCCTCAAAAGCTCTTCATAAATGCTAAAGCTGGGCAAAATAATCAAGTATCACCATAGTTCTGTAGATATACATCACCTTGATATTGATACTGCAGCAATACACTGGGGTTGACTATTGGTATGACTAAAGTAGTTGAAGACAAAAGTCAGAAGAGGGAGGACACGCTGATATGTCCATAAAATTACACTTTACTGTAATGTGGCCTTTAAAATCAAGAAAACGAAACACTTACAACAATTGTATATAATACCCAGCCCGATTAAGAACCTTCATTCTCTTTTCAGATTTCTCGGTTTGTTTGTCTCTCTGGGGAAGATAAGGTGCAGAGGCCAGATTTTTTTCTCATCTTTATTTATTTTTGTTCACCTGACGGGTGATCATGTCCATCGCAAAACATTAGCTGCTCTGGTTTTCCATCTTTTATTTGTTCTTGTTTTTGCATTTTTTTTATGTGTTACGACAGCAATACGGACATGGCTGTAGGCTCCACTCCAGGATGCAGCATGTGTGTCATGCATTGTTTATCATCTACTTTGATATTGCTCTTTGTTCAGCGGAGAATCTCGACACCGGAGTGCAGAGAACACATGGATGCAGAGCAAAGGGAAAAGTGGACGACAAATTGCTTTGTCAGGAAAATTGAAATGCTTTATTGTTCCCCTTTTTAAGAAATATTTTGTCAAATTCACTCTGTTGCAGAATTGTCCAGTTTGATTTTGTCCTAAAAAGAAAAAAAGCAATGAAGAAAAAGTTCCGGTTTTATTTTTGTACAGTATGTGCTCCATGCTTCAACACAGTTGGTCTCATATGGACATTTATTAGCCTTACAGCAGCACTTAAGTTTAAACATCTCACTACAGTTGGAGCTTGTGATCACACAGTGGGGTTTGAGTAGTTCCCACCCCATTTGTAGCCTAACTGCACTGTTTTAGCTTTGGATAAAAAAATCTTTCAGCTTGATTAAAAATGCAATTATTTACCCCTTCATGCAACAAGCAGCCTTTTTTCTTCAATGGAATGGCAAGTGACGCGTGGTAATTGTAGATCAAGGCTGGGCACTGGGGAGCCAGACGGCTGGGACTTCGAAGTGGGGCTGGCACTTGGTCACATGCTTTGGCGGTCCACTGCCCCCGGACCACTGGTGTGTTTCTCGTGGTGGGAATTTAAACGAGTGCCCCTTATGAAGTCAACCCCAGCTTGCAGCTTCGGTGGCTTCATGCCTGCTGCATCAGGACTGCTCCTTTCATTCCAGCCCTCGCTGAGGGAATCATGCCCTGCATCCCCCAGCTGCAAAAAGCGCCGTTGTCACTCAGGTTAAGTGAGAGCAAGCGCTGGAGGAGGAACTGAAAGGCAGTGACACTCCAGGAATCCACTTCAAACACATAATTAGAGCATGCTGAAACAGGGGGCTAATAGGCCTTTATGAGTATGGTGGCAGCATTGCTGTTGGGATGGCAGCTGTTATTAGCAGGATTTTGGGTGCAGCAAATGAAAACTGCATGTTTTTAAGGTGAGGTATAACCGCTTTCTGTGTATGTGTGTGTTTAGGCACAGAGGAACGTAAAGCTTGTGCTTCAAGAGTAATGGAGCGTCACCCCTTCGGCTCCCACAGTGCTGCTCAATATATGCAAAGCTCTTGACAGGGCTGGACATCAATACTGCACTCCTGACGCAGATTTATTTCAATATGGGCCATTACTATTGATGGTCCCTGCTCAAACAGCTGCTCTCTTCCTTTGCAGATTCGTCCTTAAGGAGCCACGTTTTGAAGCTTTAGAGGGGGATTACTTTCCCGCTTTTCTTTACAGATGAATAATCCAGATCTTGTCATGACTAAGAGCAATATATAAACTGCTGTGGGATGATGCAGATGACATCATTTATAAAAAAACTACAATCTTTCATCATACAGCTGAAAGAAGATAATGACGGTATTGGCAACATATTGAGAACAAATGATAAAATAATCCATATTCATCTTCATTACGGTTTTCTTTTGTTTCCATGTTGATTGTTCATATTACCATGCCATGTCCCTTCATGCTTTCACATAGAGAATACTATGATATTAGCATAGCTTCATGGATATAGAAAACAGTATCTGTTTGTGTTCTCAAAGTATTTTTATATTTTTCCTGGGAGATCATTATTGCAATTAAAGGGACCTTTGACCAGGATTTCTGCTTTATTTTTCACTTTTCTAAGTCAGGAATCTGCAGCTCATCGTGGCCTAATGGCACAGAGCGCTGCAGCAATTAAGCAGCTCTTTGGAATTAATCAAATAAAGCTAATAGTGCCTTTTTTCCCCCTCAATGTTGGGTGTTCCCAGAGCAGGCACACAGACATTTTGCAATGTGAAGAGCTTTATTAGATTCCCCCTATTAGAAAAAACAGGGTAGGATTTTTAAACTGATCCACATTGCAAACTGGGAGGCACTGCGGGTTTGCATGTTTGTTTGTTTTTTTTTCTTTTTCTTCTTTACCGATAGTTAACTGATTCTCATGGCTGATACTGATGACTTGACTGCTAATTCACAACAATGTTGTTCCTGAAGGTAAGAGGCTAAGATGTAGTGAGCAAAGGTGGATAGCTTAATGTTAATAGTATTCATTCTCTTAAACATTCTCTCTTAACCCTTGTAGAGAGTATACTGTTTATTTTTTGTTTCTGCCTCTGAAATTATAAATGCCATTTCTGTTTTCCATTTTTGCTTGGCTGGACAGGTCAGTGACAGTGTTTTCCTTCATCCGTGTCTCATGACATGGATGAAGGTTTTGACATGGGGACATGACATGGGGTTTTGCCCCATCCATGTAAGATACTAATATCAGTCCATTTATTCTAATGGGAGAGGCAAATGGTGATTTATCAGTCTCTTTAATATTGTGCTTTTTTTTTTTTTATCCGCAACACCATTTCCTGCTGCCCAGTGACTGGGCTAAGAAGTTCTTGTTGGGTATAGCACCCAACAAAGGGGAAAGTTATTGTTTAAAGATCAAGATACTTATGTCTAAAAGTAAGCCTTTCCTTCCCAACACATCCTAATAATTTTAACTTGAATGCATTTTTTGTGTACAAAGTGCTGCAGCTCTAAAGGATAGTTGTAGCTGTAATAGGTCTCTCATAACGGATAAAACTTGAAAGCTCTGCAAAGCTCTGATTACAACTCAGCTGACACAGGAAACCATCTTCCGGCTGCAGATCTGTTGCTAAGGGGACCAGACTGGTGGGCTGAAACGACCCTGAACAATTTTGCTCAATTACCTCACTTAATGATTAGGATCTAAAGGAGGCAAGTCCACTGAGCTGTGAATTTATTACAGGGTTGTAACCTGAGATGGGCTATAGTTAAAGACATGAGGAAAAAATTGACAGATTGAAAAACGTGGACTCGTTATGAGCCAAGTGCTGATGTTTGGACGAGCAATTAGCAGTTGTTGGATTCTTGTAGCCCATTACAAAATGCACTCTGGAACAAAAATCAATTATATAAACAGCAGTGCATCATGTACCTTTTGTCTTCATATGCTATGGTAATTCATGTGGGCCGGGCGTGGGTTTTTCTTTTTGTTTTTGTTTATTGTATGACGTATGTAACTACTGACTTAATCATCTTGTGCAAACAGTAAGCCAATTCAGAACGTTTGTGAGCTCATTAAAAATGGAAAAAAATGGCTGCATTGTCAGGGCTGTCATTTTGCAGCAGAGAAATGCATTGGAGGGAAATAGTGTCTCATACAGAAGTGCAATCTGGGCTCAACCAGTTCAGTCTGGTCCCTTTGCTGTTCGCTTGGCCAGAGCACTCGCTCCAATCTGGCTGCATAATTGGACATTGTATTCCTCTGGGGGAAAATGTACATGTGTAGGCATGAACTGCTTTTCTGACTCATCTCTGGCCAGACATAAAGTTTCCAAGCAAAACCCAATTAAAGCGTTAATACTGTATACCTGAATACCTCTCATGACATCATATTGACAGGTGATTATAAAATAACTCAATGTACCGATGTAGCTTTATATCTCAACAAATATGGGCCAGATACGGCTGGTGTCTCCTAATGATTTGGTCATCAACCATTCTTCAATATTCAAAATCATCCTGATCAATTTAATGTATCTTCGCAACGCAAATAGTTAAACGTGCCTTAAATTTTGCTGGAACAGTTCATAGTTCATTCTGTCCAAACACTGTATTAATCTACGTGAATAACACACCTCCGTTTACTTTTCTAAACGTAATTTTTTTAACTGCGTTTAATTCGTTTTAACGGATTGCACTCATGAATTGTATACTCAAAGCATGAACACCACAGCTATCACTTTTATGATGCAGTAAAAATAATTGGTAGTCCTCTTTGTCACCTTGGGAGCAACTTATGTTGCCCGTCACTCTCATTGAGATTATAAGTGAGATCAAGCTGTTTTAAAAGTGGGCTGTTATGGTATAAGGTTAAATTAAATGGCAGGAAATGGTTCAGTTGCATAATTTCCGGAGCAAACCGGAGCGACATGCTTTAGAAAAGAGCAGGCTGTGCGGTATGCTCGTGGTAGGTTATTTGCCAGAAATTATAAATATTATTTTAGCAAACTCGGTTCAGACATGCGAAGCAGCAACTGCCGAGATCTTGACCAGTTGTTCTGTTGTCTCAACAAGCGGGAATTAGTGCATAAACAGAGAGCAAAGGGAGCCAGTCATGCGGGAGATGTCATATATGGACTCTCCGACCGCTGGCCTGTTGTTTATATCGAAAATCTCTCAGCGCAGATATCACTTGTACTTTTATATTTTGTCTGTTTAGTTCTCCAGCAGCAGTTGAATGTCTGAAGTGAATGCCATATGATTAAAGTAGTTCTTAAAAGGACAGAAGTGTTTTCATGCCCGATCGCCTGTTAATTAGCATGTAGCCCATTATCTGCTTTGAGACGTGCTTCATCTGCCATGGGCAAACCCACATTTGGCACTCAGATTGAGGTGGTTTATGTTGGAAAATGAACCATGTACAAACAGTGTGCTCTGTAGGGCCACCACATATACTACATGTTTGACAGACCACAGTTTCCTGGTCGGTACTTGGCAGCAAACAGTTCAAAACATGAGCTACTCGTGTTTCACTCCAAAGCCCTGAAGCCCAGTGACAACAAAATGAGTGCAGGCAAAGACAGAATATATTAAGTTTATTTCAGTTGAGTGAGGTACGGCTGAACCTATACTTGGACTGAGAGTGACCCCTCTAGAATCACCCGTAGCTGTATAAAGACCATAAGCTGAAAAGAGGAGCTTCACAGTGATGATCTTCCCATGTGCCTATTGTACGGCTGCTGCAGCACTGCCACTTCACCATGTTCCGACACCCCAAGGCACAAAGCCGACTGGTCATCTGCGTACATGGATGTCGGTTTTGCTTGCGTCTTGGAGGATGTGTGTATATTCCAGGAAACATTCTGTTGTCCAGTTCCTGCTCAAATGCATTACAGCATGTGCCACTCACAAGCTGGTGGGAGCAGGCCGAAATCTGTAAATTCGCTCAATCCTGTTAATGTGGAACAGCATTTAATTAGATCCGCTCTATATCAAGCAGCTGCGTGTAATGACGCCCTGTATGTCACTAAATACTGATGTTAAGGCATCAACTGCTTTGAATGGGCCACATCAACCACACAGTGGCGTTGAGTTTTAAGAGCACCGAAATGCCACTTTATTTGCAGTGTAACCGTGTGTCATGTTAACAATACTCACATTTGAAAAGCTTGAAAGGACAACTGTAGGGACAAATTTGTGCTCTCTAAATGCTGTATGTATCTCATTGATTGTCACAGTCAGGTCGTTGGAACACAGTCAGCTCAGATGGACAAAGAAGGCTTTGGTCTCCTCCCTTCTGATTTGCTTATTTGTATTTTTGGAAAAATACCTCTACAATTGTGAAAATTGCCAGAGGTACATAATCCACCACATCAAACACTGAGGTTTGGCTACAGAGAGTTTCCCTGTTGTGTTATTTGACTTTTCCCCAAACTGACTTTGTTTTATATCAGCGCAGGCAATGGAAGTGCTCTCTGCTCACTTTCAGTCACATCACAGCTGCAGGGACACATCTCCATTCCACTCAAAAACAAATCAATGCTTATCAAAAACAATTGCAAACAATGTCTCATCCAGCCAGTGTAGGTAACAGTAAATTGTCCTCTAAATGTCTAGAAACACTTGCAGGCTAGTTTCTATTTCTGATTTTCATTTTGAACCAGTGATAAAGTAAAGATGCATCTGAGGTGTGACTGGAGTGATAATGTTGCCTTGAAGTGTTAACTGACATGAAAAATTTGACACTGGCACGTCTTTTTCCTCTCTCGTTTGCTCCCCATGTCATTTTTGATTCGCTGTCTTAGCGTCCTAAAAAGTTAGCCTTGCTTCCCGGCCAGGGAAAATGCAGCTGGTCCAGTTGACGTATTCCCTTGCTGTGTTTTTCTGAGAAAACTGTCGCTGACAAAAGCACAACAGAGAGCCATAATGGCACCACAGTTCAATTTTCCACAGTGCAAAGAGCAGGATACACACAAGGACACATTGTCCAGCCCTGCTCGTGCTCAGTTTCCACTGTGTCTCAGAGAAAAGCATTTAAATGTGGTGTGACTGGCTATTGTGTAGCCCATCACCTTTTCACCAGCCCTCCTCCCTCATTCCCTGACTCCATGCCATGCTGTCCTCAATTTGAAAAAAAAAATTAAAAAAAAAAAAAAAAAAAGGGAGGAATAGAGGCCTGGAAAGGTGCCGAAATGACCAAGAAATAGAAAACAGGCAGATTTCTATCTTGGTCAAGCTCCAGGTGCAGACAGCACGGCTTGATTGTGTTCATAAGCTGTTCCTATCAGCTCTGGAGCAGTGAAGACAGAAGCACTCGCTGCTTTCGAAAGAGGCCGCTGACACTTCTCATGCCATTATACTGTGTCGCCACTTCCTTACTGCCACGCTGTTTCATTATCTCTAAAATTACCTTATGGCTATTGGAGCTGATAGTGTCTTACTATGTTATCTAAAACGTAACCCGGAGGGAGGTCTTGTAGGTAGTGTGTGTGTGTGGGTGGGGCAAAGCTGCCAAAATATGCTGATAAATTAATCATTAAAATAGTTGAAAAAGTTAGCTTAAAGTTGCAACTTGTAATTGCGAGCTACTTGCTGTGAACATCAAGGGGACATTATTTCACCTCTTCCCCAGGACATTCTCAATACACTAAACTCAAGTGTGATATGGAAACAAAAAAATTCTATCATGATATGGATAATTTCAATAAGGATATGCATCATGTTAAAGTACATTTGCTGTAAATTCTATGGGGCTGTAGTTTCAACTTTTGTTTTGCGCACACATTGACTCGCAATGGCCTCTCAAGGCACACATGGTATTAGAAGAAAAGATGCACTACAGCTAGTTGATTAGAATGCTAATTCCATTGATTCAGCAATCTCTACAAAACATTTTGGGCATAGCATCATGACAGTTACATCTTACCATTATGTTGATCCGGCTAGTTGATGGTTTACTTTGAAATACTGGTTGAATTTACAAATAACACCTTTTTCTTAAGTATTAATAATGAATAAAATAGATAGATGAAATAATGTTATCTAATCGATAGCATGTGGACATTAATTGATCAGATGGTTAAAATGGCTAAAATAAATGTACAGCCCCAACTACATTAATTGTTATTGGTACAAATGCCATCTGACCCAGACCTAAACTTTTCACTTAATAAAGTACGGACTGATGATAAGTTTAGGTTTTGACTGTAGGGCTAAATCAAACAAAAACACGTAGGGGAAGCATGGACTAAAAGTCCCAAAAATGTATTATGCATGCACACACTACACTACACTGCCACCTTGTATGCTCTTAAAGGTTGCTTTGACTATTCTTTTCTGCATTATGACTTAGCAAGGATGGTGGGACCAGAGCTGCAGGGATATGCACATGCTAACTGCTCCGGTGAGACACTGCTAGTAAGAGGGTGCTCTGGGAGAGTGGTCCAGGCTTAGAACAGCGGCGCCTTTTGTGTCTGCCGCTTTCTGAAGGTTATTTATAAACCCAGTTAACCCACGGCACATTCCTGGCGGCCATAGGCAGAGCTGCACCTCACCCATGTGTGTCCTCTTTGTCTCTGGAGCTCCATCCGACTGTCAAGATCAGGAATGAGGTAACTCAGTGCTGCTCACATCTGGTCTAATGAAGGAGACAAAAAAAAAAGATGGTGATTTTCTGTGCCATTTCCTGAGTTGCGTGGAAAACCATCAAATTTTTCTTTTTGCTTTAGCGTTTAATTTTCTCTTGGCTGTTGCATTTTTATGACCACTCCTTGTGGTCTTCCATGACTCATGGGAGAGCGACCATCCTTGGCAAAAGATTGCCCGGTTGAATGTTAGCCTATTACTGAGCCCGACTACTTTTGAAAAGTGCAACATTCTGTCTCTGTCTGTTTTTCTAAATTGCTTGGGACTTCCTCTTCTAAGTGGAAAACATTTATCACCAATCCCTGGAAAGCTTTTGAAAGCCAGCGAGGGAAGGCAATATATGCAGGTTTTACTCGTTAGCAGGACAGCACATTTGTTATATTTTGACTGTGGATCACTCTCAGGAAATTTAGTTTAATCACGTTTCCTTATGTAAGATGCTTGCTTACTTGCTTGCTTAAAACAAACCAGGCACTGATGAAGATATGGGATACAGTTGTTGTTTCATGCACTGGCAGCCCAGGAGAGTTATTTGAGGTTCATCCTCCTCTTCCTCTTCCATTTTGTTCTGGCTGCAGTAATGTGCAGGTTTCCTGTAGAGAAATGTTGGAGGAAGTCCAAGTGCTGACGGACACCCCTTCCCTGCTTTTTGAACTAAACCCCATTCTCTTACTACACCGAGACCGTGACCCAAGGGTGTCAGTGTAGTAAGGGAAACTATTGTCCCTTTATTAATTTTAATTCCGGATTAAATTATCTGACTTCCAGTGGTTACTCAGAAGGAGGCTGTTTATTTTGAGTACAAACATAAAGATCTGTTGCTCTGACCATTTTTTTATTTTGTGCCTCTAAAAGGATTGAACGGATCCTTAAAACACAAAGCTGCTCCATATTTTTTTCCATTACCTTCCCGATGGCAGCTGTTAAGAGTTTTCCCCTCCTTTTTTAAACATTGAGACTGATTACAAACCTCAGGGTCTGCCTTTCTCCTCCTTGCAGTCTGAAATTTTTAAAGTGGACTCTAATTTGAAAAAGAAGATCTCATCCCAGCAAGGCAAGGCAATGTCTTTGCTAAGCTTCTTTCTTTGAAATAGACTGTTGATGACATGGATTACATGCAGTTGTGAAGTTGACAAGACATTTTGGGAACTGTAGAAAGTTGCATTTGATCAAACTGTTGTCATCTATGACTGTGAAAATGCATAATATGACTGGACACCCAACATGTCATGTTTGTGACATTGTCTTGTTTGATCGTAATCTATAACGCCTAGCTTAGAGAACCGAATTTTATTCCACAGAGCTGCAGTTTTCATCATGACCAGAGCATTTGTTTTTCACTTTTATAACTACTCCTTCTGTGCCAAGTTGGCTGCCACGTTGGTGTGATATACGCCAATCAGCCACAACATGAAAACCACATTGCATTGGTCTACCGCATGCTGCCAAGACTGTTCTGACCATTGACTAAGGACCGCTGAGGGTGTCCTCTGGTGCGGAGCACTGGGACATTGGCAGTGGATCCATTGGGTTCTCTTTGTCTTCAGTGGTTCTGTTACATCCCACGAATGCTTGATTGGAATGCCATCAAAGAAGTCAGGAGGCCAAGTTATTTGCAAGAGAGGAGAGATGGTTTGCTGGTTATGTTTCATAAAACTAAATAGCACTTTAATGTCTTTATAACACACTGCAACTTTCAAAATGATCTTTTAAATTTGCAAACATTGTATGTGTCATTTGTGACATTATTTACACAGGCTCAATACAAAGATTGGAGATAGGGAAGCTCTACCTCTCTATAAAACCAATGATTTAAAGAATATGCCTCATGTTGCCAGAGAAACCCATGATCTTCTGAAATAAGATATCAGAAGAGTCTGTAAGAAGCGAAGGCTTAGCAAGGGCTGGTGACCTCTGCCCGCATCAGTGGGAGGCCTCAGATCTGTCTGTCAGGCTCGTGGAGCTGAATTACAAACACACCGCCAGGGCACACGTTCTTCTAATTCTGCCCCTTTCTTTCTTTTGACACTCCAAATGCAGACACCGGATTGCTTGCTCTACCTCTGTGAATAGAGGCAGGACTACAGTTTAATTCTTGGCTGTGTTTTTGTCAGAGTCTTTACCGACATGTACCAAACAAATCCCACTATAAGATACCTTTGAGTCGACTACATGGGGACCTGTGGGGAGATTACTGAATGTTTGTCCACTCTGAATTTTATTACCCATTTTCTTTTTCCCATGTAAGAGTTTATTTTTAAAGCTGAGAGATTTTGTTTCAATGCAGGTCAGGGTCCTGTTTCAGAAATCCTGAAGTAACTTATCCTGAGATAAGTTTGGAGTTCCAGAACAGTTCATTAGAATTAGTGTAATCAAATCTGAATATATTTGCTTTCAGTTAAGCGTGTGCAGTAAGAAAGTGTTTAAAAAAAAACAAAACATCATCAGTGGAAGTCTGATATGAAGAGTCACCATGGAGATGAGTAAAGAAACAGCAGAGTCTCCATTAATTCACTGGTGATAGAAATATGAACATATGCTAATGTGGACCCTT
>KV751316.1:9748666-9762398 GCA_001698575.1 Mola mola
TGATAAATGCAAAGGAAAGATCATTTTGTTCTTTCGTTTCTTCCATTTACTGGCTTTTGCATGCACAAAGGCTAAGTTAACTTTATTGGTGTTACCCATTCATTGAAGAATTTATTAGATTTTGTGGGAAGCAGCGGTGACTGTGATTCAACTCTTCATGGCTTTATATTCCCACGTTCAATTTTGCATGTGAAGCTCAATGACTATTTTTAGCGAGCAACGTGCTGTAGGGACATCAACGCTGGCCCGTCTGGATGGTGTCCACCGTCTTTGATGGTTCCCTGACTTTTCCTCTAGCTCCACCGTGAGGTTCATATTTGTGGTTAAGTTAGCATGCTAACATGCTAATCTAAGATGGTGAACAAGGAAAGCATTATAACTTCTAAAGATTGCATTGACTTTGCCTACTAAACCTCAATATATCCATTTTCCATTTCTCCATAGCATAAACATTTTAAAATAATGAGATTATGACGAGTGCAGGGCCAAGTATAAAGTGATGAGGAATTGCTGTTGAGAATATGGAAAATTTCACAATCGTGACTTTTCCCCAAGAAATCAAAGCTGACCTGAGAGACGGCTCAGCCCGTACTCATCCCGGACCCTGAGGCCATTGGGGAGGTCCGTTACCGTTCTCAGTCCAGGCCTCATCGTGCAATCATTGTCTTCAAAATGCCACAGTCCATCCATAATCAGAATAAGCGTGACATGGCCCAGTAGGTTCCACACGGTAAACACAGCTGTGAGAGCAGGCTACAGCAGAGAGAGGCCCTTTGTCTTTTTTGTTCTGAGCCGAGCTGCAGAGGGCGGGGGACTCTGGAATGGCTGCACCTCACTAAAAGCAGTTTACACAAGCGCAGAAGGCAAACAAAAGAAGATGCATGACTTCCTTACAGGGGCGAAGGCTGATCCAAAAATTTTATCTTCTCATATCGGAGTGGCTGGATAGGCCATGGATTGTGGAATTTTTTTTCTCTTTGTGGTTTCTTTACACTGCATGATCTATGAGCTCCATTAGCTACGGCTGCAGGAGAGCGTGCAAGACAAAGCTTGTATTTGTAGTAGCAGAATCGAGCTGCACTTCATTCGTGACAGCTTACAGCTGTGACTGTTACGTGGTACGTGTATGGTGATTTGCTGCATCATAGAACGGGCTTCATTCAGAGGAAGTTAGCCACCGACAACATGCCACACTGCAGCTCATCTGTTCCATCTGCTAGCAGTTTTGCAAAGTGGAGGTCACAGGATTCATCTTGGCGTACTTATCCTTTTTAGGTAGCAGCACAGCCAAGCTGTTTGATGAGAAGTCCTGAGAGCTGATTGTGTGGTGTGATTCATTAAGCAGGTATAGCTGAAGATTTTCTGCTAACTGGGTAGATGCATCAAAGAGGCCAGAGAGCACAGTGTTCTACATGTAGCAGAAAATCCACCCAAAGAGGCTTTATGACAAATCCACAATGGTATACAAATCAGGAACTGATCAGAAAAAAGCTCATCTGTGATAAATTGAGCTCTTTGTTGCAGTGCCACCCGCTGGCCCTTCCTCGTTGGTTCTGAATTTTGCACTTTCATCTTTTCCATATGAAACTGATCTTTAATCTCTGCGAGACAGCAAACAGAGCTGAGGGGAAATCAGGTCATGCTGTCATGAGGAAAGGAGAATGCCGCAAATAGATAGTAGCTGGACACATCCAATAAGTTAACACATGATATCCATTTGAGTTAGAGGAGATATGACTAGACTGACGGATCTCTGTTACAGCGGGAATGCTTGTTTCTAGAAGGCTGTTTTTTTGAGGAAAAACTCAGAACTGAAGCAGAGTTATTAAACATTTTCTACTCACGCTAAATAATTAATGGACCTGTCAAGTGTTTTTGAAAGAAGCCTGCTTGTGATTCATTCCCGTTACCTACGACTACACGAGTTGTAATCATGACTTGTTCAAGGCGGAAAGGTGTCACGGAGCCTCGGGCAGATCACGGTTGGCAAAATTAATTGTAAAAAAAATCCAATCTTTTGTAACGCATTCCTTCATAACTGTGCTGCTCTGCAGTGTTACTCACCCCCTGATGAGACTTTTTCTGACGAAATTGAGCATGTGGTTTCGGGTGGGGGGGTTGTTGATGGAACCCCACCTGGTTCCTTCCTTCCTTTTCGCGCTGCTGGATGTGTGACTAAGCAGCAGCTCTCTGGTCTCTCTGGGCAGGCTGCCTGCGAGGAAGACAGGGGAGACTTCCGTATTCTCTTTCAAGAAGTGTGAATTAATAACGATTGTGCCAGGCAGTTGTGAATGTTATGGAATAATCTTAATGAGCTGTAGTTCATGTAATGGCGCTGTTCTAGTTTCCTCTTGCCAAAAGCAACCCTGAACTGGAGAAAAGTTTGTTCGCTTTGAAAAAAAATAGTTAAAACAGAATGTGATTGTTTGCTTTATGACCTATACTTAGTACAAAGGCAGTATATTTAATGTGAATGATGATTTATGTAAAGGTATCTTTATTCTGAACCTGATGTCGGCAGCATAAAACACTGGAAAAATTGCATAATGCTCCCAAAACATCACTTTGGAAGATTCCACAGGTGATAGAATAATGATGGAGTGTGGGAAGGTTTCCAAATCAAGGATGGGGCAAAGTTCACTACTTTCACACAGTGGTATAAACAACTTAATTTAACTGTCTTTAACTGTTGTTTTTATTTATTTTTTTTTTAGCTAATTGTGAACTGTGTGAACTGAATCATGCAACTCATCCTCAGCATCTGACAGGGCCTCATTCTCCCCACTCTCGCCACCCGCTGGTAGAAGTGGTGTGTGGGTGACTTCCTAAACTGTTTGAACTAAAATACATACAATGCATACACCCCAGGTAATAATGTGGTATATTACCATTAAAACTAAATATAAACCAAATATGAACTAATGTATTATGCTACCCCACCCCCCCAACTGTGCTCACTAAATATTGGCTTGGTCAGTTCATTAAATCGTCTTTACTTTCATTTTGATTCATTCGTTCCTCATTTAGAGTTGACCAGTCGGTTTTAAGTCCTTTAAAAGAAAAACACAAAATTGCATAGTGTAGTTTTTTTTTTAAAGGCTATACATAGAATGCACAATGAATTCACACTATAAATTCAGTTTAAATACAGCACAGAGTGAAAATATACTGTGTGATTTGTTCATGCATTATATTTTGGTCTTTTTATGGGGCAAAGTTGCTTATTTTGGGCTTGTTTTCATAGATTTGGTTGTTTGTTTCTTTCATGAGTTCTGACAACACTGAATTGTTCTCTCTCTTAACCTTTAAGTTGAAACAAAGCTATATTTGCACAGTTCCCCTTGAAGATTGCGTATGTTGTTGAGTTGTGACCAGGGGAACCAAACTGATGTTGTATGTGAATAATATAAAGAGGCCTTTAATGATGAAATAAAATCTTGGAGCTCCTTGTGCAAAGAAATATAGCACTTTTCTCAAAGAGAGAAGAAAACAACTTAAATTATATAACACAGACAGCTTCATAAGGATCTTTTGTAGTCCAAACATTTTTGAATTCCTTTGAAATGTGATCAGTAAGCCCCTGTTCTGAATGGGATTCTGACTTTACAGCAAAGCCATTCTCAGCAGATGTCCTTGTTATCTGCTGCTGTCGTTCCCATGAGGAGTAAAATATGTATGAGTAACGTACCACCGCTGCATCAGGTTGTTTTTTTTTTTTTCTTCTTCTTTTCTTCTCAGGATGACATGACTGACTCACTGCGGGACTATACGAACCTCCCGGAGGCAGCACCTCTGCTCACTATCCTGGACATGTCGGCCCGAGCCAAGTATGTGCGCGACGTGGAGGAGATCACGCCAGCTGTGGTGGATCAGTTTGTCAATGACTTCCTGGCTGAGAAGCTCAAACCGGAGCCCATCTAGAGAGGAAGTCCAGATGTAAAATGGACATATTATGCGAGACTGACTCCATCGTGGAAACCCCGACCCGACCCGACGCCACTCGCCCTCTCCAGCCTCCCACTTATCCCTCCCACCTGCTCTGTCAGACTGTTTAGAGAGAAGTCTCACTTTTACTGACATTTTAACATTTTTTTAGACATGTTCTTCTTTCCATGGAGTCCTCTTTCTCCTTTGGTGCCTTGCATTGATGAATAGTCCCTACAGTAATATATATGAAGATTCTGATGGTTCTTTTTATTTGTTTTGGCCTCAATTTATTTTTTAATTTTTTTCACTCGATAGCTTTTCAGACCTCCAGAGCAAAACCAGAGACTTACCCAGTGGACCTACTTATTCAGCTGTGTCTTCACATTGTGTTTTGTCTACGAGATCCTTGATATTTTTGCCTTCTAAATGATGACGAAGAATAAAATGCTTTTTTTTTTTTTTTTTAAAAGTTGTAATTCACATTTAGTGAAAATGTGCTAAACCTCAGTTGGATGTAGCCGTAAGCCTTTGTAGCCCTATTTAAATAAAAAGTTTGACAGGTGCACATAGAGTGAAGATCACGTTACACCTGCTTGTGACAATTACTGATATTTTAAACCCCCTGTGTCTCTGAGTCTGTCTGTTTACGTGAGTGAAAGTCATCTCTTGCTGGTTGTTTATGATGGTTCTCATCTCAAAGTCATTATGAGGATTTTCTGTGAAGGTCCCCTAATAAAAAAAGTTATTTCTGAAGGCACAAACTTGGCATTGGAAAGAAGCGATGAATGTATAAATCCCTGTATTCTGTTGCATCATTCTTGACCTCTCACACCCATTAAAAATTCACTGGCAAGCACAGTGCAGTTCCTTTTTCTGTTGATTTAAAAATAGCTCTTGGATATGTAAAATGCACACAACGCGACGACTACCAGCTCCTTTTGGTATAAGTGTTTAAATGAGACTCGTGGGCCCAAGCAAAGTTCATTTAAATGTTGCATTCGTTATGAATCTATATGCGGAGGACTGAGTTTTGCTGGTGCAGAGTTCAGGTGTGTATGTCTATAGAATAAGGATGGGCATGAGGAGAGGGCAGGTATCTATTTCAGGCCTTTAGAGAATTATTAGGAGGGAGAAGTAAGAAGTGGATGCTTTTTTTTAAAAACGTGTATAATGCAAATACAGATTGTTGCATCAAAAAGTTAGCTTTCCTTTACAAAACATTTTCTTTAGCTTGGCGACAGAATTAATGATTCTGGTTACCTAGTATTCTACTGCACATAAAGGCAGCAGTGGTGAGGCTTAGGTAAAGAGCTACTGAAAGAACTGAAATACATGACAACCTAACACATTTTTAATTCCAAACATGTTTGGTATTTGTACCTTTATTTTGTAGTTTACCTATTTGAACCTGAAAAACCAAATCAACTAACAGTAATAAAAAAAAAAATTAAAAAAAGCTTTAGCTGTAGTGATGCTGTGGACCTGGATGATTACTAAAGACAATCAGCAGATTACAATGAAAGTAAGTTTTATATGCAGCACTATAAACAAATACACAAAAGGGACACGGGGCATAAAATTCCAACAACTGACAAATCCTTATGATTTTATTGATTTAACATAGCAGCATGTAAACTGGAAATATGCATTTTCCTGTTCAGTCTGTGGTAACAAGGTGTACAGAGTTCACAAAATGATATTTAAAGTGAAAATCATGAAAACTGCTGTTTCCACTTCCTCCCAGATGTTTGCATTACTTTTAAGAGTTGCTTCCTGCCCTCAAACAGAAGTATGCTGGTGGCCATGGCTGAATTCAAGCTGTCCACGTCAGGAACGATGGGGATATAGAGCCTGTGACCGGCTGTTTTTTCAGCCAACTGGACTGCTTCTAGGCTCAGACCCTGCGTCTCTCCACCCACCACGACAGCAGAGGGACTTTGAGCCCAGGTATCATGGTACAGTCTCATGTCCACTCTGGGAAGGTCCAGTCCCTCAAATTCACAATCTGAATCTGAATCAGAATCCGAATCCGAATCCTCATGGCGCATGTTTCGGCGGTTGGGCCGTGTGCTGACCCAGCCGTAGTCTCCCGCTTTGGAGGTTTTGTGAGACGCATTAACTTGTGAATCCTCAGTTTCTCTAGTAATTTCATGGCCATAGCTGGTGTCAGCCACATGCACAGTCACAGCTTTAGGGAGGTGACTTTCGATATCATCCCAGCTCAGGCTAGGGATGATGGGAAGTCGGAAATGTGCACCCATTGCTGCACGCAGAACTTTAGGCTCCCAGGCATCAACACAACCTGTAAGTGGACAAAAAACAACATAAAAAGCAATCAAGCCGAGGAATTCAACTTGTTTCCACCTTTATTTAAAAACATACCTTTGGTGAGCAGGACGTTATGGCAGCCAGCAGCAGCAGCACATCGCAGTATTGTCCCGAGGTTGCCAGGGTCTCGGATGTTGTCACATATAAGGGACAATGGCACTGAATGACCCCTGTTTGCAAAGTCCATCCGGGATGGATCCGGCCGAGAAAATATGGCTGCAGAAGAAGAGGCTAAAGTCAACAACAACTCAAGAGTTTCTGTGTGTGATAATGAACCAAAACGAAGAACGTGACCCTCACCGATCACCCCTTGTGGGGCCACAAGGTCAGACCAGATCTTGATGTCCTCAAACTTGACTTTGATTAGTGTGGCCCTCTTCAGTTTGTCTAAGGGCAGCTCTCTGAGACGATCGGCTGAACTGAAGAACATCATCTGTGGCGTGGCTCCGGCGTCCAGGGCGTCGCAGATCAAACGTCTGCCCTCCAGGAGGATTTTGCCCTGGTGCTCCCGAAACGTCCTCGAGCGAGCTACACTAACTACCCTCCTGAAGGACAAGCAAGGGGACACAAAGAGGCAAAGCTGGATTAAAGGGAGCGTGAATTTGAATTACATTTTGAAAACAGTAAAGGTTATTGGAAGCTTGAGTGTCCAACTGTAGGAAAACCTGACAAAGACGAACATCACACTATTATAAACGTGGCAAAATTAAAATATTGCTTTTAAAACTTCAAAAGGTACTGATGAGTGAAGAATAAGTCTGCTTTCTCCACATTTTTCAACAACTGTCAACAGGATATCTGTATGTTGGCTACCAATTTCAAAATAATATAGTTTTTGTTTACCTTATATTTCTGAATTATTTTTACTGAGATATTACTGTTTAAGAATGATTTTGATACTTTAGCTGGATTGGATGGAGATTACAACTATGCTACATGAAGCTTGATATTTTGATATACCAGTTTAATAATTTACATTGATGTATAGTGTTAGTTTCTTTTGTAAGATCAATAATAAACTTTCATAAATTCTATTTAAATTTTCACATAAATGTAAATATTTTGTTTTTTTTGTTTTGTTTTTTTTAGCTGTGGGCCATAATCATCAAAATCCAAATAGTAAAATGCTTTAAACATATTAGTTTACCTGTAATGAGTCAAGAATAAATGTTCACTTTCTTGAATAAGTGATGGAAAAACTATTTTTGATGAATATATATATATATATGTGTGTGTGTGTGTGTAAACGTGGATCATTTGTTCCTGAAACATAATAAAGTAGAATGTAGGGTAGCTTAGAGTGTAAAGTGTAATTGTGCTTTATTGGAGAGGCAGTGCAGCGGTGGCCTGAGACAAGGCACTGAGACTCACCCCAGTCTTTTATCTCCAAGGAAAGCCCTCTCGAAGCGCAGCCCATCTATGTGATTCTTACTCCCACCAATGTGACCATCCTTTACAGCTGACTGCAAGGTGCTCCTCGCCTTGACAGCCTCGCTTTCTGTCGCTGCGTCTCTTACGTCCTTCTCCATTCTGACGTGCTGCCCCGCTGGCCGAGTCTGAGCGGTCGCTTTGGGGGTTTTATCCGTTCCGTCCTCGGGAAACAGAACTCTGACGGGGTTCCTCCTCAGTCCGCGTACGTACCGTTTTGGCTCCACAATAATATATCTTCCTCTGTTTGCAAGTATATGCCGTTCTATAGCAACAAGACATATCATGCTTCTCATGTACGCCGCCATGTTTGCCCCGTTTCTTCTTCTCTTGTTTGGTTAAACCGTGTAGGCTACAGAGCTCAGGCCACCAGCTGTCGTGACGGGGAAACTACACTTATCTGCGCATCTAAAATTAACATCGTGTATCGTTGATAATTCACTGTGCGGGGATTAAAATGGCCGAAGTCATTAGCAATAATAAATTACAATAGTTGTCATCATAGCCTAAGACCCAATCTGTGCTGAAGGGGTAACAACAAGAGACTCCTCAGTGGCTCCACTGAAACCTCGCGAGAATATGTAACAAACTAGGCGATACCACTTCTATGAATGGACAGGAAGTGAAAGTTTGTTTATTTTGAGTAAATTAGCTGCCTGTCTGCAACATTAAAACACTATTCTGTGTATCATCTTTAAACAGCTGAAATACAATGTGGGGGAAATATCTGTGATAATCACCGGTGGTTTGCTGTTTTGTATTTAACACCGACGTGTGAGTTATGTCCCCTACCAATAGAAGACAGACTAATCGATCGTGCAGGGAGACTAATCTATCCATCTCCGGAGAGGCGGCTGCAGATACCTGTGGACACAGAAGGATGGCTTCCAGACGAGCACTGCACTTCGTCTTCAAAGTGGGCGACAGGGCCAAAACTGCCACGTTTTACCGAGATGTTCTTGGGATGAAGGTACGTTTTAGCCATCGACCGGCTTGTTAACGAGAGGCTGGTCTGTGGTGGCACAGCGTTGCGTAGTTACTTTAGATCTTTTCTATTATTTAATCGGCGGGTGTTTTAGTAAACACAGATGTCTTCTTGTCTATTGTAGATTTTGCGTCACGAAGAGTTCGAGGAGGGCTGCAAAGCGACGTGCAATGGGTATCTGAGGCTGCTCTGACTGAACCTGGTCCTCGCACAGCATTTAAGAACGCAGGTTACAAATGTAAGTTGACCCTTTCCCTCATCGTGTTTCCACACAGCCCCTACGATGGCAAATGGAGCAAAACGATGGTCGGCTTTGGTCCTGAAGATGAGCATTTTGTTGCGGAGCTGACCTACAACTACGGAGTGGGAGAGTATCAGCTGGGCAATGATTTCTTGGTGGGTCAAAGTTCACTCACAGGGGACAACAAGATGTTGTGTTCTGTAGTTAGAAAAAAAATCAGTATTTTCTCTTTGTCAGGGAATCACTCTGCAATCCAGCAAAGCTGTAAACAACGCAAAACGCCTGGGCTGGCCTGTGACGGAGGTAGGAGAGGCTCTGTATGTGACCCAGGCCCCAGGAGGGTATCCCTTCTACCTGGTGGACAAGGAGCAGCCCTCCGCTGGTCAGTGCCACTCTGACTTCTATATTACTGCTGCATTTCATCACACGTACACGTTAAAATAACAAACGTGGACGTGTTACAGCTTCAGAGATCCAGAGAGCTGTTTTTAAAGTGGTATAAATGCGTTTACGTGCCCATACGGTGTTTTTATGTACTGCTACAACACACATCAGGGCCCAGATGAGCTGTCAACATCCCAGCTGAGCACTTTAGCTTTCATTCTCCTAATGAAAGTCTCCAAAAACACAACTTCTGACAGCTTGAGTCTATGTAAAAGGCCTAAGGAACCAACCGTGATGGCTTGTGGGGGTGGAGGAGGTCACTTATGTTTCAAAAAAGGTGAATAAACAACAAAATGGAAAAAAAAAAAAGTACTATTTTTAATTACATCATCTCAGAATTTCCAAAACGGTGCCTCCTTACAAATTACAATATATTTTTGGATATCTAATAAATTATTAATAGGTCATTTTAATCCTTTGACTTATTTCTCTAAAGGAAATTTTCATGTAGATAGCCTTCAAGCATTACTGACCTGAAATAAATTGATCTGTGTGGCCCACTGCAGGTGTATAAACCTGCCACCTTTTTCCATTTTTAACTTCAGTCACCGATTGGCCGTAACCTTTTCAGACCCCGTGCAGAAGGTTTGTCTCGGCGTGTCGGACCTCCAGAGATCGACCCACTACTGGACGGAGCTCCTGGGTATGAAGGTGATGGGAAAGAATGAGGAAAACAAAACTGTGCTGTTGGGATTTGCAGACTCTCAAGTGAGTCAGTTGATTCAGTTATTATTTTTTCCGGGATGTACGGTTTAGTCTCAACGTTTCCGTCACGTTTCTGTGTTGATGCAGTGTAAACTGGAGCTCCGTGATATCGGTGGGGCGGTCGATCACAGGACAGCGTTTGGGAGAATAGCGTTTTCATGCCCTCGGGAGCAAGTAAAATAGTACTCAATGGATTGTGTTTGTTGATGCTGGAGAGGTGGATATCATTGTCATCAGAATGTCTGATTACGCTCCCCAGCTGCCTGACCTCGAGGCCTTGATGAAAATGGAAAATCAGAAAATCCTCACCGCATTAGTCAGCCTGGACACTCCTGGAAAAGCCACGGTGGAAGTGGTTATCTTGGCTGACCCGGTAAGCACATCACCATCACGACGCTGCAATGGAGTGAGTCAGATATTTTAACTGGCACATTTTCTTCTCAGGATGGTCATGAGATCTGCTTCGTGGGTGACGAGGCCTTCAGGCAGCTGTCCACGGTGGACCCCAAAGGAGAAGACCTGCTCGATAAGGTTGCTGCTGCAGTATTTTCCTCTCTGTGGTGAATCAGCAGCATGACGTGGATATTTACAGTGCTCTTTGTGCTTTTATGTTCTTAGGCCATGGCCGAAGATAAAAGCAACGAGTGGTTTGCCAAACACAACAGGCAGAAAGCGGCTGCATGAACTGCCTGGAGGAGAAAAAAAAAAAATCACATCCCACTGATATCTCTCCGGTTCACTTGATGATGAGTTGCTGTGCGAGGCACCTGTAGTATAAATCTCCCTGAGATGACAGTCCAGTTATCCTTTGGCTCGCCGTAGGAGATTTATTTTTCCATGGAAGAGCACCATGTGGACATTTTTCCCAATAAACATTGTTCCTTCAGTCATACAGAGATCAGTTTCATAACTTTTGTTTTTTGGTCTATACGTTTGCATTGCATTGCTCATCAGTTGTTTTTTTTTTACTACATTCATTTAAAATACTTTTTTTTTTTTTTTCTAAAGGAACACAGCATATATTGACAATTTTCAACAATACGGTGTATGAATTAAGTCTTAGTGTTGACAATGTGCTGAAGTAGTGCTGCCCCACATGAATCCAAACAGCTTAGAAAAGCACGTCAGCCTTGTTTTTACCGATAAACGCGCTCAGTAGCTGCCAGGACCGATATTTTGGTCGTGTTTGGGTTTAAACACTAAATCTAATCTTTAGATAAGAATACTCAATGAAACTGGCCCTTTTAACGTCAAATATTGTCGCTGTGTGTGTATTCCCTCTGTTTTAGGATAATTTTTTGAGTAAACTTTCAGTTGTAGTCTTATTTTGGTTCGCCAGTGGGGTCGGCTCACCTCCCCTCCGCCAGTCACGGTTCTCGGCTGCGAGTCAAACGTGAGCAGCCAGCAGAGCCGAGCGGGGCGGACCGGGGCGGACCGGAGCGGGGCCGGGCTCTGTCCGAGGCAGGGGAGAGCGAACTGTCAAATGAAACTGTCATTTGCAGCGCAGTGCTGTGACGGGTCAAACTTGTAATATGTCGGGGTGAGTGCGCTTAATTCTTGACCGGGCGGATGGAAGTGAAGCGATATACAGTAGTTGTTGGCACAGAGTGTTGAGCTTTGTACCGGTGTCGAAGCTAAGCTAGGTTAGCCGTAGCGTTAGCATGCTAACAGATTTGCTAGTGATTTTTTTGAGGTGTCGCGGTGGCAAACGTCGTTAGTTACTTCACGTTTGGCGTGTGTGGGTTAACATTGCTACTTCCACGGCAATGAGTCCCTGGCTATGCCGCCGGTGTGCAACGAACAAGGACCAAGTTAAGGTGAAGGTTTTCGGTACAACTGAGTGATAAAGTTTAGCTAGTTTTAGGTTTGTGACTACACTATAGTTAATGAGCAATGTTAGCACCGTGAGCCCAGCTGGTAGCGTTGGGTGATAAACAAGGTTCCGAGCAAATTTTGCTTCTGCTTGTCACATTCTTAGGCAATTATTGATTAATGTTGTCTGGCAGCCACCTGCACGTAAGGCGTGTTAAAGCCAAGGTACACCTCTCCCTCTGTGACAGCCGCTGAAAGCCGAGGAGCTGCCAGACTCATGTCCGGGATTTGGGTGTAAACAACAAGGGACACAATGTCTCTCTTTCCGGTTTCCTTCTTTCTAATTCTTCTGCTTGGAATTGTGTTATACGCCACTTTCAGGTAAGAAATGTGTTCTGTACCTCGATCAACTTTAACCTGAAACTGCTTACAAGATTTCACCCAGGATTTCCCATACTTCAGAAACGGGCATTCTGGGCTAACTGTTACTTTGCCTCCTGCCCTTGTTTCTAGGTGGCTCATATCTACCTTAGCTGTGCGAGTCTTCCAGTCTGCACTGAATGCTGAGCTAAAGATTAAATCAGTAGGGCTGTTGTCAGTCCAAGGAGTTAGTATCCAGTTTCACCCCCAGCATACTCTGGTGAGTGCACATGACCTTCCTTCAGTGCAACTGCTCCCTTATTAAGGGAGGATATTCAGTCCGAAATATATCAGTGGTAGCTTTTTAACTTTCAATTGCTTAACAGTGGCTCTATTCATGACAGGAAATTGACAGAATATGGATTTCAAGTAAACTTCTTAACCAGGATTTGCCGTAAGTTGTTGCTTTTTTTTTTTTTGGTCAGTTTATGATGAAAGCTTTGAGCAGATCAGTTATAGACACTAAACCCCTCTACATGTAAACATTCTGTTATGTTAGATTAAGATTAGCGCCTGTTTGTCTTTCAGGAGATACCTGGCATTGTGTGTAGGGGAGACGCGGGTCAGGTTTGATTTGCAGGCCCCGCTCAGACCTTTGGTGAAGAGCAGCCATGGGAAAAAGTCTGGGAAGGTCTCAGTCAGCCCCACGACGCTACGCTTTCTGTCGCAAGTATGGATCCGTGCCATGGGTCAATCTGTGGGTCTGATTTTGCAGGCAATATCTAAACAATACCTTGTCTTGTGTTTTTAGCTGCTGTCCTTCCACATCAGCTCAATCAATGTGATGGTGCTGAACGTGGCGCGGTCGGAGTCACTATGGCACATGACTATCACAGGCATCACGTTGTTACTTGACCATCAGAGTAAAAGGTGACTGCTCAGTTCACAATGTCATATCTGCCTGACACGGATCGGATTGCACTGTTGAATTTAATGGAAAATAAGTGACAGCATAAGATGATGTTTGTCCAATGTTTTTATATTTAATTTCATTACAGGCTGGCATGGGACTTCTCAGTTGGACAGCTAAGCAGCAAAGTGCTCAAAAGCAGCCAGTTGGTAAGTTCTAATGTTTTCACTGAAACAGAAGGTTGGGGTTGAATGTGTGTAGCCAATGTTCTCTTTGTTGTAGGATATATGTTTAGCTGAAGTTGCTCTCAGCCTGCTGCTGTCTGGAGATGTGAGCCTGCCAGAGATGAAGCCCAGTTGTTTGTCCCTGAATGTGAGGACACTTATAGCAGAGCTGCATGAGGGACTGTTTCTCAGTCAAATCCTCCTGCCCCTGTCACCCAAAGCAAGCGTCCATAATGCATCCGGTGAGCAAACACAGAGCATTATTTCTGAAACATCAAAACAGTTATTAGGATAATTTAACAAACTATGGTCATGACAATCCTGTACTGTTCATCTTACATGTGGAATGATGGACTGCAATTTGAACA
>KV751316.1:9762431-9777089 GCA_001698575.1 Mola mola
ATGAATTATAACCCTGATGACAGTAATGGTTGTTTTTCTGCTGTCCTTACATCAGTGTTATAAGGCTTGTTCTAAAAATGACTGGACATGTACCATTGTCTGATATTTTTAGCTGAAAATTTGGCCAGGGTCATTTCATAGAGTTTTGTTGAACTCAGTGTGTTTTTGAAATATCTGGACACTTTGACAAAAAAAAATATGGGATCATTACATACCAAAATTTTCAAAGGGGTCCTCTTTGTGATTGAACTAGAAAACGTTCCAGTTGCAGAATATTGCAACATTTTTAATTAAATAAAAGTGTGATTGTATTTACATGCTTGATTTTTATTTTGTGTCCTCAAACATTTTACTAATTATTTAGCTTCTTCAGATTAACAGGTTACTTCTTCTTCTTCACGTTTGTGATACTTTGGATTATATCATGATTTAATGACGTGAATGCTGTTTTCCTTTAGAGTCTGAAAGCACCGAATTCATCCAAACCGAGGCTGTGGAGCAGTTTCATCAACTGATTCCTCACAAGGTCAATGTCGAATTTGATAATACAAATGTGACGCTGTCCATGCAAAGCCAGAACAGGTGAGTCAGCTGTTTACCATCAACTGCAAATAACTGTTGTTGAGCAACATGATTTCTTATTTAATGTCCTATTAATCTAAACATTTTGATTGTTTTTGCTTCCTGTGCAGACACCTTAACTGGACTCTGAAGTATTTAAAAATCTGCTACGGACGTGATGATGAGCATCTTCACCTTAAAAGCTTCACCCCTGAGCTGCGCTTTCCCCATAGCAGCCTGGAGCTCCTTTTGGAGGGTTAGTGGACAGCTGGGCTCCAGGCAAAATAAAGAGAATTCGAGGAAGAAGAAACAAGCTATGAATTATGCATTCTTTTCTTTTCTTTTTTTTTTTTTGGCAGATGGACTTCTCCTGTCACAAAGTCGGCAAAGAATCCTTTGTGTGAACACTCTGAAGACAACCCTGATGGTGAGGAAGATGCCTGATGGCCACCTTGTAGATCTATGACTCATGTTTGACATTATCGTGACGCTTGTTTTGTTCCATGTAGGTTACATCAATGGAAATCTCTGGGTCATTCACAGTCAACACCTGCATCATCCACTACCGTCACCAGGAGTTCTCACATTGGCTGAACCTATTTCCGTGGGAACAGCTGATCCGCCAGAAAGCCACGCCAAGAAAAAGGCAAGTTGAAGACAAAAGTATTCCTGTTTGGAAGTCAGCACTAGTCTGCAAATATCCCACTGTTGTGAAAATAATAATTTAACACTTTTTCTTTTTACTATCCTCTCTTTCTTATCCACATTTGTGCTCGTGCATCTCTCATCCCATCCTGTGTTGGTCCATGATGTTTTTTTGTGTCGTGCAGTCTGTTAGATTATTTTCCCACCCTTTTTTCCCTCAGGCGCCTTCCTCACCTGGACGCCCCTGTGATGATCACCACTTCAGTGTCCAACATTAATGTATCTGTTCAGCTGGGAGACACAACACCTTTCGCCCTGGGTTTCCTCTCTGTCACTGGAGGTACTGCAAGCTTTTCACATGGCTGCACAGATGCACACATGCACACAAAGAAGCAGATGCACGTCATGTGATGTGATTACTGTACTGCATTGCAAAAGGAGAGCTTTGTTTTGTTAATGTATAACCTCAACAGGCTTTGCTTGGCACTTTTTGATTGTTGACTTTTAAGTCCGGGTACCCAACTCTCCTGTCCCCTCCGGGGTTAGGTTCAGTGTCTCCTTTATTTATTGTTTTGTTGTATTGTTGTATTGTTTTATTGTTTATTGTTTTACTTCGTTCATTCTTCAAGGTTTTTATTCTGTAGGAAACTTTTGGGCTTTCAATGATGCAACACAACGAGGTTTAAGGCTTACTCATTACCTTGCAATCCTTTTTTCAGCTTTTTTTTTTCACAACACTTGCTTATGTTTCTTCTCACTGTTATCCTGCAGTCACTTTTTGCTTTGTGTGTCTGTAGAGCTGCAGCATCTTCTTGACATTAAAGATGACACAGAGAGCCCAGAGTCCCAGAACGTGCACCAGCGGGCCTCACTTACCCTTGACAACTTCTGGTGGAGAGTGGGTCAGGGATCTCATATCCAGCAAGCACCCCACCCTCCTGGTAAACATGTCTGGGGAGAAGCAGTAGTTTTAGATTTACTGAATTTACAGGTAGGAATACATGTTTTCAGGGAGTGTTTTGTCCTACAATACATTTGCAAAACTACATCATTACATTTTATTAGCGAAATTCTATGAAGTGCCAAGTTCTTTCTTTTATTCTTTGCATTATTGATTTTAAAGATAGATTTTTCTGAATTCCCTGGGTTTTCCAAGCTTCAAAGCAGAATAGTTTTAGTTGTTTAGTAATTAATTTTACATTGTGGCTGAGGTTTCTGCACTTTCAATTTTGTCCCTCCAGGGCAGTTTAAACCGGTCCCACCTTGAGTCGAGTAGCCACTCCCCAATTTTGAACCTGAGCTCCCGTCTCAGAGGGCTTCAAGTGGAGCTTTCGGAGACGTGTACGTTGTGTCTGTCTCGCCTGCTGTCACTCTTCTGTGTTGACACCAGACCACAGCTGTCAGACGTGGCCTCAGTATCCCCCCCAAGTGATGATGCTGTCCAGCCCCCCCCTTCTTCACAACTGCACCTGCTGTTTAAACTGGACTGCGGTCTGGAGGATGTTAACGTGTTCACACTGTCTAATCTGGCAGGTAAAAAGTGCTTTTTGCTGCACTGCTGGCATTGTTGATAATCATTTGGCTGAAAAGACAGGTACAGTCTAATAGCTAGATGTGATTTCTGTTGAGGTTACATGTTGAATTAATAGGTTGTTAAAGACTGAAAAATAATTAGCAGCAACCTTTTTCTGATTGATTAGTCATATAAATCAAATGAAAATTCCAAACTTTATATAAAGTTCTTTCTTTTACTTTGTCTAATGTGAACAATTCCTTGAGTTAATGGACAGAAAAAGCAAGTCATTTGATGACATATCCTTGGGCTATAGGAAATTATAATTTAAAAACTATTTTATGAAAATAATTACATAAAACTCTCAAGAAATAAAGCAAGCAGGTTAATTGGTAGTAATAGAAAGTAATTAGAGCTGGGTTGAAGAGAATACATAAACAGTCCTTCCTACAAAAGCCTCAGTGCATCCTTATTATTTGCAGAGCCACGGCTGCAGGATGCACAAACATTTCTTCATCCCCAATAGATGTTAACCCTTTAACGCCGATCGTCGCAAATTCGCATCATACCCCTTGCATTCAGACTGCAGCCAAGATAGCATCAGCTTGAAAGCAAAAACACAAATAATTCATTTTTTTAATAATAATTGTAAAAAAATTCAGGCGTCATGGGGTTAAATGTGCCATCCCGACTTTACAGTGTGGTGATGTGAGAAACTTTTAAAGAGTCTTTCTCATCCTGATTCAGGGTTTGCAAATACAAAACGTCCATGGACCAAAATGTCATCATTGAAAACCTGTAATCAACCTTTTTTTGCAGTTTTATAATGGTGGTCAAGGGAAAAATGCTTTCTGGGTCACACAGGATGTTTTTGTAGTTGTAATGACTGAGGGAAAGTGCTCAACTTGGCAGAATCCAAGATGAGCACTTTCATTGTATTCAGATTTAAATGATACACTCATGGCATCAGCTTTTGATTATTCTGTCTTACTTACCTGTGTTTTCTTTAGGAGCTGTGTCTTTGCGTCTGGATACCATCAGAGTCCTGAGCTCTGCAGAGAGCTCCACAGTATCTCTTCGAGATGTCAGCTTGTCAACGATCAAAACGATTACAGAGAACATGGAATCATGTTCCCCTGCCTGCCAAATACCAAACCCCATGCTCAAACTCACCTCAGTAGCCTTCACCTACCACATCACCACCCAAATCTTACAGGTAACCACATCACATCCCACTTTATTCCTATACTCTGAAGAAATGGCAGTTTCATTCATCTTTTGTGTCCCAATCAGGTCCAGTGTGAAGAGGAATTTGCCGTGGAGTGGACACCACCAGACCACATGGTCCTTTATCAGCACCTGACGGAAGCTCAGGCTTGTTGGCATATGCTTTGCGGAGAGAAACAAGAAGATGGTCTGGTCGAAAGTAGAGAGAGTGAAATCAGTTCAGGCTGCAGCAGAGTTCTGAGTGTGCGCATTGAGCTGGCCTGCACTCGTCTAACAGTCCATGTTAGTCAGCAGAACTATATTCTCTTGCACACAGAGGCCCTCTTATTCTCCAAGCATGCCGGTTCCATTCGCATCCTTTCTCCCTCCTTGATCTTCAACTTCGATGGCAACAACATTGTCACGTTTCAAGATCTAGATGTCGAAATGCTCACGGAGCTGACTGAGATGAAGCTGCACAGAGACACCTTCCCCTTCTTCACCACTCCTCACAACTGTGTCTGGGTCCTCACGTGCCCTTCCCTGACTGTCGAGTTCCCCTACCAGTACAATTTCTCAAACACCTTCGACATGGCCATCAGTGTGCAGAAGTGGCTGAAGACTCTGCATCACTCTCCAAAGCAGGCCTCTGCCATTCAGCGACTGCCTCCTGACCTCGTGTTCAGAATCAGACAGTTCTCATTCGTCTTCCTGGACGATATCTTTGAAATCAAGCTGCGAGATAACTATGAACTGATGAAGGATGAGAGTAAAGAGAGTGCGAAACGTCTTCAGCTTCTGGATAAGAAGGTGGCGGATCTGCGCAAGCAGCACGGAGAACTTCTTCCCGCCAGGAAGATTGAAGAGCTGTATAGTTCACTGGAGAAGAAACACATTGAGATTTACATCCAGCGCTCCCGTCGCCTCTACGTTAACACTCCCATGAGGAAGTCCCTGCTGACCTGGACCGTGTCGGACTTGGAGCTTGTGGCCCTGGCTGATCAGTCTCTTAATGGTCCAGAGAGGGTGAGAGAACAGCTGAGGGACATCGATGGGATCAGTCCCTTCCCCAGAGATGGACTCCCTCTGGTGGTCCAGTGGTGCCGCGCTGTCAAGTTTAAACTGGCTGCATTTTTAGGTAAATTCACAACATTTATCGCTGATAGTTGATTAGATTTAGAATGGGACCTTTGAAGTAAAATTGAATGAATGTGCTCACAGTTTTAATCTCCGTTAAATATGATGTCTTCTCCCTCTCTCTGATGTCCCAGTGAGAATACGGGATTACCCTCGTTACCTATTTGAAATCCGGGACTGGAAGCTGTCAGGACGTCTTATTGGGACAGAGCAAGACGGACATGCCAGGGCTCATCGCAAAGAGGTTGTCCCACTCGGTCCACCATGGGGAGATGTGACGGTGCACAGGAACATGCCACCACTCAAGTTCTACTATGATTTTAAATGTGAGTTAATGCTGTGACTATACTGTTCCCCTGAGTTTATCATCTCTCATCGTCAGACGTACCAGCCTCTCCATTCACAGCTTTAGAGTGAATATCTATTCATGTGAAAACAAACATTGTGAAAACAATCTTTGTGTTGAGTGTCACTCATTCTCCTGCCAATGGGAAATTAGAAGGAAATAGGTTTTTTGTTTCTTGAAGTGAATGCATACAATTGTGATTGCTGGTAAATCATAGTAAGTAGAAGGGAATGCAGTTATGACCATTTACATAATTAAATAAATAGCTTGTCTCTCTCAAGCACTAAAGGTTAATATCTTTTGTTGAATGTTCTCTTTGTGCAGCTAACATAAATCTGTACACTATTGTGTGGGGGCCTTGTTGGGATCCTGCCTGGACTTTGATCGGCCAGTCGGTTGACCTGCTGACCAAACCCACAGTCGATCCCTCATCTCCTCTGGCTTGGTGGGACAAAAGTCGTCTCCTCCTGCATGGTCGCTGGGTCATGGACATCGATCAGGCCAATCTTCATCAGCTGGCAACAGAGGTAGAACAACGTGCTAACAGACTCAACCGTTGTGGATCTCCTTTAGATCTGTTAGCATTTATATTCTGTGAAAATTTAACACGATGCACCTGTACAATTTAATACAGTTGTTCTCCCTTAAATTAGATTTTCTATCTCATTCGTTGCACTTTCATAGAGGTATGAATTCAATTATGGCTTTGAGGTGATATTTAACAGTGTTTTTATACTGAACTTCTTAATAATTGGAGCTTTTTATAATATTCTGCATTTTCATGTATGTATATCAGCGGTTGTCATGGGGGAGTCCTTTAGAGGTCCAGTAAAAATTGTTTTTTCAATAATTCTGTCCATAAGTAGCACAATAACATAATGTATTATTATTTTTTATCATAGGTTTCATACACTATGTATAATAATTCAGGTATGGGATGATGGGACAAAAAAAATCAATATGTAGCCAAGTTTATGTATGTCTTATGGCATAATCTGGAACCACATATTTTTATGTTTTAGATTCTTAAACTGGGTCTTGCTGAATCTTGCATTCTGACAGGACCCTTACAACACCACAGAAAACCTGCACTGGGAGTGGAATAAGCTGAACTTTGACTGGAATCCTGGGCAGTTTGTTTTTAAAGGAGATCTGGATGTAAATGTCAGGACAGCATCCAAGTAAGTACAAGCATCAGAGGTGAAATGATGATTAAAGGCAGCTTTTAACTGTTTGTGGAGACTTGTTTTTTAATATAAGTTCTTTGAATCCATTCCAGATATGATGATATCTGTTTTTTACACTTGCCCAACCTGTGTATGATCCTTGACCTCCAATGGCTTTGCCATGGCAACCCCCATGACCACCACGCTGTAATGCTCTGCTGTGCAGAGAATGTTGCCGATGTGACTTCAGGACAACCTCATGACTCCTATCGAGCTTTTCGCTCTGAGAACCTCAACCTCTCCATCACCATGGACCTTAACCAGAACTGTGGCACAGGTGTGTCCCTAGCTCACCCCATTTGAAAAAGCAGTATTATGTTTGTGTCTTCCTGCAGATAACTATATTTGTTCATTGTAGAAGCCTCCGAGCCCAGAGTCCTTCTGTACAGCAGTACCCTGCGCTGGATGCAGAACTTTTGGGCGACCTGGACGGCTGTATCTCGACCAATTTGCAGAGGAAAGCTCTTCCACAGCCTCAGGCCTATCCGCAAGAAGCTGGGTCAGCACTACAAACAGATGTCCTACACAGCTGCATTCCCACAACTACAAGTAAGCTTTTTCCTAGGCTGTCTTCCAGCAGAAGTGCACTATCTGCTTTCTGTTTTTAACATAAGTTCTGCATTTGCAGCCAGTTACACTGCACAGTATGTATCTTGATTCCTGTGCCTTTTAGTCCTAGTCATTTCTTTACACCTATATGTTTACATTACTGCATGTTGTGTGTCTTATAGGTACATTACTGGGCGTCCTTTGCTCAGCAGAGGGGTGTCCAATTGGAGTGCAACAAAGGCCATGTCTTCACCCGAGGGGCACAGAGGCTTATTCCACAGGGTACAGGCATCAGCAGGATACTACTGAAGAAAAAAACTGTTCATTCACACATGGTTTTCCTAACACAAAGTGTTTGTATTTGTATTTTTTTAAATTTCATTTGTATGTATGTATTGTCGTTCAGCTGGCACTGTGATGAGGAGGCTGATCTCTGAATGGAATGTGACCCAGATGGTCAGCGAGCTCTCTCAGGTGACTGTTCACCTAATGGCCTCCACTTGGGATGAGACAGCCGACCACCAGATCAATGCTCAGGTGAAGAAGACTCACCTGCTCAGCCTGTCTTCCTTGAGCTACCAGCGACAGAGCAATCGCATGGAGGAGGTAAATTTCAGCTGTGGCAGGAGTTTAAACATTTTTTTTTTTTTTTTTTTTTATTGCAGTTGCATTCCTAATGAATACTGTGCATATTCCTGACAGGAGGTGAACCAGAAGGATGAGACTAATGCCACATATACCCACAAACTGCGCCTGGTGGACCTACGGGCTTCTTGGACCACCGCTAACAGGAACATAGCCTTTGGGTTGTACGACGGTTATAAAAAAGCATCTGTCCTGAAAAGAAACCTCTCCACTGAAGCTTTGAAGGGCCTGAGGATCGACACTCAGCTGCAGACCAAGAAGCTCAAACGCTCCCCTTCCAACTATTCTCCTACCACACCCCCCACCACGCCGGTTATACCCACAGTCAGCCGAGCAGAAAAAACTCACAATGAAGGTGAGGAAATAGCTTAAATAAGAAAAACACAACACCGTGTCACCGCATCTACCGCTTATTTTCCCTTCTTTTCTTCTCTCTTTAGGAACATCGATGCTCCAGAAACTAATTGAAGAAACAGACAAGTTTGTGGTGTTTTCAGAGGAGGACTCAGGTGTCAGTGACCAGCTGTGTGGCATCGCAGCCTGTCAGACAGACGATGTCTATAACCGCAACTGGTTTATCGAGCTGGTCAACTGTCAGGTGCTTTAAAAAAATCTAATCTCTATTTTGTGTTGTTGTTGTTTTTATGTTAAATCTGTAATTCAGGGTTTAAATGTTCTGCCACTGTGGGCCACAACATCATAAAGTAAAAGAGAATGAAACCTCTTCAAAACTCTATTTCTATCATTTGTTTTTTTTCCCTCACAAATCAGTATGAATAACTGCTTGTTTTATAATGGCCCAGTATTTTAACCCTCTTCTACACTGCCTCCCTCAGATGATGTTGCGCGGCACAGAGACAGCAGGCTGTGTGCTGGTGTCCGCAGCAAAGGCTCAGCTCCTCCAGTGTGAGCACCACCCTGCCTGGTACAACGACACCCTGAAGCAGAAAACCACGTGGACCTGTCTGCTGGATGGCATGCAGTACTTTGCCACTATGGAGCCCAACCCGTCAGAGCAAGAGGACAGACAGTTGTGGCTAGAGGTGAGCTCAGCCCTCACCTCTAGCCACCTGTATTATGGTGTAGTTTTAGAACACATAGCCAGCAAGTTATTTTTTCGCTCTGATTCATTTTGTGACTCTTTCTTTGTGCTGTGTTTAGGTGAAAAACATCGAGGAGCACAGGCAGCGTAACGTAGACTCAGTGCTGGAGCTGATGGAGAGTGGTCAGGCTGTGGGAGGAATGGTTAGCACCACGACAGGTAAAAGACTGCCCAAATACTGTTTTTTCCTTCTTCACCACAGATTACTTTTTTTAACTCACAGATTTAAGGTTGAGAAGTATATATTTATGATTATTTTAACATGAGAATGGATACTGTCTGAGATTGTTATATCATGACATAAGTGTTGTCTTTTCCTGGGTTTAAAGGCTGTACGACATTAAAATGGTGGAATTTTATGGAGTGATCTACCTGTTGCAATAGTTGACCTCACCCTTTTCAGTCATTGAATCCTCATGAGTCATGATTATTAATCACAATCTGAAACTGCAATAATGTCGCAGTATCAATAATC
This sequence comes from Mola mola, assembly GCA_001698575.1. Lineage (NCBI taxonomy): Eukaryota > Metazoa > Chordata > Actinopteri > Tetraodontiformes > Molidae > Mola > Mola mola. Next base: position 9,771,837 of record KV751316.1, read on the forward strand.
AAGGTGTGTGGTCATAAATATTGAGATATTTGAATTTGTTGCCCATTCCTAGCATTTAATAAGCACTTGATGGAGAAATATTATGATTTAACTGTATCATGATAAGCCCTAAAACAATAATGATTTTATTTTAGGGTGATACTGCCCTGCTCTAATACAAACAATACACCTGTGAAGGGATTCTATGACCTGTGCTACTTTGCAGACAGTAATATTTTCCCTTCTGTGTGTGCAGACTGGAACCAGCCAGCCCAGGTGAACGAGGCTCAGCAGGTTCAGCGTATCATCTCGCGCTGTAGCTGCCGGATGCACTACATCAGTTACAGCCATGACATCAACCCAGAGGTGGCCACACAGATCAAACCACCTGAGCTAAGGAATAACCATGAGAAGGAGGACCTGCTGAAGAAACAGGCTGGTATGTTGTTGTATGGTTTCCTGAAAACAGGGCAGCATTTTATGTTTTTACGGTATCAGCTTGTGTCAATGTAAGGGGCGGAGGGTGAGAATTAAGTAGTGAAATAGTGTTATGTTGATCCAACAGGGGCAGTGGACACTTTTACTCTCATTCACCATGACCTGGAGATATCCACTAACCCCGTTCAGTACTCAATGATCCTGGACATAGTCAACAACTTGCTTCTCCATGTGGAGCCCAGACGAAAGGTAGACGGCTGTTCCGGGTTTACGAAGACATTCCATGTCTTTATGGATGTGTCATGCCTGTTCTGTTTTTTATATCATTTTTTTCTTGTAGGAGCACAGTGAGAAAAAGCAGCGTGTGCGATTTCAGCTGGAAATATCTAGTAACCCTGAGGAGCAGCGCAGCAGCATTCTGCACCTCCAGGAGGCTGTCAGGCAGCACCTGGCCCTGATCCGACGCCTCGAGAAACAGATTTACTCCAACATCAGGGTGAGTCATTTTGTGCTTTATAAATCTGTTTGACACAAAAATTAGGTGGAATTAAAGATGATGTCTGTGGTTCTTGCTGCATTGTTTTCTAGTCTGTTGAGTTTGTATATAAAAACATGTTAGAGGAATGCTAAGCTCAGTCTTTTAATTGCTTGTTCAATAACGAAACGTACATTCTTTATCATCTCTTAGGCACAAACTGAGGAACTAAGCGGTGATGAGCTGATGGAAATCAACACAAGGCTGCAGAACCAGCTAAACCAGGAGAAGAATGACATGCAGATGAAGAGTGAAGAGCTCAACATTCTCATCAGGTCTCACGTCAGCTACTCACTCACATCCAGCAACGAAGATGTGACGAAAGATGCAAAACTAAACATCTTATTTTTCTGACAGGTGTTTCAAAGACTTCCAGCTGCAACGGGCAAACAAGCTGGAGCTTCGTAAGCCTCCAGAGGACGTGAGCGTAGCGAGGAGAACTGAGATCTACTTTGCCCAGGCCCGTTGGTGTTTGACTGAGGAGGATGGCCAACTGGGGATTGCTGAGTTGGAGCTTCAGAGATTCATGTACAGTAAGGTGAGCAAAGAAAATGGTCTGCACTCTTTGATACAGCTGGCCAAAAAACAACCATTTGAAATTCCATCTGCTGTTGTAGATTTATTTACCTGGACTTTGTTACTGGTATTTGTTTTTCAAGAAACATATTATGATCACAGGAATTTAAACAATGTTCAATACTTGCACCTTTTTTCTTCCTTAAAAAAAGGCAAGACCTAAACTGAAAGGTGTAACATGATGATGATATTACACTGTTGGATGTTAGATATTAAAAAAAATCTGTCTTTGTTCCTTCAGTTGAACAAATCTGATGACACAGCAGAGCACCTGTTGGAGTTAGGGTGGTTCACAATGAACAACCTGCTGCCCAATGCAGCATACAAGGTATTGTTCCTTTCATTTACCAAAATGTAACTGTTTTTATACTTGATTGAACAAAACACCATTACAGCCATGACAAACTATAAGATGTACAACAAATTGCCAACAATGTTTCTGACTCTGCCTGGTTTCCTTCGTGCAGCGTGTGAGGGTATGTACGGTGCTGGTACTGTTGGTGTTGACTCCATCTTGTTTGTTCAGATGGGATCACTCAGTGACACTTTTTCAGTGTTGCATGCACATACTCATGTACTTGATGCATGTGCCACTCAGTAAAAATGACAAGTTATCACATTCATGTTGTGAAGTATTCTGTGTTTAATTAACCTAAAGGAGTCCTGTCACAATAACTGTCAACAGAACTTTATGTTGTGATGTCACTGAGGATGACATTAACTCCCTCTTTCTTTGTGGTAGGTTGTCCTTCGTCCTCAGAGTAACTGCCAGTCTGGACGGCAGTTTGCTTTGCGCATATTCAGTAAAGTGCGCCCCCCTGTGGGAGGAATCTCTGTTAAAGAACACTTTGAGGTGCACGACATTACAAATGGAGCCTCATTCACTGAATCATGTGGGTCAGTGGTTTATTGAAGATTTATTTGTTTCGGCCTTCAGGTGAACGTGGTGCCTCTGACCATCCAGCTGATGTATCAGTTCTTCAAAAGGATGATGGGATTTTTCTTCCCAGGGAGAAATGTGGAAGAGGAGGAGGTCACAGATGAGGAAGACAAGTTCCGATTGGTTACCACAGGTATATTTTTTGAAATTTGACCACAGTGAGATGACTTGCACTTTGTGTTCACCAGCCTGTAATCAATACCAACTAACCAATCAATAATGGCTTCCATTTTCTTTACTAGATATGTTAGTATGGTATTAAATAACCCATAACTGTATTGCTTCATCCCGCAGAGCAATTAAAAGGCTGTGGATATGACTTTGAGACTAGTGTGTGTGAGAAGCTCAGTGGGAGTGTAAGGTGGAGGGTACAGAGTCACCCAGAGGCCAGGGTGCTGATTCTCAGGCCGTCTGTGTTACAGGTATCCCTGTCAAGCCTCGGCAGTCAGAGGACACCATGGGGGCCATGGGCCCCAGCAAAGGTGTCTCCCAGGGACTGAACCGCACCGCGGGGGTCAGGAGGTCGTTCAGGAAACCCCCAGAGGTATTTTTGCTTTTTAACTGATTCAATCTCAGATGTAAAGAACAAATAAACCAATTGCATTTTGCATTTTGTCTTTCTTCCAGCATCCTGTTGATGACATTGATAAGATGAAGGAGCGCGCTGCTATGAACAACTCCTTCATCTATATCAAGATTCCCCAAGTGCCCCTCTGTGTCAGCTATAAGGTGGGTTTTCTGAGCATCATATCATCGCTCTCTACTCCCAATTCCAAAAAAGCTTGGACACTGATACAGATAAAACTGAACAATATACTAATCCTTTATGACATAAACTCTATTAAAAACGTTACGAAGACAAAAACACTAGAAAATAAGAATGTGGAGATTTGTCAGTGTGAGCTATGATATTTGATATCACTTGATATATCCTGGAGTCATAACATGTAAACTCAAACTTTTAAACTATTTTAATTTTGGCCCAGAGATTAAAAAAAGAACACATCTCAAATTTTTTTTCACTGTAAATGTAAAAACAATCATTGTTGAAATGTAAACAAAATCTGTAATGATATAAAATATATGAAAGTTTAACTTTTTCAATTAAATGGCAAAGAAATAACTTTTCCATTCAACTTTTTTGAGATGTACTAGTGTATTTAAAGTTGCACTGGATAATGTTAATGGATAATGTGCTTAAATCAAAGAAAACACAAATAAGACTGAAAGAAATGATTCTGTTTTATCCTCCCCTTTTTATTCTCATTCATTAAAGCTGTTAGTGAATACATAAAATTAGATTTCTAATGGTTACTTTGTCGATATCTTATTCTTTATTTTGGCCCTGTTGGAGTTCTATGAGTTTAAACAGTCGAGGCTTTGTTTGTAGATTCAAGACTGAAATTTTGTCACTAAGAAATGCACAATCACAAAATATTTGTGTGTGTGTAATAGAAATAATTTATTAAGAGGAAAAAAGAGAAGAATCTGAAATAGTGATGTATGTACGTCATATACTGTATTAAAATGCTTAAAGATATATTGGTATACATTTTCTTTCAGTTCTAGTTATGCAGACAGTTCAAGTAGTTGTAATAAACATTTTTACAATTTCAAGTAATTTGAATTTAAATAGTACCAATTCAAAACAATAGTAGTCTCATTACTCTTAACATGAAGAGCAGGTTTAGATCAAACTCGTGTCATCATGAATAACTGTACTGCAAGCACCATGGATCCCACAACAAGAGTTCCTACCTGTAAGGATAAATTGCTTTTGACCCAATGTTTAATTTCATGTTTCTAGGGAGAAAAGAGCAGCGTGGACTGGAAGGACCTGAACCTGGTCCTGCCTTGTTTGGAGTACCATAACAACACCTGGACATGGCTGGACTTCGCCATGGCTGTGAAAAGGGACAGCCGCAAAGCACTTGTAGCACAGGTACTTGTTTACCTCGTAAGCTGTCGTTGAAGCTACACACCATACCATATACTGGCCCTGGCACGATTGGAAGAGGTGCTTCCCGACAGAGCACGAGCACACGTACACAGAACATAGAACTGAATGCCTCCTTTGTCTCCTACTGTCTTTGCAAAAATTGATTGCCCCATTGGATAATCGGTAAATCTGAGAAGATGTGCATGCCATATCTCAAAAAGACTCCAAATAAGCCAGAAGTCCGTAAAGTTGCAGTCATGTTCTCCTAACGTGATAACATATGTACAAGTAGTAACTGCGCTCAGGCACGGTTGCACTGAGCAGGGAGGACGGTATCAAGCAAGTGTGAGTGTGCTCTAAAAATATGTTTCTGTACCGGTTTAATTCTGTGAAATATTTTTTTAACTTATCTTTCAGTGTAGACTGTTTTAATTCATTTAGCCGCAACAACATAAATCTGCCCTGAAAGTATTGCTGAACTGTTTTGTTCATCACGCTGTAGATGATAAAGGAGAAGCTGCGTCTGAAGCCAGCTGCAGGCACAGAACTGCGGGGCAAAGTGCCTGACAAGAAGTCCGAAAACAGTCTGCAGCAGCAGGAGGAAGATGAAAAAGCACGGCTCCTCATCGGCTTCAGCACAGCTGACAAGAACTCCAGCAAAAAGAGCATCTTCAGCCGACGCAAGTAAATCAGTGAACGCTCTTTACTGGAAGATGTCTCCATCAGTGCGAGATCTTGGAGGACGTATTTCTGTGTCTTTGGTGTCAGGATATCAGTCTGACCTATTGAATCTCAATGAAGAGCATTTTATGTAGTATGCAGAGAGAACCTTAAACATATGTCAAA
>KV751316.1:9777884-9801442 GCA_001698575.1 Mola mola
CATTGGATGTGGATGAAAGCACCTTGTTGCTAACTGTAGAAATTAGATTAAATAAATACAGTATATATGTGTTTTATCTTTTCAAGGTTAAAGAAGTTGTGTGTGGCTGTATGACTGTCACTGTGACAGGAAGGCCTTTTCCACAATGAAGGCAAAAGAGTTTTTTTTATGTTTTATCTGCAGCCCTCAGCTAGCTGTACCTCACCCAATGCAATATGTCATCAACAGAGAGCAAAAAACATTTAACAAAACTGTTTTTTGTTTTTTTTTTGCCAAAACAGCATCAAATTATGTCGCAGCTAATTGCTGACTGAAAGTTTTGTAATTTTATTATTAAAGCACTTTTTATGCAAAGTATTTTGATATTTTTGTAACCAGGATTATTTTCTGTTGAGTTATTTGTATAGCTGTGCTGCTATGCCTTTTATTTCAGGCACGTTTCAATTAAAAATCAAGAAGAAATGCCCTGAACCTGTCAATTAAAGCAGATCACACCACAGAGCGGATGTATTCAAGTGGCTTGTTGTTTATGTGTCTAAAACAATAAAGGTGTCTCTCGGTGGTGGGTTGGTATGTTTTTTGGCGCAGAATTGAAAATTAAAAGGGGTATGTCTGCTGGGAGCAGAGGGATGATCGGTCACTAATGCGACAGCTTTAACTGGAGCAGAATCGAGCGCATTCCTCTCTGGATGAGTGTCTGCAAACATTCTCCCTCCTCTCACACACATGCTGTCATGGCCAGGACAGGAGAGGCGGCGCTGAAACCATCCTCGTCATCTGCGTGAGACGCTTCAGGGTTCTGATGGGTGGGGACATCTTCGCCGATGAAGAGGTGAGTCAGATTCCGTCTGGTTTTAATGTGTTTACATGTTGATATTCTGGATGTTAATGAAATACCAAATGTAAATTGTTACATTTTACATTCATTGTAAATATATTGTTTAATTATTTTGTATGTATTTTATAAACTAAAAGTTATCTTCATTTTATCCTCATTAAAGATTAAGTGAAACGATATGTTGATTGTTCCCAGAATAAAGTCTGGCTAAAAAGAGAACTATTGATTAGCTGTTAAGTAATTGGCGACCTTCTAACAAGCAACACGAGAGCCAATAGATGTTTGGTTTGATTGTGTGCATCGCAGATAGAAATGGCTGCAGATGATGTTTGCTTTTGCACTATAATTTAAATTCAAATTGTTTGATAGAAATTTGAAATGCAGACCAATTAATGTAACTATAAGGAGCAACGAATAACATTTCTCAGATAACTAAAAGTTGTCGCAGTTTCAAAACAGTTCTCCAAGGAAAAGTAAATTAAAGTTTATCATAGCACCTTACAGGAAGTACACATTATGCAAGTTGTCCATTTTCATTAAAAACTTGCTAACATTTAAGCAGCGTTTCAAAATCTAAATGTAGTGGGATTGCAAATTTTCCACAGTTTTCACTCAAAAATTTATGAAAGTGAAAATACACACTGGATCTGAAAAGTCTACACATTTCTGTTAATATGGCAAGTTTTTATAATGTATAAAAGTAAAAACTAGAGAATATATAAATAAAAAATACGTAGAGAATGAAAGATTTCAGACAGAAGAGTGAAAGCTACAGTGCAGTGTAGGCAGTGGCAAAGTCTTCAGTTTTGATTTAAAAGAATGTTGCTGATCTGCATTTCTTCTCTCCCAGATGTGTTGTTCCAGATGTTTGGGGCACAAAAGTAAAAGCTGCTTCTCTGTGTTTAGTTCTGACTCGAGGAACAGAGAGAATTCCTTTCCCAGATGACCTGAGGGAGAGAGCAGAAATGTATTTTTGCCCTAACGGCCTTATTGGGTTCTGGGTTATGGTGGAGCTGGCTGACGGATATTTTAGGCAGACCTGTAAACACAATAGGGTCGATTAAAGATTAATGTATGGGCGAGTTTTTCAAGACCTGCTGAGACATCAATCACCTGATCCTTGAAATGTTCTTAAGGTGATAGAAGGCTGACTTTGTAACAGTTTTAACGTGGCTGTTAAGGTTCAGATCTGAGTCCATGACAACGCCCAGATTCCTGGCTTAGTCTGCTGTCTTTAGATTTATCGGCCTGAGCTGACTGATGATTTTTAAAAGTTCTTCTCTGTCATCAAATACAATGACTGTGGTTTTATCAGTGTTTGGCTGAAGGAAGTTCTGGCACATCCAATCACTGATTTGTTCAATGCACTGAGCAAGGTCCTTTATGGGATTGTAGTTGCCTGGTCACAGGGTTATGTACATCTGTGTGTCGTCTGCATAATTATGGTAAAATGTTTTGTTGTTTTCTATGATCTGGGTGGGTCGGAGCAAATAAAGTGGAATTGTTCCTGCAAGACTTTACTGATGTCCTCTTGATAACATCACACTGGAAAAGGGGCGGATTAAAAGGGAGATACGAGATGTCAGTGGAGTTTTTTGGCTCAGGATTAATCCTCTACACCAGACTCTGAAAACTGATAACAAACTACCCAAATGACAAAACAATATACATGTAAAAAATGAATCACAAATATCAAAAATCTACCCAGAATTAATCCATTGAGGGAATCCGTGCCATATCCTCTGTAAGTATTTTTTCCATGTTTTTACTGTATAAAGTGTGAAGAGGTTCTTTCTCCTTTCAGACACACAACCTCAGTGGAAACAGTGGCAATAAAATTCCCTCCTCATTCATTCCTATTACTCCAAATGTGAGCAATAGGCTCGGCTGTGATGTCACTCATGTCTCCTCTGTATCTACTGTGAATCAAAGTTTGAGTTTATTCAACATCTCCTCATATTGTAATCCCTTCAATCCTGGAATTGATTTAGTAGCTCCTCTCTGAACCCTCTGAATTTCATCTTCATTCTCCACTTTGGGACGAGACCAGAATGAAACTTGCAAATTCAAGATGAGCGCTTACCAAAGATTTATGTAAGCTGAGTGAGAGCTACAAAACTTTTCTGAGGCACTGATTAGACAATGGGACACTGTACAGACAATAATCAAGAGAGAGAGAAAAACTGTGACATGACAAAGAACAGGATTTCCCCTAAAACTGATGGCAAGATCACAGGAAATGTGGCCAAACTACCTAAATACATTCAATCTCTCCAAACCGTGTGGAATAATGTGGATGATCTGATGAGACCAAAATTAAACTTTTCAACCAGATTAGCCTGCATTTTATTAATTGAATTTACATGTCCAAGTTTTCATCACAGGACTGTCCCACACAGACCCAAACTGGTGGAGACATCAGGTTAACCTTGACTTCTGTGTTCTCAGATCCTGGACTTCATTGCCAGAGGCTCATATGGACCCACCCTGAGAGTGAAGGACAATTTCAGTGACAAGGCCTCTGCTGTTAAGGTTAGTAACAATCAACATGGCAGCATCATTGAAGAACACGACACACGCTTTTTGGTGTAATTATTTTCATGGTTGCGCAGGTTCCGCAGTCAGAGGTGGGAGCCGTGGAGCAGATGAAAGAGGAAGTCGTTCAGGTACCAGGAAACTGTCAGCTGCAGAGTAAGATGGGCCAAAGTACTGTTATTGAGCACTATAATACTTCTGTAAGAGCTGCAACAATGATTAATTGATTAATCCATCAAAAGAACAACTTCTTACAAAACTAAATAAAGACAAATATAGCTTCTCAAACTAAAAATAAGAGCAGAAATCACTGGTAAAAGTTATGATATCTATGCAAACAAAGCACGTGGAGGAAATGACTGAGGCTAAACAATGTTCCTCTCAAAATTGGTTCCAGAATTTGAAGATGTGCATTCTGAGCCGACACATTTTGGCCTCATTCATGAACTTCCGAGAGAGTCCAACACACAAAATTACTGAGCTATTTTGTAGATCCAGTGCGTGTGTTTAGATCATTTAGGCTTCAAAATCACATGCTATTTTCATTTAGTATACACTATACTACTACTGTCACATGCAGTATGTATAAAACTGGAACATACAACTTTTTCCTCGAACATTCAGAAAAGTCTTCGATGTGTTCGCGAATAGAGTAGCAGAACCACAAAAATGTTTTACTTGTTTAATGTTGCTGTCTTACAGTAAGTTCCAGAAGTGTTTGGACAATGACACAGTTTCTCTCGTTTTGCCTCTACAATCCACCACAGTGGATTTGAAATAAAACAATCAGGATGTGATCAAAGTGCAGGCTTTCAACTTTAATCCAAGACAAAAATCACAAAAATCAGGCATTTACTGTTTAGGAATTACAGCCTCAAATTCTGGTGCCGTATGGAGGCAATATGATAAAAAACTGTGTCACCGTCCAAATAATATGGACCTAACTATAAGAGTCAGTGAGCTAATGTATCTTCAGCGGGACTGAAGGATTGTGGGTAAGAACATATTGAATAGTATGATACTATGTTGAAGGGTTTGTGTTTTTTACTACAGTCTACAGTTATTATTGTAAAAAGTAACCAAAAATGTTATGTAGTAAAACACCAGAAAAAGACGTACGAAATACCAGCGTGGAAATATAAGGTAGGAGAAGTTGTCAAAAGTACCCGTAAATGCTCCTCTCCATCAGACGCTACAATAGATTTCCCAGCTGTGAGAAACACGCTGAGCACCAGTTTTTGTTCTCCTGTCCATCTGTTCACTGTCACTCTGTGTGTGTTTGTGTGTGTTGTTGCACCGGCAGCTTAAAAACCCATTTAAGCACCATCTGCAGGGACTGCTGGCAGACGCAGCGCCATCTTTTCATTAATGAGTTCATGAGTACAAAGACAGTGTGACTCGAACCTCCTGCCTCCTCTTTAAGTTCTCCCCCCTGTGGACCCTGAACATGGACTGTCTCTGTGGTGGTTAGTGCGGAGGTGTACCGCCATCTAAAGAGACAGCTGGCCAAGGCTCAGTTTGTCCGCAGCCCCGTGCATGAACAGTTCATCAACCCTTACTGTGAGTTCTTGAGTAAAAAGAGGCATTTTTAAGCAGGAAAGTGCCTACATTTGTGCATGAACAGAAACAAGATAGGGCCCTGTGTGTTTTTCACTCATTCCTTCCTCCTTCCTTTCCCCAGCAACACGACGAGGAAATCGATGCGTATTTCTGTAGTTTCTGATATTCTATTTCACAACGCTGCCCTGTGCTCACTCAATAGCTTGGTTTGAAAGAACTGAGAAGTGTGTGTGTGTGTGTGTGTGTGCGCGCGTGTGTGTGTGTGTGTGTGTGTGTGTGTGTGTGTGTGTGTGTGTGTGTGCAGCTGCTGCAGCTCTGGAGACCTGTACACGTGCTGGGTCCTGAAGGGCAGCTTCGAGGAGGGCCAGGTTCGACTGTTTGCTGCTGAGCTGGCCAGCACACTGGGTTAGTATCCACTTCAAAACAGTAACAGCTCATCATACCGAGCTTTAGCTTCGACTTGTGCTGACACAGACATCCTGCGCAAGATGTACAGAGTGTTAAAGGAACAGTTCACCCCAAAAAGGAGAATTCAGACGTTTCTCCACTCACCTCCACGCTACGCTGATGGAGGGTCAAGTGAAGTTTCTCGGTGGAGCTCTGTGGTGACACAGCTATGCTGTAGTCTCCTAAATGACTCAGGGCTGTGAATGAGACTCAATCGACTAGCTATCTCGGTGACATTTGAGGGCTTTGAGAGACTTGGATCATTCCTCATGAACTGTATGGAGCTGTGATTATAGCCCTGAAAATGAGGAATATTATAGAATCATTGGATGTTTGAGGCTGGACCCCCCTTTATTGGGGGGGGGGGCATAATTGATAGCAGACTTTTTCTCCTCTGAGTCCAATCTGCACCGAACGAAGCCTCACACACCTTTGTGGTGACGCTCTGACGTGTCTCCTACCGTGCTGCTGTTTTTTTGTTTGTTTGTTTTAGTCATGAAGCAGATCCTTCATGCCAGCAAAATTATTGGAAGCTGGATCTTTTTTTTTTTTTTTTTTTTACATTTTTTTTAGTACACAAACATACATACATTTAAAATAAAAAACACCCTGACGTCACTCTGTGTAGGCCTACATCAGGTACATATTTTCGGGGTTATACTGTGGTTGTGTTTTGACAGACTTGACTTTTTCAGATCACAAGTCTGATTGTGCTTACATCACCATGTGGACTGTCACCCGGGCCTGACTTCCTCTTTTTTCTCCGAACCAGACGAAACCTCATGTGAGCTCATCTTTAAAATCATTCTTTGGGTTGTTTACATGTATTATTTGAAGTCCAACACTGTTTGTTCGGTAATGCAGTTCAGATGCATTAATGATGTGCATTAAATGGAAACCTGACTTTTTCCAGATGGAGAATATTCTTTTAACTGAACAGGGTAAAGCTGTAGTTTTTACCTCAGGTCTGTGTGATAAACATGGTCTACATTGGAAAAAAAATTTACAAAAAGAACAGAGACAACAGTCATAACAGATGATGTATAAAAGAGAACACACAAGCAAACGAGTGCAGGCAGACACATTATCTCCTTCATTCTGACTCTCAGAAGCCCCAAATAGTGTTTACAGGAACACCAGCATGTGTGTTTCCACTCAGGTTACCTTCGTCCGTCAGATTTTGGACTATCGCGGCGGCTGAAACGAGGAGGACGAGCGTTCACGATATGTGGGACAGTCCAGTACATGGGTGCGACTTTTGTCTGTCTGTGGCTGTTTGGGCATCAGAGCCCCTCCTGTGTTTAGTTACCACTGAGCTGAGCTGACCCAGTTCTGAATGAGATGTAACTGTGATGGATCAACGCTGTCATCTTTAATTTTTTTTTCACTTTTTTTTTTTCCGTGCAGCACCTGAAGTTTTAAGTGGTGGGTCTTTGGGGTTTTGTTGTTCTCACTCTGAAGCTGAGCCCAGCCACAGGGCGGACTTGTCAAGCAAAAGACTAGACCGTGATTGTGTGCTGGAATAAGAGCAGACTGGAGATGAGAATGATACTCCTGCACCTCTTTGGCTAATCTTTCCCCAGTGGAGAGTAATAACAAATTTGCTGCTGTCAGCAGGACTGTTGCATGTGCTATATGAAGTGAGCAAACAGAGCCTCATGCCTCTACAGGTTCTTACTCAGACCTCTTCCATGAATTGAGGATGTGCAGTGATCATTCCGAAAGGAACACCTACTGCCATTCAAACACTCACACTTGCTCATCCATACCAAGTATGAGTGTTTGACTCACAAAGTTTGGATTGTTTGAGCGTTCCACCCCACACAAAGGCACGGCATGCTTCTTTGGCCCTGGCACTGTTGGATGAGGTGCCCTTCAGCACGGTACGGTCGCTCATGCCCGAGCACAGGCACACATGCGAAACGCAGACATGAATGTCTCTTACGTCTCCTGCTGTCTCCGCAAAAATCAGCCCCTGCATTGCATCATCAATAAGCCTGTGAAAGTCAGCGTGGAGCATCTGAATAAAAATTCTCTAAATAAGCCAAACATGTACGGCTGAATTATTCCAATGTTAGAACTTGCTATTGTGCAGCGTTTAGTAGACTATTTTAAAAGTTATTAAGATGACCAAGCAGGGACGCTTTGGCTCGTTCCGGCTGCAGGTGAGAGGCAGAGACGGGGTTGGGCTAGAACATCATAGATCCTAATAACCTAGATGAGGCATATGATTATATTTGAGCCATTTTTTTCTGAAAACAATTGAGGTATGCAATTTTACAAAGCTGAATTGAATTTGTAAGAGTTTAATCAAAGTCTGGAGCAGGACCTTAACAACGCACTCAAGTTTGGCCCACCTGCTTGGTACCGTGCCAATTGTCGCCCCTGTTCAGTCCCCTGCTGGCCTGCAGTCTCTCTGTGCAGAGCCCAAAGGCACGCCTGACCACGGTGACGTCATCATAGGTCATTCTGGTGCCAGTATACAATGAAACAAATTGGAAAACCTTTGAATTATTGGCATTTTTAAAAGGCATGTAAGATATTTATCATATTAACAAACATCTGTTGCAGTCATGCCCTCGCAGCACAAAAAGCTTCTCACACTGCTGATTAAATCTATCAGTACCAGATAAATCTCTATGCATACTGCTGAGTTTTTAATCTGACATTGGTGGTGACTTCCCCATCCTGGCACATCAGTAGAGATGCATGTAAGGTCAACTATCAAAGATATGAATGGGTGACAAGCCTTCATGTACAATCTAACTGAGGGGCCATAAAGAAAGCAAATACTGTACCATGTTCCAGCAGTTGACTCCTCTTCATGGTGGCCCCAACGTGGTGCTGATTGAAGTACAGTAGTGATTCACTATGTGAACCACTCAGTATACTGCCCTGCTTTACTCGAAGGGACATAAAAAGTTTAAAAAATTACCAGAAAATAATGTTGAAATAAGACATTAACAACTACTCATTATAACACTTCTCAGCATTCTCTGTGGATTTTGTTTTTACGTGCAACTAATTTTGGATAAATTTGGTACATTCTCATCAGTATCTTGTGAATGATCCTTGCTCTTTTTCAGAAATTGTATACGTTGAAATATCCATTTCTTCTGAGCACAATAAAGGCGCCTTGTCCAAGTAAAAGCTGAGACTGAAAGTTCCTACTTGACCTTGAGAAGGACAGTTAATAAAATAATCTCATCACAAGCTTCCGTCAGTGCTGCTCCAGATGTCATAAATTAACATTTGATATTTTAAGTCAGTTTAGTTTTACAAAAAGAGGAAAACAATATTAGGTCCTTTGTCTTTAGAAGTACAAGGAAAGATGACAACTAAAGAGTCAATTATTCTATAATTATTGTACCTGGGTGCATCATGGCCAACTTTCACCCTTGGGTTGTTCTATTTAGAGGAGCGCGTGCGAATCCATCGAGGACAACTTTAATAAGAGAGAAAATTGAGGCCCAGATAAAGTATCATCATTACATGTTGTTAATTAGGTAACAGAGAAAAAAAAAATCCAAGTGTCCCGGCGGGGGGCAGTCAAGTATAATTGCTGTACTTTTTGAAGTCATGCACCTGTCTCAATCTGTAGCTCCTGAATGGGAGTGCACGGGCTCCCCCTCCCAGAGCCTCCTGACACTTAATTCCATCTCAGGCCCTTGTCTTAGGCAGGTCCACCCTGTCTGCGCTGAGGCTGCACGGTGGCAGGCAGTCCAGTGACCCACATCCGCTTTCAGAGGCACAGTGACCCACAAAAGTGAGGACAGGAGTCCCCTGAATTGCCGGCGAGCCTTCCCGCTGAGTCGGACCAAGCAGTCACATTACATAGCAGAGTACACAAACAGGAAACTCGGCTCCCTGAACGCAGCGTGCACTGTAGTGGCGACCAAATTCAAAGGATGGAAGCAATCTGGTTGTGTTTATTTAGAATTTCCTGTCAGCATTTTAAAGCAAACTTGTTATCTTACAGCATATAAAAACTAGCTTCTAGATTTCTGACATGAAATATTTAATAGAGAGAAAAGGCTGAAAATTCCTCCTGTAAAAAGCTCACCTAATTCTTGATTGTTGATTCTGTATTTTTGGTGATGGCAATCATTTCTATTTCTGACATATTTCATTAAATTCTTTACAATTTATTTCTCATCCTACCGGCATGCAGTATTTAACTTACCAGGAGTTTTCAAATCAGTAGTTGTTATGTGACATACAATTATCTGAAAAACAACCATTATCAATACAATAATTATTCTTGTTGTTGTTCTTATTATAGGAAAATTACTGTTAAATGAATGAAATATGTTTTTTTCTATAATACAAACACTGAAAGTTCAGTAAAATCCAAATTAGCACCTAAAAGTTCATTTATCATCTTTGAGAAATGTCAAGTAAACATTATTTATTTGTTTAGTAAAACCATCTGGCCAATATGAAATAAACAAAGTTAAATCTCTTAAAACCCTTTTTGTTTTTCAATTAAGAAGTAGGTTAACATGTTCTCACAGTATGACTGTCAGACAAAGGTTGAATAAATGCAATGCTTTTAAATTCTGATATGTGGTTATTTTTCCATCATGAAAAATTAATATTGTGTTTACACAAAAAACGCTGCAGGCAGTTAGAGCACAAATAGTGGCTCACTTTGTTCAGGGCATGCTGGCATGTGGCAGGAAGAGCAATCATTTGCTTTTTTCCTGTTGTTCCTCGCGGAGCAAAATTATGTTTACTAAATAGATTTGACAATTTTACTGTCTTGTCTTGCATAAGAAAACACAGACATTTAACCTGATAGTTAAAGCCCTAATCCTTCATTTTTGACAGAAAAATCATCTTAGCTTTGGAGGAAAGAGCTTCTGTCTCCTCCAGAACGATCGCCAGAGTGCCCCCTGATAATGTGTGAAACTTCAAATTAAGATCCAGATGTGAACTCAACAATCAATTCTATCAAAACTGCTAATACAGAATTCAAAAAATTGGTCATAGGTTCCCCAGGACCCAAATACACGAGAGAACATATAAAAAAAACATAAAACACAAAAAACCCCCAATGATATGAAGTCACAAGGAACAAATTTATTGTCAAATGATGGGAAATTGAAACGCTACAATGACACACAGGTGAGAGACCCCAAGAAGAATACCTGTGGGGGCTGCAGGGGCCACAGCTTGAAGCTCACAAAAAGAAGCCACAGAGTATATGAACAGCTCAGAGACTGAAATGTCAGAGGAATTCAGTGAAGGCCAAATTATCTGGAGACTTGAAACACTCCTCGGGGCACAATTTTGCTAATTAGAATAAAAATAGCATGCCATGAGGGGATGGTTAAATGCTTAAATGAGGTCGCTATAGGGGGCTGAGAAAATACATCAATTATTATTTTGCAATCAGCCTTAATGTGGAGTGGGATAGAAAAGAGTTGAATAAAACACCATAATATGTATATAAAAACAATTCAAGTTGTGAAGTAACTGGGCAGGACCAGGAGATTTCCGCCAAGTTTAGAAACGCTAGACTGAATTAAAAAGTTACGTGGAGAAATGCTAAACTTTGGTCTTTTCAGATTCAGATTCAGATTCAGATTCAGAATACTTTATTTATCCCCGGGGGATGTTTTTAAGGGTGAGAAACAAGCAGAAGCATGACCGAAGAATAAAACCTCTTTATTTAAGTAGAACAATGATTCAACAAAAATCATCCAGTTAATCTGGGGCAGAGGTGGGCGTGCACGCACCGCCCGGGGGGCGTCGACCCTGGATGTGTGACACACTTGAGCTGGATACAAACCAGAGCTGACTGCGAGACTCCGTCAGTGCTCATCGAATCAGAGCAGGAGACACGTCTGATTTTCCACACTGTCAGGTAAGAGCGACAGTTGCTCACCTCTTCTGCTTACTGGACACTGGCTTTTGGACTCATCTATATTGTTTTAAATTTCCATTTTTAAACTTATCATCAAATTAAATCAAATTGAATGGATAGATCTTTATGCACCTCAAGCTTTTATCTTACAGTTTTAAACGAGCCAATGCAAACAGGACTGCAACTTATCATTCAGTTATTGTCTACTAATATACTATAATAATGCTAATAATGTTTTTACCTTATTTTCTTCTCCTGGCTCTGTTTCCTGACTCTTTATCCTTGCGGTTCCCTGTGCTACTTTAAAACGTGAAATTCACCTCAAGGGGATCCTAAAAGAGACCTTCTAACTTATTGTATTGACCTTTTGGTATAAGTGGTTTACTTCTACAATTCTAGGATCCACAATAACAGGAAGGAAGCAGCAGTGTGCACTCAAAATTGTGTTGTCAGTTTGCATAACCAGATATGTGAGAGGGCCCCATACATTTAGAGTCACAAAATGATACAAAAGACTTGACGTTTTCCGTTCAGGGGTCCGATTTTGGTATTTAGTGTGTGAATGATACGGTCACGTGTTTTATCTGAGACTGTAGGACAGTCAGACGCTCAGGATGACACACCAGGTCCCTGCGCTGTCCGAAGCGCAGAAAAGGGAGCTACATGAGACGGCTCTACGCATCGTTTCTCCGGGGAAGGGCATCCTGGCTGCGGATGAGTCTGTGGGTCTGTAGCACGCTTTCTTTGGGAAACACCCTCACACAACCGTCCAAAGAGTACATTGTGTGGACATTAACTTCTAAGTATGATGTGTGGATCACAGGCAGCATGGCCAAGCGGCTGGCCCAGGTGGGAGTGGAGAACACGGAGGAGAACCGCAGACAGTTCCGGCAGATTCTCTTCACTGCAGACGATCGCATCAACAGTTGCCTTGGAGGCGTCATCTTCTTCCATGAGACGCTGTACCAGCACTCTGATAACGGCATATCCTTTGTCAAACTGATCAGGGACAGGGGCGTCCTGGTCGGCGTCAAGGTCTGGCAGTTTAATTGGTATAAATGCAGAGTATCAAATTGAACCAACCCTTTAATTGTGCATTCTGGTCTGATTAGTTGTTTCTGATTATGCATGTATTCCTTACTCCTCAGGTTGACAAAGGTGTTGTGCCCCTGGCAGGAACTGCAGGAGAAACCACCACACAGGGCCTGGATGGACTATCAGAGCGCTGTATGCAGTATAAAAAGGATGGAGCCGTCTTTGCAAAGTGGCGCTGCGTGCTTAAAGTCAGTGACACCAATCCGTCGAAGTTGGCCATCACAGAGAACGCAAAAGTCCTCGCCCGCTACTCCAGTATCTGCCAGCAGGTTAGAACCCAACACAATATCGCAGAAGAGCTCACGTGTTTGTGTTGTTCTGACCACGTTGTCCTTTGCTGGCCAGCATGGCGTCGTGCCCATCCTAGAGCCAGAGATTCTGCCTGAAGGAGATCATGACCTGAAGCGCAGCCAGTACATCACTGAGAAGGTGTCTTTCTTTTTGATGATATACTGCGCGTGTGTGGATCGTAAGAATGATGAGTGAGACAGAGAGAATGGGATTAAAGGAAAAAACCTGTATTTTTCAACCTAAGCCCCATTATCAGTCTTTTAGGATCTAAAATTCAGCCAAATACATCTATTTTTTTTACAATTACGGCAGTATTGAACAGAACAGAAGAAGGCTATACAATGCAACCGTATTGGAAAAGTGAGAACGTTACTTTCTTTTTGCAAATACACTCAAATTGTTATTGCTTATTATGCTTATTATGATTGTGATAATGTATAAAATGAATGTTTGTACCGACTATGACAATGACAGTGCGCCAGTCAGTTGCTGAAGGGACAATTTTTTGTGAAGTTTTCCAATTACAAACAATAAGTGCATATAATACAGATAAGAAATAATAATAATAAACACATGGCTATTTCCCTGCGGGTATCTACTCCATGTTACCAGACACTTGCAATAACATTTTCATTGTAATGGTAGGAAAAAAAGGCAATTCATATTCACTGCTCAGTGCTGTTACATTGCAAGTTAAGATCCTAAAAGACTAACAAATAGGACCTAAGTGGAAAAATACCAGAATTCTCCTTTAAGAACGTTCCATATGTTCCAAACTCCCTTTAACATTGCAGGTGCTGGCTGCGGTGTACAAAGCCATGTCGGACCACCACATCTACCTGGAGGGCACCCTCCTCAAACCCAACATGGTCACTGCTGGACACAGCTGCCCCACCAAGTACAGCCCAGAGGAAGTTGCAATGGCAACTATCACCGCCTTGCGCCGCACTGTTCCCCCCGCGGTCACAGGCATGAATCCGATCGCTGTCACGTCTGGAAGGGGCTTTGGGTGGATAAGAAGTTTTCTGAAATAAAATGGGATTGTTTTGTGTTGCCACAGGAATAGCTTTTCTCTCAGGCGGCCAGAGTGAAGAGGAGGCCTCTATCCACCTCAACGCCATCAACAACTGTCCCTTGGCCAAACCCTGGATCCTAACGTTCTCCTTTGGCCGAGCCCTGCAGGCGTCTGCACTCAGAGCCTGGAGAGGACACAAGGAGAATGAGAAAACCGCAACTGAGCAGTTCATCAAGAGAGCAGAGGTGTGTCCGCCTGTTATTTTTTGCAAATGAGTGACGACACTGATGTGATCTTTTACCAATAACACTGAATGTCCTCTCTGTCTACAGGCAAACAGTCTGGCGTGTCAGGGGAGATACCCCGGCGGTGATAATTATGGCGAGGTTGGCCTGCGCAGCTACGGTTCCTGTCATGCATACTGAGTAGCTTGAGAAGCCACATTTCAGTTTGAATTGTCATTACCATGAAAAGGGTTTATTATTAGGTTATTTCTGAATTCTGGTACTCATAGTGATGTTACATGAAAAAAAGTGACAGAGGCTTTTCTTGCATTGACAAATGAGGACAATCAGAACATGGCCTTAGTTTAAATGAAAGATGTTGGCTTCGGTTTGGTTCTGGATGTGCTTTTGTGACGGATTCATAACTAAAACTTAGAACTCTGCAATTACAACGTAGTATCACTAATGTGTCCTGTGCTGTATGTATTTACATTTTTGTGCAGGGCATTGATATAAGTTTTAGTAAAGCAGAAATTACTTAAAAACATTTTTGACAACTATTGTTGTGTTTCATTCAGCCATCTCTTCAAAGCTTATGTGTGTTTGTGTGCACTTTAGTTTGCACTTACTGTGATGAAATTAGAAATATGGTACCAGTTCAAGCTCATTTACATCTGCAGTTCCTGGACAAAATGTACAACAGTAATTTACAGCAAAGTGTGATATTGTGTCACCCCAATAGTTTGAGTATGTAATAGTCTAATAAGCATAGTTGGAAATAAGCATTCAAGCAATAAAGCTGTATTCTGGTCATGTCTGCTGTGGACATTTTGCATTTTTATACATCAACTGAAAAGAAAATTAACCTCAGGCATTACGGGACAGTCATTACATATTTTTTGTCTGTTAATGCTGGCCCTGAGAGCTCAATGCACTGCACATCAACAAGCAAACACATACATGTAGGCAAATAAACACAGCAAATTAAGAACACATTTAATCGATTTGACCAACTAGAATCTCCACCTGGGGTTCTATGCCTCTTTCCGCTTTACAGCATACAGAGCAGTGGGTAAAGAAGGGCTGGGATGGCTTTTGTCGCAGTGTCTCACTTCCACAAGGTCCTGGCTGAATGTATGGAGGAATTATACTTATTTTTGTTTGTAATAAATAGAATTGTGGTACATTTGCTTTAAAAGTGAAAAAGTTTTGAGTCTGAAAATGAACTGTCCTTTACTCCACCTTAATAACCACTGTTGTTGTTCTGCTGTATGTCTCTTCATGCTGTGCTTATATGCTTGACAAAACATAAAAATTGAATTTTTGCTAAAACACAAACTTATTGCCACTTCAAAAGTCAATGCTTGAAGAAATGTGAAGTCTTTTTGTTTGAGGACCCAGAAGCTGAGCCAGGGGACGAAGGTGGTTTTAAACTGTTTGTTTAAAGAATTGGTGGTGATGAATGAAGTTATTTGAGCGCGACTAAGGAAGGACAAAGAATCGGGTTTAATCAGGGAGACGTTGAAGGTAGGATGAACCTTTAGAGAAGCTGGAAGTTTCAACTGGACAACAGAACGGTTAATAACCTTCTCAATTTCAGAAGGACCAATGAATTTAGATGCCAGTTTTCTGGTCTCCACTTGCATGGGTAAACAAGACGTAGACGAAACCTAAATTTTTTGAGGGATGGGCAGAGGTTGTAGATGGCCAGGTGGAGCCTGATGTGGGGACTTGCCTCTTGCACAGGTGGTGCAGGCAGAGACTAAAGTGTGGGTATTCTGGGTCATGGTTGGCCACCGAAAATGGCGGGTTAATTTGGATGAGTGGGCCCATTGTAGTACTTGGGAACGGACAGGATCAGGAATGTATAGTCGTCCAGTGGGACCGGTGCCAGGGTCTGGATTATCGCGTTGTGCCTCAGTAAATAGTTCTTCAATTTCCCACTGGGCAGCAGCAGTGAAATGGTTGGGAGAGAGAATTGTAGTGGGTTCTTGTTCTGTTTGAGGTTTGGGTGAGGAAAGGTTGGAGAGTGTGTCAGGTTTGATATTGCAGGAACCAGGTTGACAGGAAAGGGTGAAATGGAACCGCTCCAGAAACAGAGCCCAACGAGCCTGGCAGGAGTTGTGCCTAGGGGCTGAATGGAGGTAGGAGAGGGTTTTGTGGTCTGTCAAGATGAAGAAAGGATGTTCTGATCCTTCGAGCCAGTGTCTCCATTCCTTTAGAGGTAGGACTATGGCAAACAGTTCACAATCTTTGACATCATAATTTTAGAAACGGGTGTAGAATGTCTGGAGTAAGTAAGTCTTGTCGACTTACTTGCTGGAATAAGTCGACGAGAGAAGAAGGCACACTGATGCAGTTTTTTATCCTCCTGAGAGCGTTGAGAAAGCACAGCTCCAACTACTGAATCTGACACGTCCACTTTGATGATGAAACATAATGAAGGATCCGGATGAGAACTGGAAGGGAGGTGAATAGCTGTTTGAGGCGTGTGAATGCTTGATCAGCTTCCGGGGTCCACTGGAAAGGTATATTTGAGGAGGTGAGATTGGCGAGAGGGGATGATATGCAGCTGTAATTTAAGATGAGCCTCTGGTAAAAGTTGATGAAGCCCAAAAAGCTCTGGAGCTGTTTGCGAGAAGAGGGAGTTGGCCAATGAACAAGATGAATGAATGAGATTCTGAACCAGCAGAAACTCACTGTAGAGGCATGGAACTCACATTTCTTGGCTTTGATGTAGAGTTTATTTGCCAATACACGGCAGAAGACAAGTTGGATGTGCTAAAGATGTTCAGTGAGGTTTTGGGAGAAGATTAAGATGTCATCGAGGTAGACAAAGACAGACTTGTTTAACATGAGGACATCATTTACGAGGGCTTAGAAAACGGCTGGGGTGTTGGTTAGATGGAATGGCATAAGTTATGTATTCAAAGTGGCCCATAGGCGTGTATAAAGCTGTTTTCCATTCATCCCCATCTCTAATATGCATGAGATAATAAGAGTTGCAGAAATCCAATTTTGTGATACTTTCCCTTGATAAAGGGGCTCAAATGTCAATGGGGGGGGGCGAGGGTTCTTGTTTTTCACCATGATGTCGTGAAATACCCGGCACCTGCGGGTAAGGAGGTGGGCCAGTCCTGTTGCTAGGGAGTCACAGATGTAATCCTCCATCGCCTGCTTCTCGGATCTGGAGAGTTGATATAGTTGACTTGATGGTAGTGGGGCTCCAGGTATAAGATCTACTGCACAATCATATGGACAATGTGCTGGGAAGAGACAGAGGTTTAGATTAACTGAAGACTTCTGATAGGTCATGGTATTCAGTTGGGACACCAGGAAGGTTAGAAGGATCTGAAGGGGGATCTCGAGAGCTGCAACCAGGAGACTGAGTGGACTGAAGATGGTGGGAATGACAAAAAACACACTCCAGCTGGAAATGGAGGCTTTGGACCAGTCACTTTGTGGCTTATGTAGGAAAAACCAGGGGAGACCCAGAACGACAGCATTGTTAGGTGATGGGAGGATGAGGAACTAGACCTTCTTTTGGTGATTTCCGGAAACCAGTAAGGTAATACGTTTTGTGTGCAGGTTGACGGTGGCGAGAAGATGACAACATAGTGCCCTCACTGGTCTGGGGGTGTCAACTGGCTCAATTTCAATTTATAATTTGTGACCCAATTCCTCATCAATGAAGTTGTCGTCTGCTCCAGAATCAACTGAGGTTATTAAGTTTGTAAATTTGCCGTTGTAGAAGATGGTGGATTGGAGAAGGATTCATTGAAGGAGATTTGTAGATGGAGATGAGTTTTGGCTCGTCAGGACTTCCGCTGCCAACTGGCCTGGTCTTTTGGGTGAAAGGAGCAGGCTGAAATGTGATGATTTGGTAAACTGCTGTAGAGACAGTTTCTTCACCAGGTGTCCGTGTTGTTCCACAAACCACTCTCGGTGGTAAGAATGCAAAATCGGAAGGCGTATTCAGCAACTGAAAGATTATTTTGAGTTAAGGTTAAATGTTTTTGACTTTGAAAAGGTAAATCAAACATTTTTTTTTTTAAATTTCTGCAGAAAAGTGGATATGAATTACATAAAGATGAAGAACTATTCCACATCGTGGATGCCCACTGAGCAGGTTTACCAGTCAGCAAACCTAGAATATAAGCAACACAAGAGCGTGTAGTAGTGATCAGTAAAGAGATGTTTGTTGTTTGAAAACTAATGAGCGCTTTAATAAAAAGGCAACACATTCTCCCAGAGAGAAAATCAGATTTACTTTGTACCACTTTCTGAATTTCTATTCATACACAATAAAAGTCAGAAACAAACAAAATTCATAGCCAGACCAAAACAAATTTTAGTTTTAATTTCATTACTCACTTTATTATTTTATATATATTCTATTACTGTATATTGGCCACATATTCATAACTGCAATTCATATTTTAGGTGTAACCGTTCTTTTTTACTTTTTTACATTAACATACTTTGAAATAACATGAGACTTCATTTTTTATTTATTTGTTTTGTTTGTGAGCAGGATAACTCAAAACGTTACAGATAGATTTTTCATGAATTTTCAGGAAAGTTGGAAAATAGCCTAACGGACAATTGATAAGATTTTGGTGGTGATCTGGATCACCATCTGAATCAGATCAATCACTTTTTTACTCTTTAATTCATTTATGAATGAGTTATTTTATATTCATCCTTTTATACCTCTATTTTGTCTTTCATGGTGCTGCTGTGACCTTTCTTCTTTGACATCTTCAATGTATTTTAAGTCTCACAAAAGTTATTCAAAGCAAACTTTTTGTTTTCATTCATAATTGTTCTATTTTACACATTAACTATTGGAGATGTGTTACATCCATTGTCACTCTAAAGAATCAGCAGTGTTTGCGCCATACAAATGTTACATTGATGTTAGCCTAATCACTTACCTCATAATAGCAACTTAAAATTACCCCATCCTATAATAATGAAAAAAAAAAAACTGAGGATAACAGTAGTGTGGATGCCAAAAACATCAGTATGATGTCACCATCATAATTATAGTTCAAACCATGCACTGTGGTAAAATTTGCAGGTCTTCTGACATGTGGGAGGAGAATGTTTGACCTTGGTGGAGGGTTGAGCTCTCTGAGTGCTTTCCAGTCATACTTTGATATGACATGTGGCTGCCTCATGTTACAGCACTGGGGAAAAATAACACTTAGGAAAACTGTTTTTAGATGGTATCACAGTACTAAGACTGCGTTTAATCAACAGCCAACACTGGTAAATGTTCATCCTTGTACTGCTTAACTTAAATGCAAATTCTTCCATTCTGATAACAGAGTTATCCTTATAATCGTTAAAGTTTCCTTTGCTTTATCTGATGCATCACATTATTTTCTTCTTTGCAGACTACTTTATTCACACATTGTTATGTACTGTATTCTAATTTTGAGTTGGTTGTAAATTAGTAAGCAGACATAAAAAAAAAGCAAAAGCAGTTGGCTGAACTGCAATATACTTAAAAAACTAAAACATGAACTGAATTCATCGTTCAAAATGTTTTTATTGTCTTTTATGTTATGTTACATCAAAGACAATCCATCATCCAAAAAATTCACAGGTTACAGCAGTACCATATAAGACTAAATGGGGGGGGGGGTTATTAAAAGTACACCATATATTAAAAATCCCAGACAAAGCTGAATATTAAGTATAAAAGTTATAAAATATAGAAAAACTAAAAATACAAGCAACACATGTCCTTAAAGAGCTGAACATTTCGATATTTGCAAGGTTTCAATTGGTGAGAATATATTTGTGCGGCAGAAGTGGAAAAACAATAAAGAACAAGATGATGACACATATACACTAAATATTAAAGTCGACAAATATTTTATCAGTTCGTTCATTATCAAATGATTGATATCGGAACACCTGGTGACTTCACGGACTATTTTGTGAGGCGGATGCGTCAGCGCTGGCTGTGGTGCTTCCGGTATTCACGAATGCCTCGAAGCAGGTCCGGTGAAGAAAAATAGGACTTGGGGGCATTGTGAATCAACTACCCAGTAAATTTACACGGGACCGCGAAAACGGCGCCAGTTCGACTGCTCTGCGCTTCATCATCGAATCTCAGCCAGCGATTGGAGTATAACGTCGGCACTGGTCCGCTAGCTGCGCAGGGTCGTCCAAGCGACAAAACGTTAGCGTTAGTTCAAAAGAGGCGAGCTAATCGTTAGCAGCGATGTCGGGTGTTGTGCGTGGCCCCGCCGGGAACAACGACTGCCGAATTTACGTTGGGAACCTTCCTCCTGATATTCGCACGAAAGATGTTGAAGACGTGTTCTACAAGTACGGGACAATCCGGGATATCGACCTGAAGAACCGGAGAGGGGGGCCGCCTTTCGCCTTCATCGAATTCGAAGACCCCAGGTGAGGAGCCAAGCTGAAAGTTGGCATGCTAGGCCAGAGGCAGACCCATTGTGTGGCTAACGAGCGCGTGTGCTCCACACGGTACTCGCCGGCTCAGACTATTCCCTGGTCCCAAAGTACATCATTCTACCAACGGAATGTGTCTTTTGCATCATAGTTATTATTAATTGCATTTTAGTGTTAACCTTATCTTTAAGAAAGCGCGCGTTTGTTTGCAGAGCGTCTTTACTAGAATGTGGAAGTTACTGCAACGAAACACCCAATCTGGCTTGTAGGGTTAACTCCTAAGGAGATATCTTGCACCATGAAGGTCACACTCGCTTGTGTAATAATAGTGTCATTTTGTTGGTATTTATCGCGTCAAAATCCCTAACTGGGTGCAAGACAGTAAGGCGGATTAGCCATCTAAACCAGCTCAAGCTAGCCGCTAACATGGCCGACTGCCTTTTCTGTAGGTGAGCCGCGGTGCCCCTAATATTCATTTTTAAACAACGTCTTTCTCACAGGGACGCCGATGATGCAGTCTACGGACGTGATGGTTATGACTACGACGGCTACAGACTGCGTGTGGAGTTTCCTCGGAGTGGCAGGGGCTCCAGAGGTGGTTTCAGTGGGATCGGTGGAGCTCCTAGGGGCAGATACGGGCCTCCGTCCAGACGCTCAGAGTACAGGGTCATTGTGTCGGGTGAGCATGCAGTCAAGTCCGTCCTCTATTTGGTCAATATACAAGTGGTTATATAATCCATTGGCACCTGTTTCAAGGATTGATTTGCTGAATTCAGCGCTGCCTAGTGCACGTTGAAGAGCCAATTGTGAGCTTGTCATAAGGCAGCGTGGTTGTATTTTGAGTTTAACATTATTGTGTAGTTTGTTTTGCTCAAAGTTCAGATTTAAGAATAGTTGCTGGACAATATGGATTGGATTTTGCGAGTACACAAAAAGATGAGGACAATCATTCACTAATCAAATGTGTGAGAACCTAACTCGAAACTATTTTGAACAATATAGTCTTAACAGTTTTTTTTTTTTCTTTTTCTTTAATGTATGCACACACCTTATTAGAGTAGGCCTGTACAGTTATAAATGATCCCAGGTTGCAACCTCTGGTTCTCTACAGTTCACTGATTTCGGTTTTGTGTTTGTAGATCTAAACCAGTTTCCACCTCTGTTCATTTTGACATTTGAAACAAATCTCCTGCATCACAAAATCATGCAGCTGCAGTTTGGTAACTAAAAGGTAAAACTGCTGCAGCTTCAAAACGTATCAGCTAAAGATAACTTTGTTTCTGTTGTAGGACTCCCTCAGAGTGGCAGCTGGCAGGATCTGAAAGACCACATGCGTGAAGCAGGCGACGTGTGCTACGCTGACGTATTCAGAGATGGAACCGGAGTTGTAGAGTTTGTGCGCAAAGAAGACATGACCTATGCCGTTCGAAAGCTGGACAACACCAAATTCCGCTCACATGAGGTATGTGTACTGATTTGATTGTCACGGATAATGTTTTCTTTGCTGTGTTGAGGTGAGTACTTCAGGAAGAGATGCATGTTTGAAGCACACCTGGCCCTCGTTGCCATCTATGGTCTTTCCACCATAGGAAGGAATGTTGTCTTTTCAATGTCAAGTTCTCTTGTGTCCGCCAGGGAGAGACTGCTTACATTCGTGTGAAATTAGATGGTCCCCGCAGCCCGAGTTATGGAAGATCACGCTCCCGAAGCCGTGGCAGCCGGAGCAGGAGCCGCAGTCGCAGTGCCAGCCGCAGTCGCAGCAATTCCCGTGGCCGCGGCAGAGGATCGCCCCGCTACTCACCTCGCCACAGCCGCTCTCGCTCCCGTTCCTAAACCTTTCTACCACTGATGTTTTTGCCCTTTTGATGTATACCTTCCTGGTTTTTACCTCTTCTGAGTTTGTCCGAATGTCGCCAATTGATTTTTAATTTTTTGCATTTCATGTCTCGATGTCCTTGTGGATGATCTTGGTATGTAGATGTACCCCCACCCCTTCTTTTTCCTTCTCTTCCCTTCTTTCTGTCTCTGTTTTCGCAACCGTAGAATGTGCTGTTGAATTTCAAAAATGTTGAGTTGTTAACCTGCACTCAATGTTTTTGCAAGTACGGAAAATTGAGTTTTGTCTTTGTTTATTTTTTAAAAAAAAAAATAGCATCTCTTTGGATATGTGTGGTGGGCTGTACGGACGGGGAGCCCAGTGCTTAACTGTATTTTACCCTTGTGTCTTCCTTTAGACATCTGAAGAGAAGGATTAAAGTGATTTGGAATAAAACCATTGTGGAGCACATTTCATTTGTATGGTCAGGATAGGACATCTATTTGAGGAGCAATCAGGTCGAGGCAATGGTACGCTTCATATTCCATAAATTGAACATTTTGATAGGTTTCCATATCATGCATGTCATATTAAACAAAGCCATATGTGCTCTACTTTGTTTTATATATATATATATCCTATTTTTAACATGCTACTCTGGCTTGTGACAGAGTAAACAGTCCTAGATTACGTGTTGTGATAAGTGTAACATCTTGCTGTCAAATGTAAAAAAAAAAAAAATTCATTGCCTTGTTGCAAAGCGTCCCACCTTTAGCTTCACAGTCCTCATTGGTTTAAATGTTATACCTTTTAGGGAGTGAGTTTTTGTGCTCGGTGGCATTTTTTTTCTTGATCTGACATGAGTGCTCAAAATGGAAAGAAAAAAAAAATAGGCCCAAAAATCTTGACATTTTATTCTAACAGTCTGCCTCTGATTTTCTTCCTGGTATTTCAAGGTTTTGATTGGAGGAGTGGCTCAGTGGATCCCAATCCTTGGAGCTGGATGAGTGGATCGATTAGGGAAGGGATAGGCAAGGATGGATGCTCGGAACGGGATCAGTTTTCCAGGATTCAAATGAGAGTTGAATTCGGAACTAATTAATGGAAGTCCCAGAGCAACTTTTTTTCTTATTAGGCCCCCACAAGCCTATTTAAAGTTTTTTCAGTGGTAATGGCTTTATGTTACAAGAAAAGGAAACACAGGACCAGGAAGTTGGATCAAAGGATGGAATCGTAGATGCCTGGTATGAAGGGATTTAAAAATTGGGGTGTTTGGGTGAGGGTTTTATTTGGGAGTAGTTTGTATGTTTTACTTTGCTTAACCTTTCCTTTTCTCTTAGCATTTTCAATAAAATGTTTTCAAACTGAACATTTTTGTCTGTTGTTATTTGGAGCGACCCAGTTCATGTAATTCTGATTTTTTTTTAAGATTTTTT
>KV751316.1:9801473-9813603 GCA_001698575.1 Mola mola
CCACGTTACAGCTATTTTTTTTTTTTTTTTTAAGATTTTTTTTGTTCACGTCACAGCTACAGTTAAGCCCTTACTACAATAAAATGTTGATACATTTATCATGAATTCTATTTTAAACCCCGACATGTGACACCCCAACCCCAAGTACCCGAAAGTATTAAATATCTAGTCCCTCTGCGGTGAGATGAGCTGAATGGGGAAACATAACACGTTGCCAACCGTGGGTGTCGTTTCTCGTCCGCGGCCAGCCTGGCCGGTGTGTACTACTGTGAATGATGCATTGTGGGATGAAATAAGATGCCGGCAGACAGGAGCTGGAGAAAAACGCTCGCGACGCGCGGGGAGGCTGCGTCTCAGCCAATGGGAGCGCGCGGCGTGCAGCAGAGGGGCGGGGCCTGGCCGGAGCAGCGCAGCGGTGAGCTAACCCACCGACATGCTTATTGTGTAAATCTTTAAAAAGAAATTAGACGCAGCATCCTCCGAATCTCCGTTCGTCCCCGAGCCGGGCCACCTATTCTTACTTTAAAACACGTGTTTTCAGGCGACTCGAGAACAGGTGAGGAGCCGACGTGCATATTTTGACTTAATGCCGATTCGAGTTTATCTCACGATGGTGAGCGTTTACTGGCGGTTTCAATTTCCCCTGGTTTTGATCATGTAGTTGGATAATAAGAGGCGCATTTTTTTGGTGTGAACGCATAATTAGACTCGTTTCGACACTTAACTGCTGCTGCTTTTGTTAAAAAAAAGTGATTTTGCAACACAACGACATTTTACTCCTCCTATATCAAGTTTCGTAGCCAAGTCAGGGATGTAGCTGGAAAGACGCGAGCGTAAGTTGTGGTGATGGGTGAGGAAACGGCCTGTCCTCTGTGTGTGATTGATGCTGATCCAGCTCCGACACCACGTGCGGTCTTCATGTCCGAGTGAACGTCCTCGTTTTTCTCCTGCCTCCTCCTCTCCAGCCATGACCGACAGGAAAGCCGTGATCAAGAACGCAGACATGTCCGAGGACATGCAGCAGGACGCGGTGGACTGTGCCACCCAGGCCATGGAGAAGTACAACATCGAGAAGGACATCGCAGCGTACATCAAGAAGGTGAGGAGGGACGGCAGTACGGACACATCCACGAGTTCCAGCTGACATCATTGGCACATGATATGCAAATTCACAGCTTTTTTTTTTTTTTTTTTTTTTTTTTTTTTAAAAAATCCACTGATCTATTTTTGGTAGGAAGTTTTAAATACCGAGGTCAGTCAGAGCGCCCCCCCCAAAAAAATGTGATGACCAATAGTTCAATATGCATATAGTTTCCACTAGTATTACTCATAATTTGTGTTCAGTTTTTCTGTAGAGCACATTTTATACAAACTTGTGCAATTCCTTTTTATGTGACATGAAATAATGAAATTGAGAATACAAAACAAACGCTTAAAGAAGAGAAAAATGAATATGAAATGGTGATTTAAAAAAAAAAAAAAAGTTACTTGTCAGAAGCCAGGCTGAAAGAGAAAGTAGTCTTGTAGTTTAAGTCAAGTCAACAAGCATGTTGAAGACAACCTTGGTCTCTAATGAGTAGATTTGACCATGTTCTGATGTTTCATACCTAGTCATCAGTAAATTTTGTAATAAATCTTTTAGATGTAAAGTTGAAGGTGTCCTCATTGATAGATTCCGCCTTGTTTTTGGTGTGTAAGGCAGGACTCGTAAATTCCAGCTTTGTTTCTGGGTATTGAGTTCTAGAGTTCACTGATTGTTGTCTTTTGATCTTTTTCAGGAATTTGACAAGAAATATAATCCCACCTGGCACTGCATCGTCGGGAGGAACTTTGGCAGCTACGTCACCCACGAGACAAAGCATTTCATTTACTTCTACTTGGGCCAAGTGGCCATCCTGCTCTTCAAGTCTGGCTGAGAAGTTTCTGATAGGTGTCGAAGATTTCATCTCCCTGAACCTAAATCAGAAATGCACTGGTGGCTGATGTGTCCCATACACTAATAATGACATACCATAATGATGCAAAACCGTGCGCATCTGCATGGACTTAAAACTATTTAATATGTATGTTACAATAAGTTTACTTTTCAACAGTTGCCATTTGAATGCAACTAAAGTAGTTTTTGTTGACACAATTAAATTCTAGGTTGTAAAAGATTTTTAACATGGCCCTTGATTGTACAATAAAGGAAAGCTGTAGAATGTAGTCTTGCATCGGCTTTCCTTTACTAGTGGCGTGGCCAGACCCAGTTATGAGACTCCATCCATGTCCGTTTAGATGGTAAAATCATGCTGTGTGCACCTGCTCAACAACTCATTATCAACATACTAACGAGCGACCAAACAAAGAAGTTGGTTAACGGGGCAAAATAATCATGACCACGATCATTGGCACTAATTAGAGGGACGTGTTGTCTGTACATGCTAACACAGCACCTTTTCAACGTTTTCACTTTGGATTTAGGTAAAATCCGGAGCCTCGGAGCGGGAAGGGAAATTTTAGCAGCCGCTTTCAGATAAAGATGTCAGAACATCCAACACTCGTTGACCTTCTGGAATAAATACAAGCCAGTGCAAGCGTTTTCCAGGGACGTTCAGTTTGCTTGTAAATATTCACTGTGAGGGGTGAGAGAGCAAATCCTGCTCACACGCACACATAGCTTAGCCTGTAACGTCAGAGTAATCAAACGATAGACTGGGTACCAAAATCTCCTGACTCAGCCGCCTAGATTTCAGTCTTATATTTCTGTGTTTCTGCATGGGTCAATCACTTTTTCTTTAACTCCGAGGCAATCAAAAGCTTGCCTTATTTAACTCTCCGTGCTGAGTATGTAGATGTTGGACTGAGCCAGTGTGTGTCTTGTCCCAGTAATTGCTATAAACCAAGGTGAGGAAGGGGATTGAGATCAACTCCAGCAAGGTTACTAACACCCCTGTGTTTCAGACGGTTGAGTCATCTTGTGTGGCTTGTGATACCTTAAGTTCAGTGACATTTATTTCGTTTTTTGAGTCGCTCATGTACTGCCAGATATACGGATAAGAGAAAGGAGTTTGGACTTCAAGCAGGTGTGTCTCTTGTCTCGCGCACTGATTTGGGGTTTTAATTTTGTTGCATCAGTTCAAATGGTTTTAAATGGCAAGTGTTTGGATTCTGATGAATTATGTCCTTTTAGGTGGGCAGATTGGAGGGATCTAATCCATTGACTTCGGAAAACGCCACCGTGTGTAAAGGCTGAACGTTTGCTCAGTTTTTCTCTCCTGTAATCAAACAGTTGGTCAAATGTTTCTCTCAAGTGTTAGCTTTGGGTATACGTGTTTGCGGGAAGTCTTCCTATTTTCGATGTGAACTGATTTCGTATTGTTTTCCTTTGGCATGTATAATTGGTGTGTTTATGTAGGAGTCCTTCAATGCTGTTAAATTTGCACAAAATATGTGCCTGTCATTGCTCTCAACTGTAACCGGCTTGGAGTACAATTGCACTGCATTAGAGATATTCGGTAGATTGCTACAGAACCAAATCATATAAACTGGATGAAATAAAACTAATTGTTGACTTATTACACTGTGGTCTTTTTTTGTCATTGAGAATGAACCATTTACTAAGAATTTATTGATAGTAACTTATTTTACTCCTGTCTCTACAGTAAATAGGAAGCAACCATCAGCAACAAGAAGGTTGAAAATATGTGCTTTTAAACCTTGTGCTGCCTTGTTTCGTTGGCCTAGCCTGGTATGTTTCAGTCCATGCTAAGCTAAGATGCTGATTACTGGATGTTGCTTCAGATCTAAAGCAATAGTTTATTTGGGGAAACTTTTTTGTTAACACTTTATAGGGCAGTCATTGAAATACTTTGAAATTCTTCTGTGACATTTTAAAAAAAAAATTTTCATGTAGAAAACAAATCAAAGTTACAATTTTTGGTTCCTTGACCACTAGCTTAAAAAAAAAAGTGTATATTTGAAAAATATAAGAAAAATACATATGTGGAAAGGATCATTTTAAAACATTATGGCTTATAAACCGTGAGCAGAGAATTTTAACAGCCTGCAGATTTACATATGGATATTTCTGTCCTCGGCCAATCACGGGCAGCAGCACTCAAACATTTAGTGTAGGCAACTTACAACTCCCAGGAAGCTTTTTCCAGGCTGCAGCGTGGGTGGTCAAAGAAAGTTCACTGCTGGCTTTTTAAAACATCACTATTACATCATTAAAACTCCAGATAAAATTAGGGCATTCCTTCGTGCTATTTCAAAAAGCAGTTACGCTAACTGTTCAAGCAGAGGTGGACCTTGCAGATCCTTCAGACTATATTTGACCTGTAAATGTTGCCTTCCCCGTTGCAGGGTTTGCAGGTCTGACGTTTTGCATGCACAGGGGCATGGAAGAGGGTCAGATCAGACCTCACAGCCTCATCTGTGCTGTGGCTGTGGTGTCCCCGGACAGGTGTAGGGACATCAGCACTAGTCCAGCTGTCAACCGATGAAGATGAGCTTCTTCTGGAGCTAAACGTAGCAGACCTCTGGCAGCTGGCACCCCTGAACACCTGGAGTCTGAAGTCTTTCAGACACTGGCCCCTCACACCAAGGGCCTTGCGGTCCCGTCTGTACAAAACCCATGCATTTGTGAGGCTGACATCAATGGCGTAAGCAAAAAGACGCAGGTACCACCTCTTGGACTTCATGGGGGTGCGGTAGAGGTGTTCCAGCGTGTCACTATTGTCATTGCCCCCCATGTGGGCATTATAAGTTTTGATGATGGCTGGACAGCTGTCGCTGTCCTGGGGCTGCACACATTCCCTCTTGGCAGAGGGGCCCATGTGGCTTGGGCCTGGAATGTCCTGGTTTTGGTCGGCTGGGGACAAAGTCAGGGTCTGCGAAATCGTCATCTTCATCTTCGTCATTATCACTGATGGCCGGGTGGGCTGACATAACAACAGTCTCCCTCCTCTTGCCGTGAAATATCCGAGGAGTATCCTAAAAAAATAAACACATGCAATGAAACAACTGCTATAAGGTCATAAACTGACAAAAAATTCACCTACATTCACTATTTCAGCTTGTGATTTCTTTGTACAACAATTCTACCACCATGCATTTCACTACTTCTCTAATCCAGAGTTTACTACAAAACATGGACCTACACCTTTGAAAAAAATAAGATTTTTACCAACCAAACTACCATATCAACCACCCCAGTCCTTCTTCTTGACCCACCACTGCACGTTCACTGTCTACTTTGTATGCTGTACGTAAGCATATAATCAACAGGCTGTAATTTTTATTTTATAATTTTTTTTTCAGACATCACTTATTTGTTTTCTTAAGACAGATTGGAAAATAAATCTGCTCACAGCTTTTTAAGTTTGAGAATTTTCTATGACCATTTTCAGCCAAAACCAGCAGTTTGAAGTCACCCAGACTTGTTTTTATATATTTTTTAAAAATCTATAAACACAATCACTGAACTGGCACACAGAAAGAATATGTCTGTTGTCTCACTTAAGTTTAAGGGTATTTGGGAATAGTGACATCGAGCTTTTGAGTTAAGAAAGAAATGAGCATGTCTGACAGGCAGGATGGGTAAAATGTATCAGCACGACATTCACTTTAAATCCAGCGTAATATAAATCATTACTATTGTTTAATCTAATCAGTAATCATTGATGTTAATACGAGTAACAGTGGAGATGGTTTGTACAGTTTCAGTGCTGTGTCGTTGTTTATTTGTAGAAAAGCAGCAGGAGCATTGAGGGTTGTGTGTGTAAATTGTTTCAGTTTGAGTTGAGCTAATGTGACGTCTGTGTGAGTGAAAATATGTGGAAACAAGAGCGGGAACTGGAGCCAACAGAGCTGAGAATGCCAACAAAATGAATGACAAGCGACGATGACGATGAATAAAGTGGGCTGGAATGAGATACTCTGTGGATTTAACTGGAACACTTTCCATCTCTGCATGACTTTGAAGCACAAAGTATTTCTGGTAGCTTTCTATAGATAATGGAAAATAGACGTGGAATCAACAGAAACACTGAAAACAGTAAACGTTGCCTCACATGTGTCCACTCACATTTTGAACAGAAGTGGATCAGTGACTCGCCTGACTCGCTCATGTTTCTACACTTTTTTTTTTGCCGTTAGCGTCTCCTCCCCCCACATACCTACCTGCCTCTCTTGCATTCTGTGGCCTCCGGCGGATTTTATCCATCAACCCACACGTGGCTCTAATTCATGCGTGCGTTCAAATGCAGCAGCACAGATAATTGACTTGACATACAAACGCCTGCTGCTTGTTCAATGTTTCATGTTTAACACATATTTTTTGAAACATGTATTCTCAGGCAGCTTAAGCATTAGGTTTGATGATTTATAAAAAGAATACCGCTTTTGGTGTTTTTGTTGTCTTTTTCCGTTTTCATTTTTAGCCTTTTTTCATTCAACATGATAACTCAAAAAAATAATGGATGGATTCTGATGAAATTGACATAGAGATGTACAACTGGTGTCATTTGGCACTGGCTATTAGCACCTACCAAAAGTTAACAATACAGTCTAAAATGTGAGCAGGTCTAGGGATGTGTTGGGGGGAATAGTTTGGCCTTGGCAAAGGTCTGCGCTCTCTGAGAGTTTTCTGGTTTTTGTTTGTTTCTAATCTAGCAGCATCTTTTGCCGCTAAAATTCAAATCTCCGAATGATCTTAACAAGATGCTTTCAGTGCAACATGTTTTTTATTCATATCTCTGAAATGGCTCTATTCACATGTTCTCCCTGAAAACCATTTGAATAACCTGAATTGCACCCACTAATGTGGCGAATGCTGCGGATTCCTCACGGAGTGTAAGATTACCAGTGGGCAGACGTGACATGTTCATATCAAGGAGGCAAATGACTCAGACTCCAAACATCAGGAAAAAATGTCACATGAATATGCGAATAGCAGCAAGCGGACACATGGGCAGGAATGACATGGTGTGTGGGCTGAGGTGCCTGTTGCTATTGTTGTGTTGTTGTTTCTTTTTTTGTCAACGGGGGCCTGGGGAACAAGCACCAGGGGACGGATTCACATGAGCTTGTGCTGCCTGTGCTGCTCGGTGTTGATTTCCACTGGAAGCGTGGTTGTTGCACAACAGCACAACATTTCAAGCACGCTGATTGTTGCCTCCACATAAACAGATCTGCAGACATTTCTATTCCGGGCCTCCTGTTCGTGTAGTGTTAAACAAAGATATTTTTAGTTATTTATTTAGTTATTAATCGGTTAGTGCGGAGCATTTAGACTGGCCAGTCAGAAAGGCTCAACCTGTTTCTCAACCTCTTGGAGTCACGTTGGGGCATTTCTGTGTGTGTACCAGCAGAGGGTAACCTTTCTCTTCCTGAGGGATCTGGCACAAAATGAGTGTAGTCACAAGCTTTTAAAGTTTTGTTGTGATGCCAGCAATCAACAGCTCTGCATGAGAATGGTCTTCATTTTTTTATTTCTGTGTAAAAATCTACAGACCTCAGCACACGCCATCAAGGCGGAAATCGCCTCCGACACCTTCACATGTTTGGTTATAGATGTCCATTTGAGAAGCCGCTCAGAAAAGTGACAAATAAGTAACATGAGATTTAATATTCAATAAAAATATACTGGTTGGCCTTAAATTTTGTGCAGAATTGCTCAATGTAGAGGGAAATTTTGCAGAAAAAGTAGAATTTCCCATTATTAAAGAGAAACTACAACTCACTATTAATATCCATGATAAGACTGGACAAAAATATGGCTATGTAAAGAGATGAAGAAGCATTTTATTCCTCCGTGTCTTTATAAGTTGAGTGTTGCACTGTGAAAGTTTATGTGCTTTGTCCTTGGATTGGGCAACCAGAGGTGATTTGGTTCATAAATGAGGGTGTCCGGTCTGCTTTGCTGCACCTGAGAGCAGTTTGTTCTAATGGTTTGCTTGGAATGGAACGCGCCCATGGAGGTTTACTTCGCAACGCTGAAGCAGTCACCCCACGCAGTTTCACTCAGGTATCGCTCATATGCCATTAGGCGCATTAATAGAGCCACTCATCTGCGAGGGGGCATTTCATTGGGACGGCTGGAATTAGAATGGAGACTCAAAGTTTCTCATGCAGGAGACATGATGACAAAGCAAACATAAAAGCAACATACTTGTGCGAAATAAGTACATAACGTTTGAAAGTCACCAGATCTTAGCAAACATCCTGCATGACTAAGTGAGCAGCAGGTTAAAGGTTGAAATGGCTGCCTTTCATGGGCCGCACTACTTTTTATGACCTTGTCTGCGTCTTCACTACTGGAAACACATGAGCAAAAGTTTCCTCCTAGACAAACGGAACTTCTCAATTACAGATCAGTTAAGTCTGATCCCATATTTC
Organism: Mola mola; assembly: GCA_001698575.1. Classification (NCBI taxonomy): domain Eukaryota; kingdom Metazoa; phylum Chordata; class Actinopteri; order Tetraodontiformes; family Molidae; genus Mola; species Mola mola. Next base: position 9,809,856 of record KV751316.1, read on the forward strand.
TTTCTTTTGCGCCCGAGGCAGCTTCATTGTTAGTGAGAAAAGCTGTTTTTTTGTTGACCTAAAGTCACCAGACTCACTCCCACAAACTCAAACCTTATCTGAGCCCAACCCTTTATGGACCATCACCTCGTAATCCCATACCTTTACTGCCCTCGCTGTGCGCTGCTGTCAAGGATAAAGTGATCAGCTTATCATGAAGACATGATTTATAAAACTTATATATGTAATGAGGGCATCTCAGTGATTCAGATCTTCCTTGATATCCATAGAAGCGGTTAAGGTTCAGTTTCTCTCACCTTTCCTGAAGGAATAATGAGATGCTTCTTTCATTCAGTCGACTTTGTTCTCAGTTTGAAAACTGCAATCCCCATCTTTTTCATTTAGCTGAAAGCAGGCGGCGTAGGGAAGGAGGAGAGTCAGATTTGTTTCAGTGCGCTCTTGCCTTATCTCTGATCATATCCCACCATTGCAGGCATGTGATGTTGGGCAATAGGGCCATAAAACAGGGCCTACCTTTAAGAGTGGGACTGTGAAACTTGGGCTCTGAGGGGCCTCTGCACAAAAAAAAAAAAGACATTAAAAAAAGAAAAACGTCTCTGTAAAATTACATTTGTGTTCATATTAAAATCTCTAAGTGTGACTTTCTGCAGGGAAACGATAATCCCTTTTCCATGATGCACCTGTGCCTGTGGCACTTGTTTTATGGTTGAAAACATCCTGAGGAAAAACAGAAAGATGCATTTACGAAATGAAACAAACTACACACACGTTCATTTTCAGTAGTGTGTTTTAAGTTGCTGATTTAGTGAGCAGTTCTGCCCACTTCCTGTATGGAAGGCTCAACGTTGGATTGTGCGCTTGGTACAGATTGGGTTTTACTGTTTTCTTGTGTAGTGTTTTAGTCATATGGACTGATTTTTTTCTCCAAACCACATTCTTTCAACAGGCTTGTTAAAATCAATTAGTTTAATTTATAAAATAATTCATGTTAAAAACTTACTAAGCTTGTGTGTCAGTCCTTATTCAGATACCATTTTGCAATGTGTTGATGTTTGAGATCATTGTTTAGTGTAGTGTAGTTTAGCTAAACTGTGTTTGTCTTTTACCAATTGGCAGTGTTCAGTTTCATCTTGTTTTTGCTTATCCTAGCCTAGCTGAAATCAGTAGCTGGTCGTTGAGTTTAGTTAACAGTAAGTCTAATTTAGTTTCATTCTAATTCTTTTTAAGTTACAAGCATTTTAGCCTAGCAGGTTAGATTATCTTGATTGAGTTTACTGGTTTATCTTAACTTTCTTCACTTCGGCCTCATTTAGTTTGGCTTACCTTAGCTTTGCATAAGATTAGTTTTGCTTAACACTCAAAGTTAGTTAGTTTAGTGTAGCTTTGTTAACTCTAACTTAGCTTACCTTAGTTTTGTTTAGACATTTACTTAATGTTGCATAACAGTTTATTTTAGTTTGGTTTACTTTAGCTTAGCTAGCTTAGCTTGGACTAGTTTAGCATCAGTCGGGCTCAGACTAGAAGAGGTTATTTGCCGATTTAAGTCAGATTTGGCCCTGCTGACAATCTGGGGGCTCAGTACTGATGTTAGGCCGAGATGATCTCTTAATGTTTACAGATCCAGTCTTAAACCTCTTCAACACTCACAAGTCTGTGAACAACACCGATTAATATCTGTTTGATATTAAAAACTACTATTGACACAATCTGAATCTCACCTCCGGTGTCCACTGAAGAACTGATAACCCACATTGATTAGATCTCTCAACCATTTTTTCATCCAGGCACATTCAGCTTTCTGTTTTTTACTCAGTGTAAAGCTCTCTTTGTTTGGTTTATATCTGCTGCTTTGAGGTGTTAAAACCCCAGTCTCTAGGACTATTTATTGCACCATTGTCTACCTGAAATCTTCAAATATTCTGGTAACCCGTTCCTCATATTAGCCTGCAAAATGTCATATAGTTCATAAATGTTTCACAGCTGCGGCCACCACACAGGGTTGAACCAGATGTCAAATGAAACTGATCCTGCTGTCACACAGGTGGACCTTTAGAAAACATTGTCTGTATTCTAACCTTGTTTGGAAAAGTGATATTTTTAGTTTTTATGATAGGATTAGGGTTATTGCTATCATTGTGTGGACACAATTCAACATGACCGGTACGGGACGTTTTGAATGGTCCTCACAACCTCAGAGTACTTTTTGAAGGTTAAGACTCTGTTTTAGAGTTGGGGTTACAATCAGGTTTTGGTTAGAGTTACGGTAAGAGTTTGGCTTAGGCACTTAGTTACCCTGACTGTAACCATCACATTCACCGATATATGAAATTTGGTGCAGACGTTCAAGGTCCCCAGAAGACCCAGAAGATGAGTGATGACTTTGGTGATCTCGGGATTCTTAGTTTTTCGTGAACCAGCTCTGTCCTCAGAGAGCTAGTGATACCAGCGGGTGTGTGTGTGTGTGTGTGTGTGTGTGTGTGTGTGTGTGCTGTACTGGGACTGAGGGGGGTCATGTGGGGGGTTAGTTAGGGAGGTTTGGGGGAGGGGAAGTCACACAGGTAGGGGACACTGATACAGGCAGTGGGACTGTGCAGTCACCACATCTCAATCTACAAACCCACCCTGCATGACTGGTCTTGGGCAACAGCTAATGGCCCCCAATTACAGTTTCTCTGTCCTCCAGAAAGCAGCCAGTGTAGCGTGACCCTCTGGAATGAGTCTTCCTCATGAGTACACAGCTTTGCCTCTGCTTAGTGTTATCTGCATTTTTATATAAGGGACGGAGAATGAGAAGTTTTTGGACACTTTGTTGCCAGCTTTAAATGTTTGCCCTTATAGCTGGCTGATCATTGAGCCGTACGAGCCCGCAGTCTTTGTTGAAATACATATGAGGGTGGGAAAAGAGCAGTGAGCGCGAGGGTCCGAGGTGGAAAGGTCAAACTGATGTTTCACCGTCAAGCCAGAGAGGGACATTTTTTTTCCGACAGGATGCCTCCTGTGGTCGGGGTTAATGTGGTGTTGGAGGGACAGAGATGTGCGGATGAATTAATTTTAGGGATGAGCAGAGTAGCGTGGAGACAGAGGTCCAGAGTCCACTAGTTGAGCAGCGGGAGGTGGGAGGGCAGCGTTGGAAAAGGGCTTAGAGACTGCAGATCTTTTGTAATTAAAATAATGATTAAAAAAAAATTATTCTCTGAAAATAGTTTAAAATGTTAGCAGATGAACCGATATAAAACTTTGGTGCAGACATTCATGGTCCCCAGAAGAGCCGGAAGATGAGTTCTGTTGACTTTAGCGATCTCTGGATTCTAGGCTTTTCGTGAATGTCTCGGTAACTGTCAAGTGTTTTCACATGAAATTCAGTGCACATATTCATGGTCCCCAGTCTGACCAATCCTAATGACACTGGTTGATGTTGTGGCTCGAGCAGGACATGATGTCTTTTTTTGTGTTTTTTACTGTCATTCATTATTTATAATCACATAACGTTTTGACTTTGGTCAAAAAGTGTAGAGGCTAATTATAAACCTCTTTTGGAACAAAATATTTTGTTCTTTCTAATTACATTAATGATGCTCTGGCCTCTCAGGGGTTTTCAACCAGACTGGGAAGCACTGATGAGATCGAAAATGACCAACATTACATAAGCAGGCTATGAACCACTTTTTGAGTTGTTTCACTCTATCAGAATAGAGTCGTGTCTGATGATTCTACAAAGAAGGTGACTGTAGGTGCTTTAAGCAATCAC
>KV751316.1:9813645-9826271 GCA_001698575.1 Mola mola
GAAGGTTTTCTCTTTACTCATGAAATAATAGATAACTTGGGTTCCACATCAGGTGGCACAGGGCCAGAATCTTAATTGTGCAAAAGTTGACTTAAATAAGCAGAGTGAATTTAACGGAGCTCTCCGGAGAGCTTTTCTACCAAAGTTCACATTTCCAGTCAGAACAGGTTAGAAACTGAAATATTGAAACTTATCATGAAAAATCGTGGTGAATCTGAGGTATTTCGTGTCATTTTCAGCTTTTTCTTGTTTGTTTTTTTTCTTTGTGGGTAGTTATTTCTCCTCAGTTTACTGCTTTAAATGATGAAAAGTAGCTGAGCAATTTTACTCAAGTAGTATTGTTGTATTGTACCATTGAATATTTTGCTCAAGTATTTATATTTTCTGCTGCCTCATACTTCCACTCCACTACACCTTGGTTGAAAAAGTTTGACTTTCTACTCCACTCCATTTATTTTGTAACTTACGTTGTTGTGGTAACTTTGCTTATTGTACACTGCACTAAAGCCAACGTGGAACATTTTTAAATTCATTTATCAACAACCTGATCAAAAAGCTCTGCTTCAGAAAATTGTTGAAATGCTTTATATCATACAGTGTACACATACATGTAAATATGGAGTGCATGTAAATGACTTGACTTTTGATACTAAAATCAGTTTATTTCCATAAAATTAAAGTTTGGGGTTTTTTTTTTAAAACCAGGCACTCAAAAAAATGTTCATATGGGAGATCATCTAACATGATCGAATTATATCTTTTGAGTAATGGTTCCATCATTACAGACAGGAGAAACTGTGCTTCTGTGGCTGTAGCTGCCTTGACAATGATCCCATTTAGCTCCCTCACCGTGAGGACACACCAACATCGATCTCTGTATGAAGCAAAAGGAAATGTGTTGATTCCTCACACACCTGGTTATACATTAACTGTTAACAAAAAAAAAAGAAAAAAAGAAATAAAAAGAGCCCATAGACTTGAACAGATAACCTGCTACTGCATCCGACAGACCATGCAAGCATATAAATTGCTGACAGAAAAAATAATCTTGACACTAAAGGTCATTGTTGCTACCGTCACATTGTCATGTTATTTGTGCGTTTATGGCCAAAATAAAAATCTATGAGTGTTGGGAGAGAGAGCGAGAGAGAGAGAGAGAGAGAGAGGAGAATCCCCTCATTTTAAGTGTCTAAAATGTCTTTTTGACGAGGAAGATATGGTTATGAGTTGCTTGATAACGCTCTCTCTTACATCATATGTTTCCTGTTATGAATTTATATTTTATTATTAGCAGTTTAGAGGCTCTTTTCATGAGGGTTTTATTGATATAATTACTGTAGTAGAAATGCAACAGAAGGTACTTAAAGTATCCAAAATTAAACAAGAAAAACCAAAAGAACCTGAAAAACAAACAACACAAATTTTAATTTAACTCAAAAATGTCCCAACAAATAACAGGCTCGCTGGACAGTTGCAAGTGTGACCACAGCGGTATCTATTATATTATGGTTATCAATGACGGTGACGCTTTTACAAATGTGCTCAAGTCAGTTTTTGTTAGATTTTCAATAAATGTTGACGTCTGTTGAACATATATCTTATATATGTCTTTGTTGGACTGAGAAACTAAAAGGAATTGTTGCATGAGGCTTTTGCACTCTCAAATAATCAGGCAGTGACGCTCGTGTGTCAGAAGAGCGACTTTTGACGAATGCCCGAAGGAAGGAGTGCAGATTTTTTGGTTTGATACTCACGAAATCTCTTGTTTTTTCAGCACAATATAGTAATAAGGTCAGATAGTACATTTAAACGTGTGCCTTTTTACTTTCTTTAATGTTGCTGATTTGAACTGTGTTACATAAGGTTGCTCTTTTTATTTAGTTGAAATGCATCTTTTTTTAAGATCTTAATATTCCTTGCATTGTGAAGTTAATCACAGGTTCAGTGTCGCATAAAGGACATTTTTTTCCAAATCAAAGGTGACAAAAACAGAAATGGAATTGTAGAAGACACAACATTAACACGTTAAACTTTGTTTTACACTGTACTGATATTTGGAGTGTAACAAAATTATGTAAAATGATGAGAATTAAAGAGGATTTGATATTTAAAATTGTAATGTTATGCAGACCTACAGACCTATAGAGCACACAGTGTGTTTGCTCTGTAGGTCTCAGTCAGAACGTTCCACCTCTCGTGGCTGCTAATGGCAGGTGTGCATGCCTGTGCATTAATCAGGGTGCTGTGAACCTGCCATTTAATCGCAGAGGAAGCCGAGCAGGTAATTACTTTTGAATCTATAACTGCACAGACAGAGAAGAGAGAGGGAGAGCGTGCAGGGAGGTGACCATGGACAGATAACATGTAGCATACAGCAGAGTCCTCATGCAACTTTTATCCCACTGAGCCCTGAATGTTCCTACAGACTAGATACACAAATCTTTCAAAATCAACCTGTTGGAGTCAATATTATGTTCATGAAGGTTATAATAAGCAGTGGAAAGTAAGTCCATTTTATCAAACTGTCTAGTTTACAAATAATCAGAGAAAGGTCACCTCTGACCTGTGACTCCCCTTCCTAAGGTTGGTACCTGTATGGTGGATTTGATCTGTTCGTCCCTCATATGAAGTCGTCAAAATGATTCTGCATCACTCAGCTACATTGTTTAAATGCCATGATGAGCCTTTTTCTGTGTGGTACTTTACTCTGTGTTGTTTTATTGCGGCTAATTCTAAATGCAGGACTTTCACCGACAGTGGAGTACTGTTATGACAAACCCCTGCAACATTAACTCTTGTCGATTTAGATTAATTTTTGTCATCTTTCTAAGCCTTACTTTTTACTTTTATTTGATATTATTAAAAAAATCATGTTGCCCCACAAGTATGACACAGGTTTTTATAAAAATGCACATATCTTATTGCCTATCAAGTGAAACCACCAAATGAACAATCAACCAAAATATAGTTGTTAAACAGTTCAGTAATATAAAATAGTCTATTTTTTTTCTGTGTTTTCTATCTTGTATGTAATCACCAAAATAATTCATATTTTTAAAAGTTTCTATTTTTAAAACCTTTTTTTTTTAAAAAAAAAAAAAAAAAAAAAAAAAAAAAAAAAGTAGAAAACTTAAAACATCTCCAAAGCCTCTGCATGTTGTTTAAATGCAGTTTTGTAAGAAGTGCCCCAAACTCATGAGTAAAAGTTAATATATCATATTCAAAAATGATATTGGTATGTGTGAAAGTAAAATAAAGTAACCACTAACTAACATTAAAAATAGATGTAGTGTAGCAAGAGTACAATTTTTGCCTCAAAAATGTAATGGAGTGACGATTTAAAGAAACAGAAAATTTAAATACTCAAGTAAAAATACCTCAAAATTGTGCAAAAAAAAAAAGTTCAAAACTTGAATAAATACTTAGTTTCATTTCATCACTGTATCAGTGAAGGTGTGTGACTGTAAAAATTGGTCAGTTTATTCACTGATGCCTATATTTCCTGGGGTTTGAACTCACTCACTTGTGCCATTTTTCCTTATATGCAGTGCTTAAACTTTTAATTCTCTCGATACATTTGCTGTGTTGATGATACTTGTGCAGAATGAAGACTTTCATTGTGATTGGATTTATTGATTTTGGGAGCAAAATGCAATAGAGAAAACAATGAAAGATGATGTAATATAGACAGCAAAAAGTCCACGGTTGGAGGAGGTTGGGATGGTGGATCGGTCAAACAGACTGTGGACCTTTACCCCGGAGACCAGTATTTATGTGAAACTGAGAGTTGATATTAACGTAAAAGTTAGCGTGCATCACATGAACATGAACATTAACATAATTAAATGATATACATAATATACCATAACTCAAATCTAACCATGTTATTTTGTTGTCTTATGCATTCAAGGCCTGAACCCAATCAAGTGGTTTTAATGGCCAGTTAACCAAACTCTGACTGTAGGTCAGGTGACAAAGTCACATGACATTGTCATTACCTGCATGTCTAATGCGTGAAATAAATGTAAAAGTTGCATGTTATTCATATGCTGTTGCATGGCATCATGTCGATTTTTACCCCTGTAGGAGCTCAGCATGTCTTCTTAACCCCCTACACCTCTTAAATATATCTATACACCATATGTCTATCTGATAACTGCATTCCAGTCTTGTTTCCAAATAAAGAGACCTCTTATCATGCCCAAATTCGTCAGAAACTCTTCCTTGTAGGCGTGTGTTTGATTTGCCTCTGAGTGCAGCAGCTAATGGCCTGGATCTGATCCCCTCGTGTTCTTTTCTTGAGAGATTTATTGCACTGCGACACACCTTGCACAGACCTGGCACAGTTTGTCTGCTCAAAATAAGGTCGGGGTGAGACCGTGGATGGATGGATGCGTGCGTGTGTGTTTAAGCTTTTTTGTTAAACACTGTGGAGCCAGCCCCATAAAGCTCTCAAATGAGAATATAAAATGAATTCAGCTGGAGAGATTGGGCATAATATGACAGGAAAAGGAATGTGAGTGGGTGCACCCTGTCCAGTCTCACCTGTATGATGCACTGGGAGCTGTCTGCCCCATTGTTCACTAGGTGACAGCAGTGAGTTCAGCCAGAGGTTGAAAGCGCATGCTGGAGCTAACTGCTAGCGACAAAAGGTGTGCTGTGTTTCTATGCCTTCATCACAGAAATATGCAAAATGAACCGCTGCAATGAACTGTTGGCCAGTGTCAGCACGTTATGAAGCTCGGTAGCCGGTGTCTAAGATGCAAATCTCTCCAGAGTGGACCTGATGAACAGTGACTAACATATAACTAGGGGATGGCTGCAAGAAACTGCAGCATATTCATAATTTGCACACTGTTTGGGTACACTTGCACAAAAAGCCACAAGCAACAGGAGAATAATAGCGTGTCTTATTCTGCCTTCAGCAGCTTTGCTCCACACATGCTGAGTCCATCCAAATAAATGTGTAAAATCAGCTGATGTCTTTCTGTTTTAACTAACAGCAGAAACACCAAATCTAGTGTAAGCTCCAAAATAATGCCTTTGTTTGTCTTCTCTTCATGTGCCTGCATGTGCTTTTTGGCTCATTTACTTCCAGCTCGATCTCTCTGACAGCAACGCTGCTACCAACCTCCAATATAATTGTTTCTGAAAGCTTTTTGGATATCTACAGTGTAATATACAAGTAATAATAATGACTTTAAATGGGCATTACGAAATAGGTGTTTTATGTTTAAACACTATGATGCTGTATTCTACAGCTGCTTATCTAATAATGTTTAAGTCAGCTTTTTAAGCCATGTTATTTACTGTTTGTTTTGTTTTTAACACAAGCTTATTTATGTGCATTTAATGAGGGTGAATTCCATATATACTGTAGCTGTTTCAATTTCAGAGTGACTTTCACACTATCATGAGTAGCTGGGCCCCTGAGCTTTTCTCTTTCCACACATCAAACACATTTTCACCTGATGTCATACACACACACACACACACAGACACAAACACAAACACACACTCACTCCCTAACAAAGTGGCTGTTGCTCCGATTCCTTACAACCAGCCAGCAACAACAGCGGCTGGGAGAGGGAGGACAGCCAGCAGATCATCATCAGCTAAACATGCACACAATGTAATATTTGACACTCGTTAGATTTATGTTGAGACTCTGTCCCTTTCTTTTGTCTGCAAGTGTCTGAGTCCATCCAAGTTATGTAGGTTCGAGCATTTAATTCATGAAAATAAGTAAGGCCGCATAAACTGTTAATTATAAAGTTTTATTTTCATTCAACTCTGACACATTCAGAAAGAAATAGACCTTAATGCCTGAAAAGTGTAGTTCTCAGTGTGTGAATGTGGGTGAATTGTTACTACTCGAGAGCAGGTGGCACATTGCCTAGTGTCTCTGCCAACAGTGTATATAGGTGTGTGTGTGTGTGTGTGTGTGTGTGTGTGTGTGTGTGTGTGTGTGAATGGGCGCAAGCTGTGTAACCTGCTTTGTGTGCGTAATAAAACTAGTAAAGCATTTTGTATATGGAATCCATTTGCAATCCATCAGCAATATGATATAAATATGCAAAAATAGGTCATGCACATGGATCATGTTCAAAAATCAACCTTACCCATCTTTTAAAACATCCAGACTGCAATAAATTCCCGAAGATGGGTATGACTTTATAGATTGGCAGTAAATTCAATTTGGCAGGTCTGTTCTAACAGCCCCTGACCTTCTTCCTGACCTTCCATGTCCTTATGTGGCTCAGGCAGGGAGCTGCAGGGGGGCTAATTTTTGCACCATGGGGCCATTTCCACTATTAGAGAAGAACTCTGGTATTTTTTAACCTAATGGCTGGTACATACCAACCACACATCAACAACTAGCCTCGATGGAGAGACCCCTGCTGAGTCACCTCATGCTGTGAATGCCTAAGCGCTGGAACACAATGTACAGACGCTGGCAAACTAGAATGTACATTTTACGCCTCTGTGGGAGTCAAAAGTGTCTTTGTTTCAATGTAGATATCGACTCCATGTGACCAGGCACTTACAATAACATTTAAAGCGTAGTTACTGGCAAAAAAAAAGGTGATTTGTTTGCAATGTCTTGATTTGCCCTTGTGACATTGCATTGTGTGGGCTAGCCCAGCTAAACGGTCTTACCGACTGAACTCTGTACTTTCAAAAAAGATTGACTTGAAGGTTTTAGAGCCTAAACGACCAGGAAACAGGTCCTTGGTTACGAAAATATCAGTGTTCTCCTTTAACAGTAAATCAACATCCCCCTTCTGTCTGAGTAATATGTTTGATTACTGATAACTTCAATATCCAAAGTCAGTACTGCGCAGTCCTTCAATAACGACTGTAAAAAAGACAACACGCTCTGAAAGGACAAATCAGACGGGCATTTTGGCCGAGCTTCAGTAAAAGTGTGGGAGTATCAGGATGGGTGCTTGGATGATGCAAGGGGTCGTGCTGCTCTAACGAACAAAATACCACATCGCAGTATTTTCTCTCATGTCTGAGCCTTGGTGACTTCACAGGGTGGAAAAATCCCAAATCCGCTGTCCACTAGGTGTTTCTTTTCAACCGCTTTGTTGCTGGAAAACATAAAATATATAGGACATGAGTGAGACACTAAGGGGAAATCAAACAACGGTTGAGCTGAAACCACTACTTGACTAACGGCCAAACCTCAAAGCTGTTTAGGTCTGACGTGATTCAACAAAAGCAAAGAGGAGGAAAAGCTCGAACCCTGACTACACGCACACCTTGTGCATGAAGAGCAAACACAGAGGAGAGAGTTTCAAGTCCTTGGACAGACACAAATCCATGGAGACACTCTGTCACACACACACACACACACACACACACACACACACACCCTGCTGCAGTGCATGTTGACAGAGCCAACACTGTCTCCGTGACACACACCGCTGGCGGCCACAAGCCAGCCCGGCTCTCCCAGCGCAGGATCACACTCAGGTCATGTTTATGAATTGGGAGGAGTGGATGGATGCCGGCGTCTTCCATCACTTTCCTCTTCCTTATCCCTGCTCGGGTCAGAGAGCCGCAAACAGAAATGTTCCTTCCCGGTCTTCTCCTGGCGTGCCACAGCTCGGCCATCCATCTGTGGTTCGTGAGCCTGCTGACGAGGTCAGACCTGCCGCTGGGACGTAATCAAAGTCTGATCGCTGATGGATTTATAACCTCATGAAGGGCAACATGAAAAGAACCGGTGATTATCATGAAATACACAGGATTTGCATGATTAATAAGGTTCTGTGTGGGGCTCAGAAGAACAGAATGAGTTTCGACGGCATTTTATGTCTCCTTAGAAGTCTTTATTTTCTCTGACACTTCCTGGTTGAATCAAGAGAAACATTCCTCTCACACATATTGAAACGTCAAAAGACTAATAAAACATACTGAAGTCGTCTCCTGTTTCTATTTTATGTATGTTTGACTTCAATTCAAAGTTTGATTTGTCCCCTGTCAGTGCTCGAATTTAGGTAAATAAGCCTATTTACATTCTTATTGAGAGTCTACTTATTCTTTTGAGAGACCTGAAAGGGAGCACCGATGATGACTGATTCCTTCTCCTCATAGTCAGCAAAGTAAACCTGCAGGACTTCTTTTCACACGCCACAGATCTTCAGAACATTGTGACACCAAAACAGACAAGAGAAAAAAAGAACTTTTAGTGCTGTCAAGCTAGCAGATAAAAACAAGTGGCAGCGTTTTATTGTGTCGACGTGGATAAACAATAGTGGGAATGGACAGGAAAGGTGACCACGCCCACTTAGCAGTATGTCGTCCTGTAGGCCCCTGCAGGCTTGAGTTCCTGTGCTCACGGCCATAAGCTAATACCTCAATAAGCTTGATTTGCTGTTAGAAAAATAAAACAAATACTTTTGATAGTTTAAAAGACTTATAATAGTTTATGGCGATTTTGCCAGCTTGTATTTGTTCATGACTAATTTGGCTTTATCAGAAACCTCTGTGGTTTCCTTCCTTGTGTGGATTTTCAACTACAAAAATTTTAGGTTTGAGCGAAAAGATGAAATATATGGGTGCTAATGTTACACTTGTTTGTTTGTTGGGGATCGCCGTAAGTTTTGGGCTTAGGAAAGCTAACTGGCTCTGTAGCTTCTGAACTGTACACCCGAGAGTGGCAACATTATCAATCTTGCCATATTTATCATGTAAATGACATGTCTTTATGTCAAAATTTAAAACTTCGGAGAACTTCCAAAGCCTTTTCTGTGTCTGCCTCCTCCTTCGGATGCAGGTAACAGCAGGATTTAGCCGCGCGCCGTCGTGTCTGAGGAGAGGAGATGAGCGGTCGGAGGGTTCAGGTCGGGGGTAAGGTCCAGATCAGTCTGTGGAACGGTTCATGGCTGCAGGTTCCTGAATCGCACGCACGCACAGCGCAGCCCTTGCCCTTTCATTTCAGTCTCTTTCTGAATGTTCCGGTCCGGGGGGTGTTGGCAGCAAGGGGTCACGAGAGGGGAGTCAGGACGCTTGAGAAAGCCGGGAACACCTTAAGACAAGATCGGGACTCGGACTGTGTCCCTGACACTTCAGCTGAAAGTATCAGAACAACCAGAAAGCAGTCAGCCCGTCTAAAAAAGTGTTAACCATACACGTCAGGTCTCTAGTAGATATAAACTGGTTGAGCAATTTTAAACTAAGAAGCACTTAAATGCTTGTATTTTAGATAAACCGCGACAAGGTTGTTAAATAGGTCTTTAAAGGAGGGTATGTAACTGCTGTACCATGGCTTATTTCCTACTGAAACAGGAGAGAACCAAACGCAAGATCATATTGCCATGATGAATTGGAAGCTCTGCAAAGCTCTGCTGAACTCTTCTAAATGTTGAAGGTTGATTGACACCTGGTTGCCATGACATTATGGGTTGAAAGTGGCTCGTACACGGTGATGTAATTTCACGTGACATGTGGTTTTACCCGAAGAAAACAATATCGTATTTGGATATGTTGATATGAAATTAAAAAGAAAGTTTTTTTTCTTTTTTTCTTGTTTGGCCTATATAGCTCAGTAGGCGACAGTATGATGGAGGATGTTTTCTAAAGGGGTTAAAATTCTAGTCTTTCAGGTGGGAAAATTAAGAACATAGGCTATTATTCAAGATACCACCCTTGGATCTAATGTATAAAACTGAAATCCATATATGTCAAATCTGAAAACGATTTATTTGTGGATTTGGGAGACATATAGGCATGATAAAAAAAACAAAACATTTTCTGATAAATACTGTAAATACTTTAGATAAAGAGACAAATGGGCACATGAAGCAAAATGGGTTCACATTTTCAACTCATTTGGGTGTAAACTGTTAGATTCTCTCATTGTAAGGAATTTATCTGTTCACCTACACCACTGGTGTCAAAACCTTTTTTTCTACAGCCTGATGATGTAAACTATTAAATTAGCTGATTTAGTTTAATAAAAGGACATTATCCAGTGACATAGATCGTGCGAGATGTGCAAGAAATGAAAACATGGCTTGTACCAGATTTATCCAAATTGATAATTCCCATTCGGGGTCGTACATTTAAGAACTGGACACATAACATACAAGTACAGCACTGAATACAGAAAGTACATAGACGCAAATCAACAAAAGCCAGTGGGTAAACAGAAAGTACATTCTAAATGCACAGTAATTGTAAGAAGTCAGCCAGTGAAAGGTGTTGTCTTTTGCAACGGAATCCAGGTATGCACAGAGCGAGACAAAAATCAGTATAACATACGCAAGTTCTCCATTTTAGATACACACTGCATATTACAAAGAAATATCCAGCGCACAAGTACTATATTGAGAGTGACCAAAATAATAAAACGTGTTGATAAAAATATTCTGTATAAAAAACAACAAGAACCGATTTAAGAACAACACAACGCAATTTTATGTACCAGAAATGTCTTTTTTTTTCCTACCCTGTGTGGGCCACACATTTACCTGTGTTTAAACTCTGCTGCACTGTTACAGCATCATATTTTTCTAATGACAACAAATTGCGAGATCAGTGCGGTAGTCCATCTCTCAACCCTGTCTCTTCCATTCGTCCCCAGGCACAGAGGTTCCAGCTGAAAGTCTGCAGTAAATCTTTCCACAACAAAAAGGGTTACACATAAACTTTCATATTTAAAAAAATGGTAACTTTAAGTTACAACGGCGGCAGTTTTTAAGTTAATGCAGGTCGCATTCGAAGGGGACCTTTTTTCGTCTTCAATAACTGATTGATGATTAATAGTGATTTTGTTCTTTATGAGTGTTTACACCAGTTGGATGCTGTTTGTGGAACTTTCTAATAAATAATAAATTATATGAAAACCTTCATTGTGAGGAATGTTCCAGTCAGCACTTGTTAGTTTGATAAGTTCATTGCTGGTTTTCGATGGGATTTGGTGACAAATCGCAGAGAACCTCTTCGGCCTCATCTTTTGTCGTGACCGCAGATGGACAGACAGGGCCAGAGGGGAGCAGGTGGACTGTCCCGGCTGTGGACGGTCCCTGTCCCGGGTTGCTCGTGCGTCTCAGATGTGTGTGACAGTGTAACGGGCAGTGCGTGTCCACCGCCGCGCTCCGCCGCACACGCCAGTTTCACAACAGTGGTGATGGTCTTTGTACTATATGCACTGTTTTTGCTGCCTGTTTTTATTTGGCGTTAATGGTTCACAGATTTTAAATGGAGATGTGTGTGAAAGTGCCAAAAAATATCCGCCAACGTCTGGTTGCCCGGAGGTGGCAGGAGGTGTGCGTCACTGCGGGAATGTCATAACTGACATTGCTTGTTAAACAGTGGCTTCCTCACGACACAAAATATGTGTCTTAGATGTAGAAAATTACAACTAAATGACATGGAGACCTTAACGTAATTTGCCACAATTTAAAGACAAATGTATGGATGCAATCTGCAAATTTAGCTCATTTAAATCTGTCTTTTCTTCCAGTGTTAAATAAATATCTGTCTATCGCACTAACTCTTGCTCCCCCCGTGGCTGTGGAACAGTCAGACATTAAAATGTCCCATTTGTTTGGTTATTATGAGGCTCAATCAGTCCTTCCTGGGCCCTGATAACTGACGCTTGAGTTACAAACTTGTCAGCGGTGACGACAGATCTGAAGACAGGCTGCAATTCATCTATTATTAACTTTACCTACATATCACAGCGGCCGGCGCTTTGCACACTGGGGTGATGGGGGGTAAGGTGTTCATCAGGGAAACGTACGCAGATAAGACAGCAGCGTACACCCAGAGCGGCGGTGCCCCACCAGAACAAAAAGACCTTTAATCACTTAAAACACTATTAAACCCACCAGCCCTCTCGAGGACACCAGTTGGCTTGCTGGAGCGTTATGGTATTTTATCGTTTCCAGTACATGTGGCCCTTCAGTTGTCACATATAAAAGTTTATTGGGATCATCAGAATCTATTCCTGCCCTTTGAAACATATTGGTTGGAAGAAAGGGCCCCGTGCATCACAGGCCCATTGGCTACCGTGCTAATAAGTTTTAGGGCAATCCTGCGTAATACTAATGATCAACCACATTGATACTACACTGAAAGATTACATATCTGAGCAATAATTGGCTAAGTATCTAGTTGTAAACCATCCTGCACATTCACAGAGGAGCTCAGACTGTTCTGTGTTGGGGTTTAGTTAGCAAATTGATGCACTTTCTCTCTCTCTTATATGACAACGGTGAGACAAAGTGAGGAGCCTCATTTTTGTGCCACCTGATATCCAGAATCAACGAGAATCCTGAATTTTCTGAGCGAACCCTTAAATTGCAGCGAAATTGCCGTAGGTGGAGCCGATTTTCCCTCCTGCTTTCAGGCTCCCTCACTCAACAGGTGTCACCACTGACTGGCGTTTCCATCCTTTCACACGACGGAAACATGGCGTTTTATAAAGTCAGTCAGAGAGGCCTCGATGAATATTGTCCAAATAAATAGAGACCACACACCATCCTTGAAAAAATGAAAGGCGACACTGAGGCCTTTGTATGTTTAAGGAAAGAGAAAGCGCATTATTCGACTACTTAAATGCAATTTAAAATGTAATCTTTATAACTAATGAAAATATGTTTGTTTGA
>KV751316.1:9834017-9861455 GCA_001698575.1 Mola mola
CTTCAGATACATTTAATGTTTATGAGCTATTATTAGTTGAATTAAAGTGACTCAGATGGTTTCATTCAAAATACTGTCAATAGCCAAAATGAAAAAAACTCAATGGATTGTAAAAAAAAATGGCCCCAAAAATTGTGTAGAAATTAATTTCAACTCCTTTTCTCTCTCATTGATCATTTCAAAACCACTTGGATTAATCTTGTAACCCTCTGGAGGAGACACTGCACTAAAGTACCTACTGGACGTGGCTCCCCTAGAACTTGCCAACATATCGGGCCATCAGTTTACAACAGATATAAAAGTGCTTCATTCATTTTGCAAGCTTTTATTTTTTATATTTTTTACTATATTTTACTTATAGTTTTAGAACGGAGTCATTTTTACATATCGGGAGCTTTTTATATGGGTAATCAGTGAGAATTGCTCTTCCCTCCCTGCAGTTTTGGCAGCTGCAGTGAGCGTAAAATTGAATCTTTGCTGCGTAAGCGGAGCCGGACCGTTCCGCAGGTTACGAAACCAGCAGACTCAAAAGTTCCAGATCAGATACAGTAGCAGGGGGGGAATTATCTGTGGATTTTGTTGCTCTTTGTCACCTCAGGCTATTTGGAGGCAGGTCAAACACAGAAGGCCTAGCTCTGCACTTTCCACTCCTCCGTGTCTTCCAGAGAGGCTCAAAGAAGCTGGATACGTCCTGCAGAGACCCAGGAGGTCTGTCATATGCAGGGCCGCTACAATGGGCTCTGCCTGGGGTTGGGGAGGCCGACTTTGATAGTACATGGGTCACACACGGAGCTAGAGCCTTTTAAACCTGATGAAGGTCCGTGCTACCACTCCCCACATGAAGTTCTCTCCATCCCCCTGTTCTCCAGAAAGATACCTAATTTTTTTCACAGTGTTTCCCATCTTTCCAGCATTTTTGAATTAAAAAAAGCAATGATTAAACAATCTCTCGACTTTAAGGGGAACTCTGGTTTTGCCGCTATAGCGTTCTAGAAACCCTGAATTTAATTATCCCGTTTAGATCATGGAAGTCGTCATTACCTTCCCCCTGCAGGAAGAATTACTGCTCAACCCAGAGAAACACAACTGGCCAGAATAGCATCCTTTTCTGCCTCAGTCTTTAAGAGGTCACCCAACACTGAGATAACTGCCTTTTTATGAGTCCTTTTCTATAGGGGTCATGAGTCCAATGGAGTGCTTTATTGTTCTGCGGCAGTGTTTACAAGGCACGGTGGACCGTTGTGGGGTTGCTACTATGTTGCAGCAGACAATACAAAGTGGACAAGGCTCCTTAATGAATGAAATACGGATCTGTGGCTCAACTTTAGACAGCGTGCATATTTAAATCTGCACTTGAAATTAGGTTCAGCATTGTTGGAATTATCTTTGTTTTTATTATTAAATGTGAAGCTGGAGCCTAAAGACAATTAGCTTGGGTCAGCAAAGTGTAAGTTCAACAGGGATATAAGAGGAAATACGCTGGTGTTTTTGTAGAGCATCAGATGACAATTAATGGTGTTTTTTTTAAAAATTGCCTAGCAAATGCACGTTTTATTTACATATAAATAAATAAATAAGTATAAAAGAAAAGAAAGAAATTTTGCCACTCTAACTTGAGAACCTGCACCTGTTCTCTCTGCTCTCACACTGTGTAACATACAATGTTTAATGATGGACACATCATCGCTCTTGCTAACAACTAACTAACCAGTAGCGCCTAAATGTAGCTGCTGTTAGCTATAGTTTGGTCAGTCAGCTGTACATTTAGCTGAGTCTCCCTGAGTTGGACTGGGAGCGTGGAGCACCAGGGAATGTTTGCACCACAAGCACATTTGCTTCGGACTGCTGGAGTGAGAGCTGGGAAAATCTGCAAGACAGACATAAGGACAGAGGCGAAGTTTAAAAGAGAGTTTCAGCAAGCAGGTGGCAATACACAAGAGTAAATTTTGGATTGACTTTTAGCTGTTGGCGAGAATGTGCAAAACAGAAGGCTGAGTGGAAGACGAAATAGAAGTCAGATGCAGAGTTGGTCTTTTTGCTGTCGGACCAGTTGGTGACATTAGGAGGCTTGCTATGTCTTAGGTTGTTGATATGTGGCTAAGTCAGCAAAGTAGTTGACTTGCTTGTTTTTAATCCTAAGTAATGACTGCAGAATCACTGTGGATTTTAGCTGAATAGCAATCTGAACCTGTACGAGTGCTGAATAACAAAATACCTATTTTTGCATAATTTTGTTTTAGAGTAATGCCGCAAATATCTCGATATTAGAGTTGCAATGATTAATCGATCAATCAACAACTATTTTGATTATCGAAATAAGCGTTTGAGTTTTGTTATTAAACATTTGTTGAATCCAGCTTTTTAAATGTCAGGATTTGCTACTTGTCTTTGTCGTTTCTGCCCGTAAATGAAGTGCAAAAGGGTTTTTAACTATCAAATTAACTATCAAATTATCTCGCTGATACGCACCCGATAAGTCAAAGGAAGACGATTTTACAGGATTGTGAGGGTCAGAAAAAATGCTTATTTTTCTTCACCTGACACCTGAGTCCAACGTTCCAATCTGCAAACACATCCTGGCCCAGTTTCAAGCAGCGACAAGAAATCAATGGCCCCCTCATTGGTCATATTTAGTGTCAGTGCCTCTCCCTCTTTTATCTCAAAATGGCTGTATATCAATGCCTCCTGTCATGTGCGGCCAACTTCGGCGAAGCGCTCAGGCTGACACACCTGGGTCAGGGACAGAGGGCTCGGGGAAGATGGGAGATCAGAGCGCAAACAGAGTCTGTCTCTAAACTGTCACTGAGGGAGTGGCGCTCTGTGTGCCTCTGTGGGGACGAGACCACAGGATAAGAATGTGTTTGACATTGTTTGTAATTGTGTAATGTTTGCTCTGTTGGTATCAGAGGGGGTCTGCATCAGCAAACAGCCGTTTGATTGTCGGCTGCAGTGGGATGAAGCATTCCTCTCGGAATTCAGTGAGAGACAACAAGGAGTCTAGACATGGGATTAAGAGATGGTACTGAACGAAGGGTGTCAACTTCGCTAGATGTGGAAATATGATGAAAATACTCAAGGTTTCAAGGTAGAATTTCTAGTAGGCCACCTTGTTTTCGGGTACTTTTATTTCACATTATTCTACTCCATTGCATGTCTGAGGGAGACGTTGTGCTTTTTTTTCACTCCACTACATTTATCTGGGAGTTGCTAGACTTCACATAAAAACACGTACGACAAGATTATGAATTGCACTTTTAAGATGGTTTTATTCAGCCAGAAACAAGCATAAATATCAAATATTTTACCTGAAAAATAAAAGAAATTTAAGCAGCTGAACTTTTCGTGTCGTGCAAAACTTCTACCTCTGGAAGGTAGTTCAGCTCCTGGATGACTTCCAGACTGTACACAAAGCTGTAAAAACTATAAAACTGCATCATAAATACTCCTCCTGTGCGCCATTTACTTACATTCTGAAGATTCATACATTCCGACTAATTCCAACGCCGACAAACCTTCGCACTGATGTGATAGTGTCAGTAACATTTGTGCGCTGTCGTCATGAGTGCATGTACACAATTCGTGGCCTTGGCTACGCTGCGCAGATAGCACCAGCAGCAGACGGGTCAGTGTGTTTGTTTGCTCTGTCCTCCGCTGGCAGAGTCAAAGAGCAGGTGGTGGCTTGGGGTTTCTCAGAATGAGGCTGGCGGTACGAGCTCTCTCTCCTGTAACTGTAATAAATGAAGGATATGGCAGTTGTGAGCCTGTGAAACTAACTGCCCCCTTTTCTCTCAGTGCGTTACAGCCAAGGCCCCGGCGAGGTCACCTCCTCCACCACCATCAGTCACCACAGTAGCAACGCGATGTCGTCTGGCCAGTCAGTGCTGCAGCAGGTGTCCCCCGGAGGACTGGACCACAGCCATAGTCTGCTGTCACCTGACGCCAAGATGGTGAGTGAAAACACCTGGGCCCTCATGGCCTCAGATTAGATAAGAGCCGGCCTGCGTTTAGGATAAAGCCTAAAAAGCTGGTTCCTGGACCTCCTCTCCCATGGACCCACTGGCAAGAGCCAACAATTAGAACATTGTGCTGCTCTGTTTGAAAGGTAAAGCTGGGGTGGCAGGCCATGGCTGGCCTAGCACACAGCTTTCACCAGAGTGCACCAGGCATGCTCATTGCTCAGCCAATAAAGCTGACAAAGAAACATTCTGTTCTTATTGATTAAATGCCTCGCAGAGCGGAGCTACAGGTGGAGCACTGCTTGTTTTGCCAGGGAAACGACGCCAGCATTTGATTATATCCAAAGCTTTTTTTTTTCCTTGTCTGGAGTCTCTCCCTGCTGCCCTGGACCGGTATTTGATCAATGACAAGGAAAGCTGCGCCCGGACCCACAGCTTTTGAGTAGTGGTGCAACAGTTCTTTGGATATATGTTTAAAATAGTCAAAATAGGTTTCTTTGAACTGTATTAAAATTCAAATATGGAGGTCATGCAACTGAAATATTCAAACCAGTTTATAAACTTCCCTCTGGGATCAAACTACTTCTGCCTTTTGGACCAGTAAGACCTCAGCACGGGCAGAGTAATGTAGCGAGGCAGCAGGTCAGTGCTGACAGTTCCTTTTCTGCAGCTGGGCAGCCTGCCCTCAGTGGGCAGCTGACAGTAGTCAAACATGCGTATCCCCTCCAAGTGGGAGGATCTAGACATCCATCACTGTACATGCACAGATGTTGTTTTGTGCACTTTTTTTTTTTTTTTTTTTTTTTTTTTTTTTTTTTTTTTTTTTTTTTTTTTGCAGCTACAAATGCTGTCACACAGGCTCCGACACAGTTCTCATGCAGACATTTCCAGCTTTTCTTTCTTATCAGTATTTGCTTATGTGCCATGCATGAGTGGAGTTACACAAGCACAGCGTTATACAAGAGAATCTGAACACAGCCAACATTTATGTTAACGTTTGTTTAGCAGCCAACGTGTTTCACTTTGATAACACATTTCTGTGAATTTACATAACAGTTATTTCCATAACTTAAAGCGCTGAAGTCTTTAATCCTGCTTACTTCATTCTTTTTTCCCCAGATTTCGGGCTCTGGTGGAGGTCTTCCTCCTGTCAGCACACTGACCAACATCCACAGCTCCCATCACAGCCACCAGCAGACACAGAACCTCATCATGCCTCTGTCTGGAGTCATGGCCATAGCACAAAGTAAGTCCCACGGCCCTTCGCGTGACCCACCGATCCGCGCCTTTTTTCACGGTGACACCGTCTGATCGAGGCTTTCTTGCCAGGTTTAAACACGTCGCAGTCTCAGACGGTGCCGGTGATCAACAGTGTGGCGGGCAGCCTCGCGGCGCTGCAGCCGGTGCAGTTCCCCCAGCAGCTCCACAGCCCCCACCAGCAGAGCCTGATGCAGCAGTCCCCGAGCCACATGAGCCAGCAGCCGTTCATGGCCACCGTCACACACTCACACAGTCAGTAGCACCCAGCACTGCACAGCTTTTAAATCTGTTGCGCATTCAAGTTATGAGCAGTTCAGGCCTGAAAGATGCAACTCTCCATGAATACACAAGAAAGAAATTAACATATTTGAGCAGATTCTTTAAAAACACCCTATTATGTTTTATCAGGTTTGATTGTCTTCTTCAATAAAATGTTGGTGTATGTATGGTCACATATATCCCCACATGAGGAGAGAAGAGACATCTTTTACTGCTACTAAACTGTCTCTCAGTCTTAAAAAGTCAAAAATTCTCAATCTTGGATCAAATCTTTTTGGCAATTCTTTCTTTTAACATCACACTACAGATCCTTCCGTGTTTTTCTATCAGACTGGAATGTAATATTTTTTAGAGACACATCAGCCTTAAAATCAATTTTTTTTAAATTTTATTTTCATTCATATGAGTGTGGAAGTCTAACTCCGTCTGCCTTTCTTTCGCAGTGTATCCTCACAAGCAGGAGCCCCCACAGTATTCTCACCCGTCACGTTTCCCCTCGGCTATGGTGGTCACAGACGCCAACAGCATCAGCACCCTCAGCTCCATGTCTTCAAGCAAGACGGTCAGTCTTTAGCCTGCTTCGCATCCCATCCGCTGTTATAGATGCATGTGCTTATGTCTGTTTGCTGCCACTGTGGGCTTAAATTAGAAAAAGCTGTAGTATTTGCACATATCATGGCAGCATCAATTTGGGTCATAGTTACTGACATCAAATCTTGTGAAAAACACTTTGATCAGCTCACTCACTACCCACTGATACTGCAAAAAAAATTAAATAAATAAAATCACTGTCACCTTGCTCTAATTTAGAATAAACACCACAATCAAAGCACACACTAACAGCAGGAAGTAGTTTGTGACTGGGAGAAGTACGTTGTGTGTGTTATGATTGTGTGTTGACTTGTTTAATTCCTGTCACATTAGGACGCTCCTGTAAACAAGATGGTGCAACTTGGGGGTCTCTCCTGGGTAAATACACTTTTATCAGTTCAGTCTTGCACTTGAAATGAGCAAAAAATGTGCCCACCGGTCACACAAACAGTTCCAGCTCTTGTGCCTGTCGGAGCCTTTTGTATGGGGCTGCTGATGTTGTTCATGTGCCTTCAGTTCATATGGATAGTTTACTCCTCAGAATTCCTATTTCCTCTTCAACTAATCAATCAGCTGTCCCCTCGGCCTGAACGCCTCCTGATGACCACGGCCAGCTTTCACTCTCCTCTCCCTCTGACATCAGGAAATGAGCCCCTGGTTAATCGCGGTTCTCAAGCCTCGTGCCCTGCCGCCTTCCTCCATGCTACAGTGAGGCTGCAGATGAGATGGGCTGGGTGGGGGTGTAGGGCTTTTTTTTTTTTTTTTGTAATTACGCCTCTTCCTCTTTCCTACTTCTCCCTTGTCTCGGTGATCACTCTAGCCTGAAATGTTGTCCACGGTGCTTTCACACGCTCAATTTCCCACGCTGAGGCAGAGCGCTCGTCCTGCCGCGCCACTGCCGACTGACTGATGGGTTGATGGCATCATAGCTCACTGCACAGTGTAGCCTCTGCATAGGATGGACGTAAATATGTAGAAACTTGCCTGGCTGTACCTACTTGACAGTAAAAGAGGCATATTTTGAAAAATCGCTTTCCCGTCTGATTTGTTTTAGACAAATCGTTCCGCAAAAGGACTCGTAAGGTTGTAATTTTAGTTGTTTGATAAACTGAAGATAATACAAAAAATAGTCATATAAACATTTCCACTTGACTGAAAAACAAATATAATTACTGCAGATAAAACATTACTCATGACTTGTACAGATGTTTCTCTAAATTAAGCAAGTAAAATTTCAAATGAATTTGTACTTTGATTTGTCCATCATCAAGAGCCAAAAAAGTTCAAATCCATTGGTTGAAGCTTTAACGCCAACCTCTTAGTTATTTTCTCAACGAGTTAACAGTTAACTTAATGCATTTAACTCAAAGTATCAGGAGCAGCCGCTGTGCGAGCGCCTCCAGACCAGCTGCACTTCTAAGCACACCGTACCTGATGGTAGTGGAAACCCATCAGGAGAACAACGTATAACGTAGTATAGGTACCGTAAAATGACGTTTAACTTTCCATTACATCCCACCGCTGACATAACCCTGTTGCATCCCACAAACCTGTTTTATTTAGACAGCATCATCTCGCAGCCTCTCGCAAGTATTTTCTTATCAGGACTTTATTTGGACGGGCCAGACCTCTTCTCAGCGCACGGCCGGCATGCTCAGGCTTTATAACGCTCATTGTTTGCCCTGAGCCGTCCATTATCCCCGAGTCTGTTTAAAACTCACCTTTGCTAAGAGCCCTCACCTAATGACTTGTGTCTTCAGCTGCGGGTCAGCTTTATCAGGTGAAACTGTTTGCTGGCTGCAGGGTCACACCGGGGTCGCCTGGCTCCACCCCTGGCAAGGCAGGAATAAAAAAAATAAATGAATTCCACAACCAATCCCCCCCCCCAAAAAAAAAAGTGGGCACTGCATTGGAAATGAGGCTGTTCAGGGTGAGGGGAAGAGGATTGAGGGATGTATTTGGTCAGGTGTGTCACATGAAGGTGCAGGAGTGATGCAAAGGAACAATCATTGTTTTAATTAAAGTCTTCAAAAATACCCCATTTTTCTAAGAAGTCCTGTATCTATTACTTAAAAATATATGAATATAGAAAAAGTCTCAAAGGTAAAAATGGATTTTATCTGTGTCATATTAGAGCTGGGCAACATATACAGTATATATCATTATCATTACATCATGATATTGCATAAGTTTTGTCTTTTTCTGCTAGTAAAGGCTGCATTACAGCAAAATGGTATCTGAACTTACTGATCGGTGTTCTACCTGTTCTAATATTTGCTTTCACCCACATTACTAATAATTATTTAGCAAAATTGTATTGTGTTAGTACTTTGTCAAATTACCAATAGTCATCCCTACGGTATTGTTGTAGTATCCATATCAAGATGTATGATCAAAAAGATTGTGATATATGGAGAGCGTTTGAAGAGAAACATTCCTGATATGGCCTTTAAAAAAAAAGATGTTATATATTATATATTAAGACTAAACCATCTTCTGTCACTTGGATGGATTATTATTATTGATAGTTGATCGTTGTAGTTGGTCGAGCTAATTGTTGGCACTACATATAGCAGTTTATCGTGTAACAATGCATCACCTAAATATACACTATATTACTATTTAATGAAGGTAAATAAATGTAATGCAAAGTAAATACAGTGGAAAAGGAGTATAGCATTCTAAGCAGAGATTCCCATTATATTCCTGTGTAACTGGACAGATTGTATTTATTGTTTCATGTAACACGGACCTCCCTCTCCTCCTCCTCCTTCCAGTGTCCTCTTCAAGCTTGGTGAGAGCGTCCACCTGACTTCCTCGGTGCCTGGCAACCGGAGCACATTTTTCCACCCTGTCACAGCGGTAGCCATGACACTTCTCTTAATAACCGGCAACGCGCGGCTGGATGATGAGTCAGTCAATAAGCAAGGGGAGTGACCGCGGCGGGCCGGCGGTGAATGATGAGGAGTGGGGACGGTGGTGGAAAAAGAAACAAAAAGAGAGAAAAAAAGAAACTCACTGCACCCGAAAGTGAGGAGACTGGACTCCCCCCCCCCGGGCCGCACACAAATGATCAACAAGGATGTATGATTTTTAACACAATCTTTGAAAACAGTATTCATTTTTTTATGCCCCTTTATGAAGGAACAAAAACCAAGCACCAGCAAGCAGCGGTGCGTGGCACAGACCTGAATGAAGGCCCTGTGACTGTATGTATCAGACTGTGATTTAAGGTGGAAATATGAAGACAGCAGTCGGCCTCTGTGAAGGCTGAGGGACTCAGTGACGGGCGATTCTCCCGGCAAATCACCGTGTGACAATCACAAACATCTGTATCAATCTTCTCACTGGCCTTTCAAGGAGTCTTCCATATTTTTCTTTCACACTCGGTTTACTGCACTGGCATCAGTGCAGGCCCTCGTGGCGCATTGTTCAATACAAACACAGTGATTGAAGAGACTTCTGACAATCGTGAAAGGACTATGCAATGTGTCTATAGGTGTATGCAATGCTTTGTATAACTGGATTCTGCACAGAAGTCCACACACTGGGGGGCTGGAAATGACTATGCACTATCAGTGAAATCAGCGACAATTATGGTATACTGGAGCTGCCTGTAAAACAACACAACAGCAGATGTGTTTGTCAAAGAAAAAGAGTGTAGTGAAGTGTAGGTATGGCTTAGACTGCTTTATCTGTGAACCAGGTCTGCCTGGGGGGTGGGGGGTGGTTGACTCACTCGACACACTTTAAACGTGGCCCTTCCCCTTCATGCTGTTTGCACACAAGTTCAGGTGAATTTCAGGAATGGGACTCACCCTCCTCTTCCCGCTCCCACTTCCTCCTGCAATGTGAAGAGATACCAAACTAGGACAAATATTGTTAATAACTCCTCATCGTAAGAATGTACAGGACCCCCCACGTTCGCTGCGGTAGAATGAAAATATTGACAAGTATTCAGAAACAAAACAGCCATCTTGGTCTGCTATTTTGTGGAAGAGAGAGACATGAAAGAGGACAGTGTTGTGCCAGGAGCTGCTCTAATCGTGCAGGAATCCACAGAGAGATGCAGGGGAGAGGAGCAGCAGTGTGAGCGCTCTCAAGGTGTGCACAGACATTATGCGTTATTCACCCTTAGCGGCAGACTCCAGATTTTAGCCATAAGCCGGCTCACTGCAGGAGCGTGTCTCCCAGGTCAGCCATAATTCACTGATCGGCTCTTTAAATTGACTCAAGAATAAGATTTTGTTGTAAGTAACGACTTTTCTATGAGAAAAAAAAAAAAGCTATTTTCACAATCAAATTCTGAGTGTTGTAAGTGTGGTACATCTGGCATCCTGCTCAATATTAGGTCATTACATTGTTATTATTATGTTGGTTGTTTTTCAACTGCCATCTGATCAGAGGGCACTCACACTTGTGTGACAGGACATGATTCTTTTTTCTTTTTAATGTATTATTTTTGTATAAAATTGAAATCAATCATAAATCATTATTTATACTTTCTGAGAAAATATTGCTATTTCAAGTAAAAGTTTTTTTTTCCAAAATGAACATGTGTTTTTGGTAATTTGGCGTGCAACATAGATAGATGGACACGTTGGAGCTTTTACTGCTGCTGTGTTTTCTTCTGCATCATTTTACGGTGTTAAAAAACTGTTTTGCTCACCTATACTAGCATTGGCAAACGCCACTAATCATCATTACATATTAATTTGACTTTTTTTTTTAAATTAAATTATTTTTTAAAGTATAAAAATATCGATGCTTTTGCAAAAAATACTGGTAGTCTAATCATTTAGCAGTACCAATGCCTTCGTAGCCCATGAGATAAACGGCATTCATGCATGCAGTAATGTCTAATAATACAATTTAGATACTGATCATACAACGCTGATTCCAATTTGTGTGAAATGGTAATATGCAATGCAAACTAATAATACTGAAGTAGAAAGAACGAGCAGCTCAGAGCATTTATATTATTTATAATATAGCCTCTTGAAAAGAGGTGGACAGCTTGGCTGTGTGATAAGTAAATAGCCTCTTTGAAGTTCAGAGATCTAAAGTGCACCTTGCTTTTCAAGCAGCAAGTTCATTGAACTGAGCACGTTATGATAGCATAAATTTCAGCCTTTATCTGGTACTGACACAGGACCCACTGTAAAAAGTATTGTTGCAATGACAACAAGCAGGTGTTCTGTTGTTGTTTGTTTTTATTTTTAATTCAAGATGTGATGTATGCTCGGTTGTTCAGGAGGTGGTATTTCACACCCATAGAGATATTTCATAACCTCTGTAAGTATCGAAAGCTTTGAGGATTTAAAACTATACGTAATGCAGGTCCATATGCACTCTTCCTTGCATTTCCTTCAAGTTTGTTTTACTTTAGCACAATTATTTTTTAGGGACCTGCACTAGTAGTTAAATTTTTGGCTTAAAAAAATGTGAAAATGTTAGATGGAGGCATTTGAGCAGTCACATTTGAATCTGCAAACTCTGTGACCTGGTTTGCCACAACATATCCAAGCTTTCACTACAATCAACCTTCATGAAGGGATTCTGTCGCCATCTGCTGGCAAAATAAAGAGAAGCAAACTGACACACGATCAACTTTTAAATTGACCAAACTGTTGCTCATTTGCACATCACAACACAAAACTGTCATTTATTTAGATGAATGTTTCAAAAATGTAATACTCTGATAGCTCTATTTTGGGTGTCCACCAACCCTTTATATAAAGTACTCCTCCTAATGCACATGCCTAATGCACAGGTAGTTTACTGCTGTCAGAACCCAACTGAAAACTGCAACCTTAGTGGAAAACGCTACTGTGAATTGAGCTCAATTCCAGTTGCATGCCAAATTTTAAGCTCCCAATGAGAATTTTGATCACAAAATGTCGTGCTTCTTTCAGAAATATATGTAAAATGACAAAAAAAACTAAAGATTACAATGTTATCCCTGAAAATGAATCTGCTACTATACTCTACAGCATTTGCACCTCCATTGTGCATCGCTCAAAACCCTCTACACCCTCAAAACAGGTGGAAACAGGGTGGTTTGCTTGATACAGTGTCAGGGTTTCAAGAAACCTGAACATAACCATGTAAAGAAACATCATTTGGACAAAATACGATGAATGGCGTGAGCTTAACAATGAGCTGAAGTCATGGAGATTGTGGTGATACTGCATCATTCGAACCAATGCTTCTCGTATAACACTTATTCTTTTGAAACATTTTTGTAATAAAACATATTAAGAGTAACTTTTCCTCTCCTGGGCCGTTCTATCCCTGTGTTGACCCGCAGCCTCCTGCTGACAGGAGCCTTGTAATCCACTGATGTTGCCCTATTTGCTTTTCAATGAGGCCTTTGATTTTCAGACCCGGGAACCCTCTGAAGATCTGACCGTGTCCCCTGGACTCTTTTCTCTGAGGACACTGAAGGCTCATTAGCATCTCTTAGATGCAACTTTAAACTCTCTAAACATGATATCTGACTCAGCTGTGAATTGGGGTTTGAATACAAACTTAATTTGCGATGTGTTAAACACTTTCCTGGCTGCAAACAGATTATACTTACATGCTGACCAATTAGTGGTAATAGTGATGAAGTTTATTGCATTATTTAGGTTGAACAGCCCCTGCTGCTTCAGTGTGAGCCTTGTTATTTGGAGGACAGTCAGGAAACTTTTATGTTCATTTCAATCAGCAGTTTAATTTATCACCTGAACCATGTTTTAATTACATTACCATTTAAAATTCTCTTTCGACAACCATCTACCAGATAATGGTCACATCCTTCGTAGCGGTCTGCGTGGACGCCTTCAACATCCACGTGGATAAAGCCTTGGAATTGCATTTCTTTCACTATTCGACTCAATTAGCTTCTGATGCACAGTTTTCGTCACACCCTTATTATTGTTCTGACAAAAGGCATTGAAATGTATCACTTTCTGCAAAATCCTGTTATCCGCTCATTATCTTATAATGAATTATTTTAATTCTAAAGAATGTCTGCACATCAGCCAAGACTTACTAGTTCTTATAGCAGATGCCTCTCTGAGGACACTGTTAACAAGGTGTATGAAATCATTCCCTCTGCAATAAACTCAGTTACATTGGCCAATATAACAGGGTAAATTCTAGCCCCTCCCATCTTGATCACCTCACTGATAGCTGGGCTTGTTTCACTTGATTCTATTGCCCCCTACAAAAAGAAAATAATAAAAGAACAAGCAGCTCCATGGCAATCTCAGTACTCGCAAGTTAAAACAGAAACACATTAACTTGAAGGGAAATGGCGTTCCACTGAACTGGAAGAGTCGCGCTTGGTCTGGCAGGATAGCCTTTAATCGTACAGGAAGGCCCTTCACAGTGCAAGGAAAGATTAATGTTCAGTGATAATAAAGGAAAATAACAATAAGCCGAGGATTCCTTTCAGTATCATAGCCAGGCTGTCTGACAGCCATAATTCTATCGAGCCATGCACTTCTATAATCCTCACCAGTAGTGAGTTTATGAGCTTCTTCAATGATAAAATGATTCTATTTCCCCAGTACTGGCTTGTCTGCACCTGCAGATTGTTAAATCCAGAATAGAATTTAAAATCCTGGTCCTTACCTACAAAGTTATTAAGGCACCATCCTTTCTTAAAGTGCCTACACTATCCTATCACCCACCCAGAACCTTACGCTCCCAGGACGCAGGGTTACTGGTGATCCCCAGAAACTTTCCTTTTTGTTCAGTTTTTTGTTCAGTTTATAGTCAGTTCTGGCCCATCCGGCCCCTGGTTACGCTGCCATAGCTTAGGTTGCCAAGGGGGGACATTCCATTATACGCTGAGCTCCTCTCTCCTCTTTCCCCTCTGCCTCTATTTCTACTCTCTAATTTTCCATATCCTAACAAAACATTATGCTAACTTTAGTTCATCCCCGGAGTCCTTGTGCTTTGCCGCCTCGCAGGTTTTTATAGGTCACGGTTGGAGCTGCTGCTGTGGTCCTGCCTGATGCCTACTGCCCACATTAGGACTTGGATCCTAGTCTGCATGGTCCTGCGCAAATCTGGATCCTTGCATTATAAATGGATTCTGGATCAACAGACTGCACCTGTTTCTGGATCACTAAACTTCACATACCCCTGGATTTATAGATTCCACATACTCTTGGATTCATAGACTTCATCAGCAACACTCAGAACTGGATTCATTGGACCACAATGACTCCTGGACCAACAGACTACACCAGCTTCTGGATCAATATATTTTTCATATATCTGGATTAATAGACTCATGAAAGTCTTATACATTCTTACTAATCTGTTATTGTCATGTTGTTGTGTCCTGTACAAGTGACATCCATTGCACGTCTGTCCATCTTAGGATGTGGTTCTTCCTGTGGTTTCTTATTTTACCTCTTTAGGGCCTTTAAGTTTTTCCTCATCCAGCCCAAGGTCTAAAAGCAGAGGGAGTCACATCTGTACAGTTTGTAAAAGCCCAGTCAGACAATTTGTAATTTGTGATTTTGGGCAATACAAATAAAATTTGAATTGATTTGCCATAACACTGTGTAAAAAACATATTTATAAAAGTATGCATTAATATTTTGTCATGAGAGCATTTTTTGCTTTAACTCTGCTGCTGCAGCACGCCAATGATGGAGTCGAAGGCTCAAGGGGTCATTCCATGGAGTGAGCTGACGCCCAGTGAGACAGAAAGTGGAAGCTGCAGGGTAAATGTGGCCGTGTGTTTAGCAGAGTCAGAAGAAAGGACACTACATCAACTCCAGCTGAGGCCCGAGGGGTTAATGGGTAAGACTACCCAGCAGGGGTCAAGGGTCAGGAGGCCACTCTCTGCCAGGGCTAATTGGTCACTGCGACCAGAGTTAACACCAGCCTCTCTCTGGAGAAATACATACACATGTATGGAGCTGCTCTGACGGGAGTCTTCCATCAACCCCCCCAGTTAATGGGGGCCTCTGTTGTGCTGCTGCACAGTCATGGAGATCAGTCAGGCCTCCGCAGCGACAATCGACCGTACATCGCCACCAGCACCACCCGCAGTGACAGCCAGGCTGCACTCGTGAAAAGATTGGTGCCTTTTGATCCCCAGTTATTTCACCCATTTTAGTACAGCTCATTGGTATAAACCTATAAAAAGTACCAAAAACTCCAACGATATCATGATGAAAAATGGCATTGGTTAAAGTCAAAGTCCATACGAATATTATTTGAGTAAAGGTCTTAAAGTACATTATATCAAATGTATTTCTGATATTAAAAGTCTTTTTTTCCCAATTTGCATATATTTACATGTACAGTGTATGCTTAATACATTCCATGACTGCCATTCACTTTTTCCAGTTTTATAATGAACCGTGATGCACATGGGAGGAGAAATGACTTTAGTTTACCAAAAACTGTCATCTTTGATTTATAGTTTTGAACTTATTTAATTTACTCTCCATACAGTGTCAGAAAATCATCCCTAATTATATGTGATACATACAATGTGTGTAACTGTGAAACTGTAACAAGGCAACGCAGAATATAGAAGAGGACAAAATTTAATCTTATGGAAAAATAAGTCAATTTAGTTGAATAATCCTTAGATATATTGGCACATTTCACCTACAGGATACTTGAATATTTCCATATTCTGCTACTTTAAATTCCGTACAGCACAACAGAATGATGTCCCTGCGAGGTGCTTCAGATGATTCTCCAGAATGGGTCTTATGTCACATGATTTGCATGTGAGGCTGGAAACCTGTGAGAATGTGCTGCAGAGGAATCCTGACTGACTGATGTTCTCATGCTGATGCTGTAACAGAGCTGATGCTGGACCGGTTAATGATTTATGGGGTGATGGAATGGCCAAAATGGGACCCGAGTTAATGTTCACCCTTTCCTCACTGGTCATCCTCCAAGGGGGGTGGGGGGGTGCTGCCCTCTGCCAGTCTGTACCCAACCGTCGTGGGGGGGACTCAACTGACTGACTCGGGCGGCCTCCAGCTAAACCCAGCACGCCCAGCAGGGAGCCCTCGCTTGGCTCTGAGAGGAAGGGGGCGGGAGACTGACGAGGACCCGCCATCTTTTTTAATGAGCCTCAATAGAATCATAATGGAAAATAACGCAAGAAATGAGCTCCCATTAACAACCAAGTATACAGGTGATCATTAAAGTCTCTTAAAGTCTTTCAATGTTGCTTCACTTGAATGTTGGATCAGTGGTGATGCAGGGTGGTGAGTGGGTTTGACACCAGGAGGCTGTTTTCACATTTGTCTGCAGAGGAGAGAAAGCTGAGTCTTTTCTCAACATAAAACACAAATTAAAACGTATGAACAAGCATGATTTGTAACGTCACCAGTCATGGTCTGATACGCAACCTGAAATCTGCTTCGTCATCAATTTAGATTTAGGTAATTGGGTTATAGAAACATTTATGGAAAGAAAACATAAGGCCGTAATATCTATTTAGAAGCTGTGTCATTTCACATTTCAGGAGCTCAACAAGAGTTTGACCTAAACATAAGTTCCTTGTATCTATTTTTACTTATTTTCTAATCATTATGCGAATGTGTCATGTTTTAGTCTTTCAGACAGCTGCATTATATACATTTAACTGAATCTAAAAGCTGCTTCAGAGCCTTTTGTTTCCTTTCAGGAGTAAAATTCTGGTGGAGTTTATAGGACTTGTGTTACTTTTATATTGTTATTGTATATCTATCACATAGTTTCAAAAGTCAAATCATCTGCATTCAAAGGGAGGATATATTGTAATTAAATTAGATTAAACACACTGATATTCTCCTGGAGCCTCTTTGATTATAGCCCAAAAATATTGGTCTGTATTCTGTTTCTGTGTAAAAACGTAAGGCATATATTATTTTCATTATATTTTTGCCAGATTAAACCCCTTGTGTATATCTTGAAAATACCAAAAATCTGCATATCATAGACAATAGTGAAGACGTGACCTCTGTGTCCCCAGTAGTAAATACAGTACTGCATAAACAGTACGTGGCAGTGAAACTACAGTGAGTATAAAACTGTAGAATCTGCCTATAAAATGTCCACAATATGTACATTTACTGTTGCAAGACTTGTGTGTGTCCTCACAAACAGGTACAGCCTCCCCCCTGAGACATGTAAATAGTTTGTGATGATGAAAAATAATAATGTAAAAGCAATATTTTCCTTTTCAAGACTTTTAAAATGTTAAAATTGAAAGTGCAGCTTTCCTTTTGATTGTTAACCCCTCTGAAACCTTAAATGGGTGCATTTGTCCCTCTGTCATGTATATGGACTCTGAATCATTGCTGTTGAATAGAGCTCGGCTATAGAAGAGAGAGCCAGGTGATGGATAGCAGCGGGGCTCGTCTTCCGCGGCCCTGCACCGCTAATTAAGCTGTAAATCTTTTACAACGACACCAGCTAAGACAAAGCCAGAAAGGCTTCTCCTTGTCGCCCCACCTTGTCATCAGTGTAACAATGAAACTGCAAACTGAATCACTTTGTTGGGATGCACAATAGCCTCGGTGCTTCAAGCGGCCAGTAAAAATGTTGGACGAGACATCAAGGGGGGCAGACAGAAGAAACATTAAAATATCAATATACATGACAATCAGCATATAAATTGTATAAATGAGCATCTAATGATGCAATAAAACACTGTTGCAGTATTAGGTGACATTCTCTGTCCTTTAAAAAGTGAGACAGGCTCAATGTTTATTACCATGTGGACGTCAATACTATTATACAGAAATATTGGTATCATGCAGCTAAAGTCCCGGTAAAGGGGGTCTGCAAAGAAATCACTGAACAGGCCAAATCCTTAACTAAACCAGACGTCATTATGGCTTCTGAAGATTTTTAGAGGGAACTGTATGTGTGAATGTGCGGTCTGTAACCAAGTATAAAATAGTATCTGGAGTATTTGAGTTTGATATAATTGTGCATCAAAACACAACTTTCCATCAGTAGCCTACTCGTCCATAAGACAAGTCTGTCAGATTAACAATTTCCCTCGGGGATAAATAAAGTATTCTGAATCTGAATCTGAATGTGGCCCAGCTCCTGTGCACGTCATACTGTGCGCATGGGCAGTGCCTTCATCTGAACAGAGCTGCAAGGCGGCTAAACACTGCCATCTGCTGGAAAATGACTGTTATCGCTGTCATGTTTTACATGTTTTACGGGGGAATTTGGTGCCCTTTGAAATACCTCTCAGGCAGTTCTTCCTTCGTACAACAGTCTAACGTTCCTTTTGCATTGAAAAGCACAAATCGTTAAAGTAGGCCTATCAAAAATAAAGTAGCCAATCCATATATTGTAAATCGACTGCTGTGAGTGTAACATTATTTTACGGTATTAATATAATGTATGAATTAAAATGTTCTGTTTATAGTGTTCTGGCGCAAAGATAAAAACTAAGTAAAAGGTTGGGAATGTTTTGATATGTATAAACAAACAAAAAAAAACAGTAACCTCACAAAACGTGTCTCATTTGGCTTTTTCCTGAAGTCTTTGAACAGCAGATACATGTAGTTTAGTAAAGAGTACAATATTTGAGAAACAAAAAATCGCATAAAACTAAATATGTGTACTTACGTAACGTACATATACATCAAATTTGTCCTTATATATATAGTACATGCCACCATATATTTGACAGTCGGTGGTAAATAATTGTGCCTGAAAGACTAACATCAGGGCACATCTTCCCATAATCCCGCCGTCGCTGCTGACGTCATCTTGCTAATACCGACTACACTTGTCAAGATGGCGCTGCGGCCAGGGTCTGGGGGAGGCGGCAGGTATTTTAGCATTGAAAAATGAGCTCTGTCATACTATGTGAACGTGTTTGTGAAATGTCCTCCTCTGGGTGTCACTTGGCAGCACATTATTCACAGAGAAGGAGCCCGGGGATGGTTGTAACGGCTGGGTTTGTTCATGAGGCAGGGTGATGAGACGAGATGGTTGTCAGGTGTCACAGCTAATTCAACGTTAGGTTACTGAACAGCTAACGTTAGCTAGCTGTTCTGGCTACCTATCAGGGCTCTGAGTTGACCAAAATTGTGCCATAATGTCAGTATTATAACGAATTTCAGTTTTCTGGCTGTCTGTTTTTTTATGTCTGCAGGTCACAACACCCAGTGATGTAATCATTGAAAATAGAAACATCACTCTTAAGATTTGTAATAAAAAAAAGCTGCTATGTGTTAGCACCTGTGCAGTCAGGCCTGTGGTCGACTGATAACGTTGGTATTAATGTTACCTTCCCATGACTGTTTTCTGCCATGGGGGTGTTTTGTTTCATGTTGATAGCCTGTTATGTACTTAAACGAATGAGGAAATGATGTCTTGCTAAAACTGACAAGATTTTCTCTTCCAATAAACCAGCTGCAGAAGCTTGATATGATCCTCTTCAGGACTCACACTGGTCTACTTTATGTTTAATGAATAATTATGTACTGAATTACTTAGTCATTAGTTCATATTTAAGTATGAGTATATACAGGAGGTGAACATGTTTCGTATTTGAGCAGTTTGATGATGGTCAGTAGAGAAGATGACACGGCCGGACTCATGATTCTTTCATAAGTTGAACTGGAACAACTTTAATAATGAATTTGGTTCGGTTACAAGCGTCATGACTTGCCAGCTGATACTTGACAGAGGAAACCAAATTCCTTAAGTAGGCTGTACATGGGTGTGGGCATTAGGAAAAAAAATGTGAATACCTGGTAGTAATTGTAATTCCCATATTATTCTGCTAATGTCTAATTTTGGCTAAAGTCATTACTGTTTATTTGTGTTTTGTCCACTTGATCCTATTATGTAATTCATTAGCCTCTTTATCTTCTATTCTTTTTCTCAATCAAGAGGAGCAGCAAACAATTACTTAATTATTCAGTCATGGGAGTGTCGTAGTTTTTTGCTGATTACCGCAAACTTTATACTTTGAACATGGTTCATTTGTTATCTATAACATATTGAATTGTTTCTATGTCAAATATAAAGTATTTGAATGAAAGAGCAATGATTTTATTGTGGTGTGCATGCTGGTCAGAGATGATAATGTGGGATTATTAAAGTTTGACACATCAGGGGTGCCAGAGTGGAAAACCAAGAGATGGAGCAGAAGTGCAGTTTACTAAGCCTGCTTGATTATCATTGCATGTTTTCGGAGTATGTATCTGTTACAGTTAAAATGGTGAAATTTCCAACTTGGAGACGGTGAGTCCTATTAGACGATAATGATCCAGTGATTAGCGCTGTCGCCTCACAGCAAGGGGGTCCTAGGGTCGATTACCGTGTCAGGGCCATTCCATGTGGGGTTTGCATGTTCTCTCCTGATACTCTGGCCTCTTCTCACAGTTAACCTATATTGCCCATAGATTTGAATAGTATGTTTCTATATGTTAGCCTTGCGATGAACTGGTGACTTGGGATAGGCTCTGCCCCCACGACCCTGCATGCAGATGTCTCAGTCTCAGTCAGAGGCTATCAGATCACACCATATGTGAGTGTGATCATATGGTTAATTTTATATGACCATATGTGTCATATGCTTGATGAAGTCTTACATCCCTTTTTTCAAGAATCATGTATTATTGTGGGCTGTGTTTTGCTGTGTTTCTAGTCAGGTTTAAGATATTTTGGAGTTCTAGAAGATGTGACTGCTGAATGCATTTAATGTAAATTCTGACCAATAGAATTGAATTTATGTCAGTTCAAAGTGGTTATAGCTGCATTACCTGGACTCATATATACTGTATATATAGTAGCAGAAAAGCGGCCTCTGGGTTCAGTGTTTATGGTGAGCAGGCTTCTTGAAACCCTATTTGAGCCAATCAACAGCCAATACCTTACACCAAAAACAATCTGTATGGATAAACTGTACTATAGTGAAAAGTATATTTATGATTTTGGGCTGAATTGCTTCTTAATGAATAGATTAGACTACTAATGATTATTTTATTCATTGATTAATCTCCTAATTATTTTTACGATTAATTGATTAATCATTTGCTCTATGAATTGTCTAAAACATAGTGAAAATGCTCATCGCATGTTTTCAGAACCCAAAGTGACAGCTTCAGATTGCTTCAGTATTCCATCCAACCATTAATAATCCAAAGACTCTTCATTTACTGGTCGAAATTATACAGAGAGCAGCAGATCCTGAAATTGAAAAAGTTGGAACAGCAAATGTTTTAATAATTTTGCTTAAAACAAGATGGAAATTATTATTTCAATTATTAAAACAGTTGTCGTTTAATTTTCTTTCGATCAACAATTGATTAATCATTGCGGCTCTAAAATAGCTAATCAAAATTGTTGAAAATAGATTGTGGTTCAAATCAATTAATCAACTAATGGTTTCATCTGTGACTGTGTTTTATTTAAGTCAATGGAAGAGAAATAACAGGTTCAGTGACTGTGAAACCCTGTGTCATATTTTGTCACATTTCACAGTGAGAGCATCTACCAAACAAGCTAAAATAATTCAATTCTCAGCCTCCTCGGTGTTGACTGAAATTCCTGGCCTCCGTCTTTTGTCTCTCAATTTTTCACTGTTTGATGATGTCTGTTAGATAGTCACTGGCCTTTTACAAGGCCCTGTCTGCCCTGCATCCACAGCTGATATTAATGCTTATCTCCCTCTATGTTAATCTGCCCAGCCATGAACTGTTGGAGGATGGTGGACAGCAGCGTTGCTCTGCTTCTATAAAAGCTATAAGCTATAAGCAGCAAATCTTACAGGGAGCAGATGTGAGGGTACGAAACCTTCACCAGTGAGGATAACACCCAGTTGTATTATACCAGTACTCTCTGAGGGGTGTTTACTTCTATAAAACAAGAATTTTCAATATTTGTGATAAATATTAAGTGCAAAGACATTAACAAATTTCCAAAGGTTCATTTCTCATCCACAATTCAAACTCAACACACAGTTCTTCCAGTAGGGAGTAATTGTGTGTCATAATGAGTTGTCGCCTCCTATTTGTAAACATAGTTGTATTGGCACTAGTGTTAACAGTGTGATAATGTCATTTGCCCATTGGATTCTGTTGGGTGCATTTAGATGTTCAAATATAGCTTTGAGTCAGTTGGCAGGCTCCTTCCTCAGTTTGTGTGCCTCATCAGTTCTAGCCTGAAAACTGAGTTGCAATAAGTTATTCAACAAATAGCTCCAGGCCTGTGTGGATTGGCTCTGCTGAGGAGAGACTTGGCTGACTCAGAGAGGCTCCCTCTGATTATTTCTTAAAGGCTTGTTTTACAACATGAACCCAGAGTATATAGTGCCTGTTGCTGCTTTTTTTTCTTGAATGTTAAGGAAATTCACCTTAAATCTGTTTTTTTTTTCCATTTGTCATTCTACAGTATATCTGCTAATTTGTTGTTGATCATTTGATGCTGACAGCAAGCAAGGGATCAGTTTTATTTTTCACACTTCAGATTTAGTAGCTTTAGCTAGAGCTGGTTTTTTTATGTGGTGTTTGAAATGAAGGCAACAGCACAAAATGTGAATGGAATTCAGATGTGGTCTGACTCAACATAGAAGCAGATGACGTGAAAGACCCTCTGCACAAAAAGCCTCTCTCATGTGGCTGTTTGTATAGAAATTTAACAGTATAATGTCACAGTTACGAATAACATCTTTGGTCTTTATTTACTGGACAATATTCAGCTACTATTATTTTTGATAGCACTCACATCTCTTATATTACAAAGATTTTACTGTACGTTTTATGTTCGTAGGTATGTTCTGATGTATTTCTTGTCTTCAATATATTAATGTCGAATGTGGATGCCGCATGAGTGGGCAGCTGATCCAAATCCCCATCAGTACGACTCTGGGATAAAGTGAATCTAGAATCTTGGCTTACGCAGAGGGAAAGGCACATTTAATGAGGCAACGGTTGTTTCATACATCTGCAGGCCGCATAAGGGTGTGTCTGTATCTCGAATTCTCAAATTTTGAGATTACAGCTGACCGAAAGTATTGTCTGTTTGTTTCTTTACTTCAACTGTAGTTTTAATGTTAAAACCTATTTTTCTTCTTCTTTCCTTTATAGTTTTATGTATCCTGTTGGAGGGGGTCTGGGACCTCCACAAGGTGAGTTATCCTGCAGTCAACATGACAATTAAGTAGTAGCACACATTCATCTTTTTTTGTTGCCCACACTGAGATGAGCGCACTGTGGTCCAAGGATCTGCTATGGTTCTGCTGTGTGTGCTTGTCATATTTAGGTTTTTGATTTTGCTGATGTGTCCACACACCACTAGGATACGTGTCTCTAAGGAGTGCACATGCTCCTATTAGCTATTTCATTTTAGGCAAAGTAGATTTTGTGGAGCTTCTTAAAACAAGCGACTTATCAGTCCTTGAGCCCTAACATGGTGAATCATCTGGAGGTTGTGATTGGAACTGGCTGCTCAGCTCTCGCTGTCAGCTCACACAGCATCAGTAGCCATGTTTACATGGACGCGAATGTTCAGAATAAAGGGTTGATCAGAATAAAAATGCTTCATGTAAACACGTCAATTGGAAAATTCTGATCCAATTCGGTTCATTCGGAAAGAAATTATATCCCGATAGAGAGGGGTGGTTTATGCCGATCCTTATTCTGAACCATGTCCATGTACACACTTATTCTGATTGCGACTTCCTGTTTGGGTTAAAATTACCCTCACTGTGCATGTGTGCTTCTCATGTCCTCCCGCTCTCTCCTCCTGTAACGCAGGAGCATTAAGCATTGCTGAGTCCGTAGCTCGATCACGGAGAACAGTAGACTCAAAAGTAGAGCTCTCAGAACCTGGCGCAGGTCTATTCTTTAAGAGTGCGGAGTTTAAATTGCAGGGAAAAGCGCGAAAGGGCAAAGTGTAGCCACATCGGCGTTTGTTTACAGTACGGGCGGAAGTACAACTTCTTCTTTTGTGGTTATTTTAAGGAAATTAGACAAATCTGCGCATGTCAAAATGCTGTTATTCTGACTAAAGCCCGATGCATGTATATGCACGTCATGATCGGATTATTTGATTTAGCATTCATATAAACAGTGGATTCGGAATTTCAAATCCCTCCAATTTTTAACCTGATTAAGAAATTTTGCGCTTGTAAACATAGCTTATGAAAACAAACAGGCACTTTTCCATTTTTTCCCTTCGCCCCTCCTGATTTGCTCCAAGCTGTCACAGTAGTCACAAGAAAAACAGATTTGGTTCTTGGTGAGA
Organism: Mola mola; assembly: GCA_001698575.1. Taxonomy (NCBI): domain Eukaryota; kingdom Metazoa; phylum Chordata; class Actinopteri; order Tetraodontiformes; family Molidae; genus Mola; species Mola mola. The sequence goes on from KV751316.1 coordinate 9,858,347, forward strand.
CAGTGTCTTTTTTCAGCTGTCCAGGGAATTGATTTGCTACACTGAAATTATGTCCAGACCATTGAGGCCATTTTTCCCCCAAATTCCAGACTTGTATTAAGTCTCTTCAGTGGGATTTAAATCCAGCTTACTTTCCTGCTTCAAATAGTAATTGAATGATTCTTTATTATGTCTAAAGTTCATTCCAACTCTGTCTTTCTGCAGGCATGGTACCCATGCAGCAGCAGCAACAGCAACAGCAGGGTTTCGCTATGGTTCCTGTCATGCAGCCAAACATGCAAAACATGATGGGGATGAATTTTGGAGGACAAATGCCCCCGGGAGCTATGCCTATGCAGGTGAGCTTGTGTACTGGGTTAGATTTTTTGGGGGTTTTTTTTTCAGATTGTTTTCTTTTAGGTAAAATCATTCTTCTGCTGGGGTGGGGGGGTTTGCCACCTGTATTTTTACTTTTGAAAAGACTTGCTAATGTGGATTTCCATTAATTGAATGCTGCTACATTAATTGAGCTGATTTCATTTGAGTGGATGCGTTAACCTTCTTAACCATATTTTTTTTACCAAGTGAGTCTCATCACAAGCATTGAGGCATTATGTTTTTCTGTTGCCTGAAAGGGTGGGATGGCTGTTGGGATGCAGACCCCTGGGATGCAGTTCTTGGGTCAGCCACAGTTTATGGGTATGAGACCGGCTGGCCCCCAGTACACTGCTGACATGCAGAAACAAATGGCTGAAGAGCACCAGTAAGATGTCTTTTACACTAAACCATGAAATGCTCATATTATCATGTGTGTAGTTTTACCAGCTGAGTAACTGCACATTGTTAATGTGGGACAAAAAGCATACTATTGAACTCAACACCTTAATACCTCAAAGTATCAATGTTGCATATGGTGTGGAAGAGACATGTTGTCACCATTAAGGTATTTTCATACCTATACTTTTGGTTAATTTTTTCTGGTAAAGGGGAAAGAAATTATCAGTTTTTATATACTGCTTTTGGTCAAGGACCCTTTTTTGATCCAAAACGTGTAAATAACATAACAGACTGATAAATAACTCTTTGATTTAACAGGTTTAGTGATTTAGTGAAATTTTTGCATTATGTTAATGCTTTTGGTGTTTATGATTATGTTATCTTTTTTTGTACTCCATTAATTTATGAAATAGTGAAACTAAATTATTGTATGTATGTTACTCTGTTGGGTTTTTACTATTTTATTATTTTATATTTTATTTTCTTAAATCCCTCTTATAAGTTCTAACTTAAAATTAGTGATTTACTTTTGGCCCTTCCACCTATGGATGTCTGTATGGAAAAAACAGCATATGTGCCCAGTCTGTTGAAGCGTATTACTTCCTTGGCACTCCATGTCACACCTGTACTCTTCCTGAACTGTAGAAAACGTTTTGAGCAGCAGCAGAAGATGCTGGAGGAGGACAGAAAGAGACGACAATTTGAGGAGCAGAAACAGAAGCTGAGGCTCCTGAGCAGTGTCAAACCCAAGGTGAGGGTTTCTCCTCACCCTGTTTATTTTACTGTGTTTTTTATACATAGTACAATCCATGCCCACCTCTGAAAGCCTCTGGGCTCTTGATATGTTTTATACTCAGACAGGAGAAAAAAGCCGCGACGATGCGTTAGAGGCAATCAAAGGCAACCTGGACGGCTTTAGCAGAGACGCAAAAATGCACCCCACTCCATCATCACAGACCAAGAAACCAGGTACATTCACCTCGGCTCTTTACATATAATTTCTGAATTTTCTTTCCCCTGTTGTGCCTCTCCATCAACAGATTTGCACTCTGTAGCTCTATTATAATGCTTCTAATTGAGAATAATAGCTGGATCAGACACAGGTCAGCATGATGACTGCCCAGCTGGCAGGCAGACGAGCCAAATAGGGATTTTCTGTCTGAGTATATAGTATGCATCACAGATTCTCAATCACATTTCTTTTATCACATCCTTTGTACCATCTGCCGCTGCATCCTGATAGCTGTCTGTATAGTCAGTGTCTCTTTATAGTCGGGTCTTAATTTTTATACCTGTGTTCAATACAGCACCTGTTTGTGACCCTCATTTTTCACATCACAGTCTCTTAAAACAACAGATTCTCTTCACTGAACCTATTCTTTTGTCTGCCTGTAGTAATGGTATAGAGCAGAAATGGCAAAGATTAGAGAATATAAGAGGATATAAAAAATAAATAGAAATTATGATGCAAAACAATATTTTTACCTCTTTTCTATTGTATTAATCATCTCAAGATCCCTCAGATTTATCAACCCACATCTTATGTCTGCTTCAGACTCTTTATTTTAGTGTTGATGGTTAGAGTTCAGTTAAATTTCATTTTATTGAATCTTAATATTCGTTAAATGCAGTATTTCAAGAGATTTTTGTTGAATTTGCAGTTTTACAATTTCTGTTGTTGCACAAAATTCTCATTTCTTGCAATGTGCAGCTCTTCATTCATTCGCCACTGTGGTGCGTGTGATGTTTTGTGCCATCATCATTATTTCTTCATTTTTGCAGAATCATCGCCATCACACCCCTCTGTCACCACTCACTCCCTCCCCCCAGCTTTGTGCGAGGACAATGATGAGTTTAGTGACTTTCAGGGGTCCTTAGGCCCCCCCACCTCCTTCTCTGCACCCTTCTCCTTCTCCTCCACTTCCTCCACCTTCGGCTTCTCCACTCAGGCCCACGTCCAGTCTCCATCCTCTGCCCCCGAGACAGGTTTCTCTGAAGACTTTGACGACTTTAGTGACTTTGTTCAGGGCCCCGTCAGTGTTTTCCCTTCTTCCAACCTCTCCTTGCAATCCAACCAAGTCCAACCTTCATCCCCTTCTCTGTCCTCCACTTCTTCATCCTCCCTCCCTCAGTCTCACTCTTCCTCTGTGTCCGTTCCCACTGTCACCCAACACTCTACTGTCAGCAGCAGCTCCCAATCGACATTTCAAGGTAACTCTGCTTTTGGTTTGTTGACACCTCCCCTCACACCTACATCATTTATACTCAGCCATTTAAACTACAAATGAATCTGGAGATTTATTTTATTTATTCTTTTTTTTTTTTTTTTTTTTTTAAATTTTTTTTTGCTGTT
>KV751316.1:9861516-9875490 GCA_001698575.1 Mola mola
TGATGCTGAATATTTTCACTGGTGTCTTTTGATTTTGGCTTGGTTTTGGCCCATGTTTTGCAGTGTGAGAACATGCTGCCAGCACAGCAGATGGCGTGGCCTCATTACCTAAACCTTTAAAAGCTACAAGACATTATAAACTAGGCAAACAAGGATTCAGCACACAGTGAATAACAAATCCAACATACTTCTTAATTTATAAGAAGGGCTCTTTGTCTGTGGGGTTTAAAAAATTAATAGCTAAATCTTTTTATGGTTTGTGCACTGATAGAAGACACTTTTGTCACTTTTATATGTCATCTGCCGTCAAATTTGTGTGAGAGCAGCTGCTGTGTAGCAGCTCTCGGCCTCCAGACTATGAATGTAAGGATGGAGGGATCGCCTTCTATCCAGAGAAAGGCAACAGCATGGCCTCCATCGAGTGTCATCTTCCAATCCTCTGAGACATTTCCGACTTAGTTGTTAAGCATCTGGAATAAGAAGATTAGATAGCCTTAAGTTTCATGTTGAAAATGAACAAATTTATTGTAGACATGGTTCATTGGTTGTGGAAAAACAAATCTGCATTATATAACACTGAATGAACATACTATGTACATAAAATGCATATTGTGTCACAGTAAATCAAATAAGAGGAATTTTTGTTAAGCCTGTCATGAATTTTATCACAAACACACAAACTTCTCCATCACTGCAATTTTTAATTGTATTTACTATATATACTGTATATATACTGTATATACTATATACGATCGAAGTTATAGTTAGTCTGATGCTCATAAAGTAACAGTGAATAAGATCTGGTGCCAGGCTGTTTTAAGGTTAGTGCACAAAACACCGTAGAAGGTTTTTATCTACTGTTCAATTCCTGTAATGATAAAATGAAGACACTTTTGGAACTGAATGCTTGTATTCATATCATATCAAAACATAAGGGGTGTGTGTGAGATTATATTAATTATACAGCCTGATGTCATCAGCGCAACATAAAACAGTGACTGAATGAATTATTAAAAAAAAGTAGATGATGTTTTAAAAAACTTAAAAAATTTTTCATCAGTTTCGGAGTTCACGTAATAAGTAGGCCTATTATTGGCTAGTTTATATTGCACTAGACTCGAGCCTCTTCGAGCAATTAATAGTCAGAAAAAATAACCTTTGGTTTTCTGTCCTTTCATTTCTTTCACTCATTAGTTGGACTTGGCTGAAACCTCTCTCTATCTGTGGGTCTGATAAAACAAAACAGATTTAAACTTGCGTTCCTAGACACAATTTTCTGTTACTGCAAGAAATGAAACACAATTTAATTTGTACTGCTCTTTTTAAATGTAACCTTTTTGTGGCTCTATAGTTAATAACAAATGCTTAATATCTCTTAATATCATAGAGCAACAAGTGCATTTAGGCTTCAACTTAGCTTCAGAAAAGCAGTTATATAGAAAATTCACGAAGAAACCTTTTCCTGATTCACCCCCCCAGGCCCGTCGTTGGAAGAGAAGCTATTCTCCTCGTGTGATCTCACTGCTGATAAAACAGCCCAGATTAGCTTTAAGTCCAAGCAGCGTTTGGCTCAAATGGGTCCCAGAGCTAAAGTTTCAACCCAGTTTCAATCCAGCACTAAATCCAGGAACTGGGCTGTGGCCCCTGAGGACTTGAGCTCTGTTTTCATCGCAGAAAAGCTTCCCGGAGCTCCAGTGTCAGAACCTATTGTACCCCCATCAGTGACTGACTCGACTCCTCCTCAAACCAGTAGTGACAGTGGTGAGAAAGGTGCCTATTTACCAGACTGTTTAGCTGATTTTTCTCTCTGTTGCTATGCTATAGAATTAACACAATCAATGCAGCAGTTTTCTCTCTGTCCTGGGGAAATATTTTCGCTCTCAAGCTATTACAACAGCTTTATCTCATTCTACTCTTTGGATAATATGTGGGGTTTTTTTATGGCCTGGGCACCCTGCTATTGCACCTCTTGCTATTGCACTGAAATCTTCTTCCCCTCTGAGAGTGGCCATGTCTTCGAGGTACCCTGACTGCTGCCTTCACATCTAAGCCAAGTGTCTACTCCAATTTCTGCCCACTATATACCTTTTTCACTTCAGCCAAATCTTATTAGAGGAGCCTTCTGATGTTGATTCTCTCTGCACACATTGTGTAAATGACTGTGTCTGTCACAGTCCTGGGGTAACACCTGCTGACTCAATAAGCTACTGTCTGTTCCCTCACTGTGTAACACCTTTCGGGCAGTGACCTCTGATGCATGCCTACTGCTTTCGTTTAACAGTGTTGCACACAGATTCGCCACCGGGCAACAGAGTCTGAGGCTGGTTGTGCATGCCATTGGGCTTCTCCTTTGTGCTGATGAGAATATTATGTGCAGACGCATTGAAAAAAAACAGTGTTAGTCTTAGTCATTGTGTTATTTAAGATTGTTTTTGCAGTTAGATATGAGTTTAATCTATTTTTAGTCCTTTTTTTTTTTTAACAAGGCAGTCCTCTCTATCTCCTTGTCCTTGAAACTGTAAGTAGCTCACAGACTGATTTATAGATGTCTGACATGACAGGATGCTTGTGATTCAGTGCAGAGAGCATTACATATGCACCAAGGCTTCCAAACCTCAGGTGTGTGATTTTGTTGAATTCAGTGCAGACAGGGCTCAGCTGCCAAGAGGCTTGGCAGATCGTATGCCTGGACAAGGCTTTTGCTATTATAACTAACACCTTGTGTGTTTGTGTGTGTGTGACATCAGGTGTTAGCGTGTACCCACCACAAGAACATATTCAGCCCATGCTGCCAGCCTGGGTTTACAGTGACAGCCTAGTTCCAGGTAAATATTTGTATATGGATGTGTCCAGTATAATGTGTCAGTATTCTGTTTAATTAAAAATGTTAAGGTAAAATTTTCAGAGTAATGTTTTAATGTTCAATATTTGCAACAGGAACTGATAGTACACTTGAGAATTTAGTCCTTGATCTCTAAATGTTTAGCACATGCCTGTTTCCATCAAGTAGTCCAGTAAAGTTCGGTATACATTAGAATGGTTATTTTTGCATTTCCATCACCACAAAAATGTGTCCTGATCTTACATCAGTGCTATTTTGAGGTAATTAGCACATTGAGCTGATACTAAAAGATGAACTTAAAACACAGCAGATTGATGATTGGTCAGTCTTAGCGACAACAGTCTTTGCTCTGATGTACAGTATAATTTCTTCTCTCCTCTGTTTTTAAGCAGTCTCTATTCTCACTACCTGCTGCCTTAAACATAGTGCATGTCCTTATTGAAATAAACAACAGCATAGTGAGAAGGAAGAAGACATAAAAAGTGTCTGCATAGTGAGGGAGAGCAGGTAGCAGAAAGGGAAGCATGAATAAGAATGAAGAAGAGTAATATGTTAGCAGTGGTATGTTGTTGATCTGGCAGTAGTGAAGCTTTCAGTTTGCTATAGGCAGTGTGTTTGCTCATAAATGCTATAGCCGCTTTTGATCAAGTAAAGTCTCTTCTATTGTTTTTCAGTTGCTAATAAAGGGGTTACCCTGAATCCCCAGTAACAGTCCCACCTAGATAAGAGTATTTTCTGCAGTGGAAACAATAACAGATTTGGGTTTAGGTACTTCATTTATAAGTTATGTATGGTTACCAATAGAACAAAGCATTTTGGTGGATGTGTGGCTACATGTAAATATATTCCCTTTCTGTTTTTTTTTCTCCCTTTAGAAATGTTTAAGAAGGTTCTTGAATTCACCATGACTCCTGCAGGAATTGACACAGCCAAGCTGTACCCAATACTAATGTCATCAGGTCTGCCCAGGGAAGCACTGGGGCAAATCTGGGCCTCAGCCAACCGCACGACACCCGGCATGCTAACCAAGGAGGAGCTCTACACTGTACTTGCACTAATTGGTGTGGCACAGGTAAATAATGAAGTCGGGACAAATTATGCATTTAGTGACTTCAAAAATAATCTATAATGGTCACAGAGCTTCATCATAAGCTCCTAAACTCCAGGTTTTAAGCAGCTACAAATGGGGTGAAACAGGCAGCGTTATGAATCAGTCCATTGATCGTGGAGTGTTTTAAGCTGAGCGTATTTCTGAGTCCCAATCAGCCAAGTTTGGCAGGAGGCTTCTTATCATCGCTAACCTGGGTCTGTCACTCCACCCTTGGGAGGACGTAAATCTTCAGGTAGCTCACGAAACACTGCATGCCACTGCTTCCATGCAAGGAATAACAAGACACATTTGGCAATGTAAATCTTCAAGAGCCTTAAAGCCTTGCATTTTCTTGCTTGGGTAAAAAGTTAAAAAGTATGCCTGTGCATTCTGTTCAGAAGAAACTTGACATTTTGAATAATTTATATGCAGACATCGCTCTTTATTCTTTGTTCCCTTCTCAGCTCCTTTTGTTTTAGAACTGAGATACTATTGGGGAGATTGCTAAATTTCACAAGATATAAGTGTTTAATCCAAAGTAAACAAAACAAACTTGCAAAATAGTCTGAGAAGAAATACTTTGTTCCTTTGTTTCAGAGTGGCCTCCCAGCAATGAATGTGGAAATCCTCAGTCAGTTCCCGTCTCCACCAGTGCCCAACCTGCCAGCCCTGGCTATGGCCATGGCCCCTGTCATGCCCCAGCACCAGCAGCCAATGATGAACACGCCCCCAATTTCCATGGCCATGCCCGCCCCAGCACCACCAGTCATGGCCATAACGCCCGTCGCACCAGCTCAAGCACCTACAAACACTAACTTCATCCCCAGTTTCCCTCCTGTACAGGTAACAATGCCTTTATTTCTGCATTCTCCTTTGAGTTTAATTATGATCATAATCATAATTCATATCTTACCTACTAACATGATGACTCAGGCGACCAAATCTGAGGATGATGACTTCCAGGACTTCCAGGAGGCTCCAAAGACAGGAGGAGGAGACCAAGTCTTTTCTGATTTTCAGGGGGAGTCAGGTGGAAGTTTCCCAACAACAATTGCACCTCAGCACCAAAACAGGTGGGCAAGCACTTGGTTATTTTTTAAATGAAGTATTGCAGAATGCAGTTGTGAATCTCTTGTGTGAGAGGTACTGGTTGATGAATTTTGTTACCTTTTGACAAATCCAGGCTAGCTGTTTACAATGTTTTTGCTTAACAATAGCCTCATTTCCACCAAGCACTACGGTTCAGTTCAGTTCAGTCCAGTTTGGCACACAGCTCATTACAGGCATGTGTTTCCACTAGCAACTGTAGTTTTACCTGGTGTGCCGGGAAGCCTGACCATGTCAGCTACGTAAGTTTTGTGACGACATAGAAATGCAACACCGTGTACCCATTTTACTAAAGGCAGCAAAGAAAGAATGTAAAAACAAACAAAGGAAACAAAGGAAGACATCCAGCATTTCATGTTTATTGTCAATATATGGCTGGTTATCACACAAAGTAGACTGACTCTCTTTGAGAAAAGGCTGTACAATGCAAGGAGAATGACGGTGTTGCAGGGAAGTAACAAGTCTGTCAACTGACCAGGACACTGCAGTGGGTCTATTTATGGTACAGGATGGCTCTGGCTGTTACCCCAAATGAAGGGCAACAATACTGGCACAGTACGGTTCACTTGTTAAGCGTACCACAAAAAAATGCGTATGGTAACGATCTGAACTGGACCGTACTGCTTGGTGGACGCTGGGCTTAAACTAGCTGGCTAAGAAAAGATGGGTTTGCCAGAGCTGCAGGGGCGAGTTGATAAGTGACACACTAAACTAGAGCAAATAGAACAATGGTGACGCCTATAAAATCAAACAATAGCAAGTGTGGTGTACTTACTCTAAATGCAAGTGGCGGAGACAAAAAGATTTATATTGCTGGTTTAATTATAGCTTACATGATTCTTATTTAGAAGTTGTAGTTGTCAGATTTTCACTGGATGAACCTTGATACTGTTAAAAAAGATAAATCTTTGTGGTTCCTCTGTTTCTGGGCCATTTGTACTTTAACAACTTCTTCTACTTTTTTGAAAAAAATGTTTGCAGTAATGAGGGTTGAATATTCAGCCCCTGTTGATTATTTAGAACTGAGTGAATCTGTATAATACTTGTGCAATTTGTTGTCTTTCTTGTATACCGTACAGTCAAGGCACATTGACTGATACTGTGTAAGAACTTCCCTAGAATGACAATGAATTTTGGTCATCTCTTAACAAATGCATTTCAGTGGATAGTAGATAAGCTCATTTCTTTATATGACATTTCAAACCCATACAGAGAGGCTGTCCTTTCACAGAGAGGATTCTGAAAAGCAATTATCCTTTGAAAGACAAATGGGAAGGAGAACGAAAGTATCTCACATCTAAGTAACATAGATGTTTTTAATCCCCCCCCCATATTTCTCCCCTGAAGGCTGTACACTCCTTACTGTTCAATCCAATCTAACAAAAATTCCCCAGAGTCTGACTCCCTGTCTGATTAAGTCAGAGGCTGAAAAGCACATGTTGGTTTACCTGCCTGAACTGGCAGGCATAACTTACTTTAAGATGTCTTGCAGAAAAACGGTTTTGTAGAAACCAATATTTGCTGGAAAGTGAGCTTATTGGTTCCTTTGTGCTTGAGTCTAGTGTGCCATCAGATTAGCTATCGTAAAATAAAATGTTTCTCCTTTTCTATTTTTTTTGTATGTGTGTCACATGGGGCATTAGACCATAAATCCTAACATGATTGATTGACTACATTTTTTTCTTCTCCTACATTTATACCAAGACATGTGTTTAAAGGAAAAGTTTTGGGGAACATTTTGTTTTTCATGGTGATTTAGGTACTGACAATGATCAGTTATATTAGCATAAACACTAAAAACAATGATAGTAATAATAATAATGATGAACTATGGGTTTATTGGCCTTGCTGTGCTAGTGTCTTTCTTGTTGGAGATCAATAAACTAAGGCAATATTCAGTGGTTGCCTTTTCTCCTGGAAAATTGGCAAACATTGACAGCCTGCTGTGATTATTGGACTAGACATCTAAATCCAACAGATATTTGTACTGTATAAACCAATATTGACATGACCCGCCTCTTTCGTACTCTTTGGATTCAGTTTTGTCTTTTTCAGTGTTAACATGAATAAAGAAAAGTACCCTCTGCTTCCAACAGCTGCAATCATCAGAATGGTTAGAATGGTCATAGTTTTTAACAATAACAAAAAAAGCCCCTTACTTGCTTTCTAAGCTTTCTGAGCCCAGGGAAAATGTTCAATCAGCTCAGGCAGCTTATGAGGATTAAACTCTGTTATTGAACCCTACTTTTCGTGATTTCTTACTATCACTATTGTGTCCCTACAGTGTGCCTGCCATGCTGACTCCAGTCTCTGGTTCGTCCTCTGCCTCCATCACGTCTTCTGATAAGTACGCTGTCTTCAAGCAGCTGTCTGTGGATCAGACTTCAGAGCCATCACCCGCTGCCTCAGGTAGCTTTTATATTTCACACACAGTCTAGGAATGTTAGAAACATTCTGTTCTCCACAGAATGCTTCAGCTAGGGCAAACCATGGGAAGAAAAAATAAAGCAAGTTAGGAAAGGGGAAAAAAATATGATCTTCAGATGTTTAAACCGACACAGAAACACCTCCAAATCCTCTGACACTTTTACCATCTTTCATCTTTTATCACTCATGAGCTTCCACACATTGCACCATGACACAGGAGAGGAGATGTACACCCTTCACCTGTGCTCACCAAACACAACATTTTTATTATTATGCAAAACACCAAGAATGTTGTATTTTTTTCTTTATAATTTCACCATTCTCTTTATTTGTCCAATCCAGATACTGGAGACAAGTACAGCGTTTTCAGACAGCTGGAACAACCTGCTGACAAGAAACCAGTCGGTAAGGAAGTCAGCCACAGTTTCAACACATCCAGGTCTCTGTCTGGCCACAAAAACACAAACACACACATTCATATTAGCAAATACACTGGGTTAGGATGGCAAAGAGGGCATATTGCACTTTGAGATGGTCCCTACAAACACACGGCTAAAGGACCGGAGAAACAATCAAAACATCACATTCTAATAAAACATGTTATTTTTGTATTTGCATGGAAAAAAGTGTTCCTAGTATTATTCTAGAATTTGGATAAAGCTGTCAGGTCACCACAGTGCCATATTACCATTGTTCCTTGTTTACGATTAACATTCTTTTACAAGTCTGCAGTGTTGATATCAGTGTGTTTCCCCATCCCTGTTTCATTAGAACAGTTTGCGATGGGGACAGCTCTTACAAATCCAGTAAGTGATGCATTGCGGTGACCTTTCCTCGGCACTGTCAGGCTCCATCTTCCTAATGAGCCCATTAGTTATCTCTTCCTCACCGTACACAAGCAGTGTTAGCAGATTCTGCTTTAGTCCGTGCATATATTACACAAGAGTGGATTAAAAACTCTTACAACTCATTCATTCTGACTTTTCCTGGTAAGATACAAGTGAAAAATGTGAGACATAAAGATGCTGTCTCAAAAATGTTTCTGCTGCTTATTTCACAACATATGAGGAGTTATGTTATTGCAAAAATTACCAATCTTAACAAACAATTTATGTAACATATTATCTAATATTTATTTACCCTGTTAGAACACAGTATTAAATTAATAAAAACCGATAGTGTTTTCCTATGATAGTTATCCAAATTTAAATCCGTCATCTCCTCCCCATTTTAACACTTCAACAAGTTTCCTGTTGTATCAAGATATTCCCAGAAATAAACGTTCACACTTACGTTTGCAACATTTGTAGTTGTAGATCGATTTCTTCACTTTGCAAAATTTTTAACTATATACTTGACACTCATTTCTAACAATGACAGCCTGAAATGGTGAAATAGCACCAGCAGCAAGCAGGTTTCTATTATTACACTGGTAGAAACTTTCTCTTGCAAAGTCGAGACATTAGAAGGAGAAAAAAATAACCTGTTGAAATTAATATTTGTTTGCAGAAGTGTGTCAGCGCATTCTTTTCCAGAATAGTTCATTGCATGGTGTGACAAAGCTTTTTGTGTAGTGATGTGTGCTACTCTGGAAACTTCTCAGCCCAAAATTCATGAGAAGACTGAAATTCTACCCTTGTAGATCAAAGTAATTCTGTCACTCTCTTTCCTTTAGGGTTTTCAAAGAACAGATTGATGACAGTTTCCCAACATGTCTCTGTAGTGATCAGCATTTTTAATGATTATAAATGTTCTCTTTGGTTCACAGGGGAAGGATTTGCAGATTTCAAGTCTGTCAGTGCTGATGATGGCTTCACAGACTTTAAAACCGCCGACAGCATCTCTCCACTAGACACTTCAGACCAGGCCAAAATCTTTCAACCTGCCTTCCCTTCTGCTTTTCCAAACTCTCAGTCTCTACATCATCTACAGCATCAGCAGCAACAGCCAACAGTTTCCCTTCCTCAGCCCAAGAATCCTCTCAACATGGCTGACCTAGACATTTTTTCTTCAATAGCTCCCTCTGTTCCTGTCCCCACTGAGACAAAACCCAGCACATTCCCCTCAGTGTCTGCCCCACCCTCTCTTGTTCTTCTACCAGGTGGTCCCAAACCTCCAGGGGGAGGTGCAGATGATTTTGGTGACTTTGCCCTCTTTGGTTCCTCTTCTGATGCTGCTCAAACTTCAGCAGCAGGAGGAGCTGTGGCGGCACCTCATGACGACTTTGCCGACTTCATGGCCTTTGGCAATTCTGGTGGGGAGCCAAAGAGCGAAAACAACATAGGGGTTCAAAGGGAGACCACTCAGCAGCGGCTTCAGCAGAGCTCAGACAAGTACGACGTATTCAAGCAGCTGTCTTTGGAGGGTGGCCTGGCCTACGATGACACAAAGGAGAGCGGCGGTGGCTCCTTCTCTTCTCTCAAGAGCGACACAGACGACTTTGCCGACTTTCAGTCGTCAAAGTTCTGTACGGCTCTGGGTGCTTCGGAAAAGACTCTAGTGGACAAAGTGGCAGCTTTCAAACAGGCCAAAGAGGACTCCGCCTCTGTCAAATCCCTCGACCTCCCATCCATCGGAGGGAGCAGCGTAGGAAAGGATGACTCTGAGGATGCCCTCTCAGTACAGCTAGACATGAAGCTCTCAGACATGGGTGGAGACCTCAAACATGTGATGTCGGACAGCTCTCTGGATTTGCCGGGTCTCTCGTCCCACCAGCCCCCTGCTACAGGTGAGGAACTAATGCGATTGCTCTGGTGAAGCACTGTGCAGTCACACAGAGTGTGAAGTATTTCAGGCCAGCAGTGGTTAGTCCTCCTGAGTGTCGATTTCTGACCATAAAAACGGGGTCAAAGGGCACAATGCTAGGATCCTATTTGAATATAATAAAATAGTCAAATATCGAAGACACTACATGAATAACATATCAGATTAGATACATCACATCTTTCAGATGACATTTTATCATTTTTTTCATTGTATTATAACCATATTTATATTTTTCTCCTAATTTATTTGATTCCTTTCATCTATCTTCCTCTTTTTATTTCCACATTCCCCTCCCACACTCCAATCATATTTTATTATATTTGTAACAAAGAAGTCCTGGCCTGATGAGTGCCTGGTTTTGATGTGTTGGCAGTCATATTTTATAGAGTCTCATGGCTGCTGTTTTGTCTCTGCTGCAGAGGAAGATGTTTCGTGTCTCTTCAGTGTAACATTTGTCTCCTCAGGCTCGAAACTGTGTCAGTTGATGTTTTGAGCAGCACAATCAGAGAGGTTGATTGATGAGTGTGTGATGGTGATTTTCCCTGTGTTAATTTTAATCATTTTAAACATTTTGTTCAGTGGTCTGCAGTCTACCAAAGGTATATTTCTAAACATTATTCACATTTTTAACTGTTGACATCTGGTTTGTACTGAGTGTGCACAAAATATCATTTTGATTAGCTGCCAATGAAACGTTTCCCAAAATAGGACATTTTGTGCACAAAAAGTACCGATTTACTTTGGAATGGAGAACAGTTAATTGTTTCACAGAAGTATCCGAGAATCTTAGCTGAATGCAATACAATTTTCAGGTCAGAGTGTTTGAATGTGAGTGTGTGTGCGCTTACGTCTTTTTGTGCGAATGTAAGCTACTGTATTACCCTGCAGTATTTCAGGCTTGCCATGCAGTATTATTTGGGACAAATGGTTGTCGAAGTATCAGATATTTACATGATCGAGTTTCACCTTTACGCCCCTACCTCGCATCCATAAAAGTGGATTTGAAGTTTACTTAAATTTTATTCTTTCATTTAAATGTAAATCAATGCATTATTATTTAGGTAATAATCTGGTATTATTCATGTCAGAACACCCATCGTTGCCTCCAGAACTCATTATTTATTTATCATGTGTCTCACCTTCCATGTCATTGCTCATGTTTCACAGATGACACAGACACAGACTAAAAATGTAAACTGAGACAGGTTTAACCATCGTCAGTTGGAAACTGTGTGACTCAAAGATCTGTTATTTTCAATTTTTAAATGATTTTGAGGGCTCAGACATTTAAGAAAGTGGACAACAGTATGTATCCATTTCCATACTTAGTTAGCGGTTGTTTCTAAGCTTTAAGTATTTATGAGCATCAGTCATTTCATACATATAATTCATAATTCATCTTCTTGGCCAGTATAGGACAGACATGGAAATATCCCCTTTACCTTATTTTAGTTTCTGTGTGATGTTCTAAGCTATTGTGTTGCCTGAAACCGCCCCCTCTGCACCGACAGAATAAATGACATATCCAGCAGATCATGAAGTTGCAGCAAAACAGTCAAATGGGCAAAGTTAGTGTTCAGTTTACCATTACATTACATTCCTAAGAAGCTTTTAAATCTGCTGTAACAGCTGATCCACATGTTCTTGCCATCATTATTTTTCCAGTGTTCTTGTTTCTGGAGAATTCTGGCAATAAGCTTTTGTTAAAGTGTAACAGGCTAAGCGGTTTCACTATGCTTTGCACTGTGTTTCTGAACTTGTACGTAATCTTAAAGAGACAGTATTTCTTTCCGGAGGTTCCTTTTGTTCATCGAGCACAAAAGAAAGCCCCCACCACCACCACCATTATCTGTGATATTGTGGCATGAATTATCACCTGAGGCTTTACAGTCTGGCTCTCTGAGAACATAATAAAGTTAGCATTACCCTTCTTGCCTTGCTTTTTGCTGCAGTGTGCCTGCCTTTTCAATTTGTGAAATTGACAAGAACATAGTACAAGATAGCATTTTATGTGTAAAAGTATTGCAACTTATTTTTTATTGAAGACAAAAAATGTATACATGCAGATTTACTAATGTATTTTTATTACAGGAACGTAAGCTCTTGTCATGAAAGACTCCTTGATCTTGTTGTGATTTGCCAATTCTGTAAATTAAGTGGTTGCCTACAGTATTTAGTAATATTAGTTCAAATATTTAAAGTTAAAATTCCAAACACTGTTGTCTTGAGTAATAATGGTGCGTTATTCTATAAGGAATTTGTGTGCACATTAGTCGGCTTTGTCAAACACTGTAGCAAGAGAAAAAGGATACTGTCTCTTTAAGTATGTTTCTGCCTCTGTGATTGGATGTAAATTACAGCTTTTTCTGGGATGTCCAGTGTGAAGATGGCCCTCTTTTTTTCTGTAACCCTTTGAGTGCTTGA
This sequence comes from Mola mola, assembly GCA_001698575.1. Classification (NCBI taxonomy): domain Eukaryota; kingdom Metazoa; phylum Chordata; class Actinopteri; order Tetraodontiformes; family Molidae; genus Mola; species Mola mola. Next base: position 9,874,173 of record KV751316.1, read on the forward strand.
ATGAAGACAATGATTCATCTTTCAAGGTTAATTTAGGTCATATCAAATTATCATATGCTCCTATTTTGCTAAACACTAATTTATTCATAATTGTTTAAAGATGCAAGCCTTTTAAAATGAGGCTCATCTACTCCACTTCCCTTAAATTTCAGTTTGTATACAGCATTTTGCAGGAAGCGTTTTTTGGAAGTTTTGGAATGCTCCACCAGTTTTTCCACTTCAGGTCCTCAAAGGGTCAATGCTTCCTGCCTTGAGCTTATTCTTTGAAATTCTTTTCAACCTGGCTTTTCAAATATTTTGTCTTCACATCTTTTCTAAAAACTTTGTTACTTTACACGCTGATAGTAAAAGTAATTATCTCCCTAGAATTACTGATTTTAGTCTGTGAATGTGCCTTCTCATTCTAGTTTCTGCTTCTATATCCTCTGATTATCTTAAAAATACCTTCATGCTGTTTGTTTTCATTTTTTCCTGACTCTGCATGTTCTTGTATTCTAAATGACTGAAATCTAACTTCAAAAGTGTTAGTTTGACAAACCTCTTGTAATGATAGAACTCTTTAACAGTACTTTGTGAACCTTTCTCTCTTTCTCTCAACTCAAGATGTTGTAATAAATATTACTGTTGGTATTGCTGAAATGCGTACCGTCTTATTTTCTCTCTTCCTTCCTTGAGACGCTGTAAAGTGACACAATGCATACAGCACTATGTCCTTGTCAATTTCACAAATTGCTTTTTGCATGTCTTGCAAAATACGAAGGGTTCTGGCAGCTTCACTTGTATGTTTGTGAGTGTGTGAGAGGAACGCATAAGGAGATTTGAAGATGAAGTGATGCAAATGTCTGCAAGCTGTCAGTTGATATCAGTCATAATGGGGTTGATCACAAACAGTGTCATGTAACCACAACACGATGTTGGAAACAAAGCACATGTAATGACGGGAACGATGTTTTATTGATGATCTCTGGCTGTGTCAACATTCAGCCAGAGAATTCACAATAAATAAAGTTCTAACAATCTCAGATATGGAAACAACAGTTGGATAACACTTGGATAATTAAAAGATTGTCCATTTAACAGATCCATCAAAAATATGGGTGAGGATGTACTTCTCCATAACTGTAGGTATTATGGCTGTCACAAGAATTACAGGAGGTGTTAACCAGTTAGGTTTTATCTGCACATTTTGAGATATCTGAGACTTTTGCCTCCATGAGGCGAATAGAATTTCATTTATGGTTACACCTAACAAACAAAGTTTCTTAAAATGATCTGCACACCTCAGTTTTAATAAAAAAAAAAAAAAAAAAAAAAATGT
>KV751316.1:9879516-9915459 GCA_001698575.1 Mola mola
CTCTCCTCAGTAAGCCTGATGGGTGGCCAAAGTGACAGGATTCAATTCTCTCCATTGCTGGTTGTCATCTTAGATGCGTACAGATAGCTTTTGTTAAGCTCCACCTCTCTTAGTTAGTGTGCTCTGCCTGTCAGGCTTTATGTTTTTCGCACTGGAGAGGTCATTTTTAAAACTATAGAGCTTAGAGATAGATAGCTCTCATATTTTAGTATTTAATATTGTTGCATTCTGATGAAAGACACATCTCTCTAAAACTTGTCTTTCTTTGAGAGCCTGAAACTGAAACTGTTTCTCATAAATTCTCTTACCAGTTGAACCCAATTGACTAGAGATGTTCCGATACCATTTTTTTCAGTCCTGATAGTATTCCAATACTGGGTACTGATCTGATACCAGTAATATTGTGTCGGTCCCCCTTTTGCTGCCAAAACAGCCCTGAACTGTCGAAGCATGGACTCCACTAGACCCCTGAAGATGTGCTGTGGTATCTGGCACCAACATGTTAGCGGCAGATCCTTTAAGTCCTCTAAGTTGCATGTGGAGCCTCCATGGATCGGACTTGTTTGTCCAGCACATCCCACAGATGCTGGATTCGATTGAGATCTGGGGAATTTGGAGGCCAAGTGAACACCTCAAACTCGTTGTTCTCCTCAAACAATTCCTGGACCATTTTTGCTTTGTGGCACAGCGCATTATCCTACTGAAAGAGGCCACAACCATCAGGGAATACCGTTTCCATGAAAGGGTGTACATGGTCTGCAACAATGCTTAGGTAGGTGGTACATGTCAAAGTAATATCCACATGGATGGCAGGACCCAAGGTTTCCCAGCAGAACATTGCCCAAAGCATCACACTGCCTCAGCCAGCTTGCCTTTTTCTCATAGTGCATCCTGGTGTTATCTGTTCCCCAGGCAAGCGATGCACACACACCCGGCCATCCACGGGATGTAAGAGAAAATGTGATTCATCAGACCAGGCCACCTTTTTCCATTGCTCTGTGGTCCAGTTCTCATGGTCACGTGCCCATTGTTGGCGCTTTCGGCGGTGGACAGGGGTCAGCATGGGCACCCTGACTGGTCTATGCAGCCCCATACGCAACAAACTGTGATGCACTATGTATTCTGACACCTTTCTATCAGAACTAGGAAACTAGGAAATGCTCTGACCCAGTCATCTAGCCATCACAAGTTGGCCCTTGTCAAACTTGCTCAAATCCTTACGCTTGCCCATTTTTCCTGCTTCCAACACATCAACTTTGAGGATAAAAGGTTCACTTGTTGCCTAATATATCCCACCCACTAACAGGTGCCATGATGAAGAGGTAATCAGTGTTAGACTTGGAGATGTTCCTATTTGTCAGCATCTCCTCAAATTTTCCAGCTATTTTTGTGACAGTATGCAAAACTCATTCATATTTGCAACCCCAAAGAGTAAATGTCGATGGTGACACTGTGTCCACCCAGTGTGCAATTAAACTCAGCAAAGACATGGGGCCCACTTCGGACCTCCAAATGTTAGTAGTAAAGCTGATTGCCTGCATGTCTTTTAGCCTACGTCAAATGTTTTCCCTTAATGTCTTGTAAAGTTTTGGGAGAACAATTTTGGAGGTGAATTTGCGACCTGGCAAACGGTAGAGTGGCTTTAAACACTCAGTTAAGTGATGAATCCCACGTTTTCAATGACTAATGGGATAATCTGCATGTTGCGCATCAGTTTTTCTTCTCTGCAAAACAGTGGTGTCTATCACAGGGCAACTTCCGGCGTCAGCTTTTAGAGCGGGAAAGAAGAGTTGATTGCTCCAGAGAAGCAGGTGGCTGGATTCCGGCCGCGGTAGAGCAAAAGAGTTTACTGGTATCAGACAGTCCATAGAGTCAGTACTTGCTGATTGGAATCGGAACAAATGTACAATCAAGTGTTATTAAACACATTTAGAAATGACACCTTATGTGTATACAGTCATCAGTGTCCCAGGTAATATTTTAAATTTACATTAATAATTCACTCCAATAATGTCGGCTTATTTACGAGCCTCAAGTCTTCTGTTTATGTCCCTCAAAGTTGGTAAAGTATTGATAGCAGCTATTCTACATTTCCAGAAAGCACATTACCCTAATCATAGCTTTTGTTGGCATTTGATATTGAAATCAGGATAATCAGTAGGTGAATAGCCATCTGACACTGATCTGTTTGTATCAGTCTGACTAGGTTCAGGAAGATCACAGAGCTTATCTACTTTCACCTTAAAACCTGAATTTATTTAGGATCCAAAATGTATCTTCCTTAACTCCCAGCATCATTTCTGTTTCTGCTATACACTGCTCCGTAAATATTACATCATAAAACTTCTTTCCATCGGTCATTTAGATACCCAACGCTGACATCTGCTAGTGAAGAATGTGGACATTCCGTCCACTGTAGAATCAAAACCATCAAAATTGGAGACAGCGACGGTATTAAAGCATCTCAAAAAAAGGAGAACATCATTGAAAAATTTGTTTAATTTAATCAATTAAGTTAAAGTTCATTTATTCTATCTATTCCTATAACAAGTGAGATATTTCAAGCCTTTATGTTTTAATTTTGATTGTTATTGCTGATACAGTTACAGTGAAATATTTCCAGATGTGTTTTTTTAATTGTAATTATCAAAATTAAATTAATAGTATGCTCAAAACACGTTAGTTTATCTTATATATGTTTGTTATACAGTTTAAGGATGATGATTTACCTGTCATCTAACTTCATTCAGTGAAGTTAGCTGACAGAATAACAGGCAGGACGAGCCCTCATATATCCTAAAATCCTAAACCTTATGCTAAAGGACGGCTAAAAATCACATCTAAGATTAATCTAACGTGCACTCCTGAAATAAGTGAGAGAGGAGAGTTGTCACTTTGGCACCTGAAGGTGGGTTTTTGCACTCTGGGATTGGTTTTTCAAAGTCACACATGTAACTTTTTCTTGGAAGGGTTTTAATATCTGTTCTGTCTGAGGGTCACTGCTCACATCACGGCTTCCATCTAACAGCTGCTGGGGTTTCTTATAACTGGTCAATTGTTCACTTGGACTGAAGCAAAATGTACACAATTTCTTTTCTCTTTTCCTACTAATGGTTGTGATTTTTCACCAAGTTTGGCCATTGAAAGTGTCCCCGGACCTTGCGATTTAGAAGGCAGGGTGGTGGCACTGATTGTTTCAGCCAGAGCCAGATAGATGGTCTGCACAAGACACGGCTGACTGACAGACATCTAGAACACGAGCAGATGTGGCTGACACACGAGTCATAAGCAGCGAGTACAACTGGTTATTGACCTGCACACAGAGACACGGGGAGAAGCGGTACAAAATCATTAAGAATTTCTGGCTATTCAGAGTTGCAACAGATTTCTGAATTCATTTAAAGATTTGGATTGATTATTCTGAGTAGCTTTTACGTGACAGAGGCGTTAACATGTTTAAATTCATGTTGTTTGTGTTCTATTTGAATAGTTTAAGTTGGCTGTTTTTCCGTAAGTCACACGTACTGAGGATGTAAATGTAAATTTATGAAATTTAAAATAATTTTTTCGATAAAACATTTGAATTTGCCTGCCATTTCCCCACTTATAAGAGTTTGTTCTCGAAAAGCTAATCCTTTAAAACTATTAATTTACCATCTTTATATATTTGGCCGTTAATGACCATTTTTCAGTAAGCAGTTCTACAGGATTTGTTGATCTGATGTTGCAAAAACAAGAGTTTCCAAGTTAAGTGACTTCACAGTAATGATGGATTGTCTACTACAACATTCTTGACACTGACTGAAATCACCATTCAAATATTTTAAATCAATCAACAAAGTCATTTTATACTGGATTCATTTATTGATACATATGTACAGGAATCCTGAGGGAAATTTGCAAATGGACAAGGAAGGTACAAATATTTGACCAAACTCACGTTATCTTTAGAATGAATTCATGATAGATAATTTCCAATGTGCTCTCCGAGAATGCCCCTCCAGGATGGTCCCACATCACTGTAGTTTCAGAATCCGTCTTTCTCTACACACTAGATCAAGCTTCTAAACAAAGATTAATTCAGAAATTTACCAAATAATATATAGTGAAATTAAATTTAACACATAGCGCTCTGCTAGTGGTACATTGTTATTGAAATGCTCTGATTAATAAACATGTTATTTGTTTTTAAACAGTAGCCCCAGGCTTTTCTCAATGAAAATCCTCTCAATGCACCAATGTTGAGACCAAACCCACAGCTTTTCTTTTGTTTTCACGTGTGTGAGCTGGTAGTAGGGGGCTCTTTCTTGGTGAAACAGCTACTGTGAATGTTTGCTCGCTGCTTTGTCTTTGCTGTGGGTATTGCATGAATATGCTTCAACATGCTGACTCTTCTTGTGCTTACAGGAAAAGACAAAAGAAAATGTGAGGAGGTTAAGGGTAATTATGCATCATTTATTTATTTATTAGAAAAGCACATAGTTGATCCGGGGTAGATTTCATTAAAAACTAACCAGATAATAGTTCAGTCTGAATATAACTTTAAAGGTGAATTAGTGTCGGTGTTTTATCTCCCCAGCTGCAGCTCGATTCTTGTCTCAGAGTAGTTACTGGTGGATGAAAGGCCAAATCATATACAGCACCTATCATTGTAAAACGGATTTAATTAGCCTGCATTTATTGCCAAACATTTGAAATCTAAGGATGGGGTTAGAGTCTTAAAGAGTGAATGGGAAACGCAGATTTGAGAGTGAGACGCACTGCAGTGAAACAAGGAGGGATTACACAGGATACTTTGTGCAGCCACTTTCATTTTGCATCCTCTCCCTCCAGCATTTTGAGCTTTGGCAGGTATAAGTGCATGTAGTAGGCATGAAGGAGCTCTGAAAGGAAATTGCCCTGCTTGTGAAATATGACTGTGTGGAAAAAGCCAAGTAGAAATGTGTTATTCTGTGCCACAAACACAGGCAGGTGGAGATTCAGCCGATTTAATGGTGTGTTGCTGTAGTGTACTTTGTATGCGGCTGTTGCCTTGTGCGTAGGAGGCTGTGATTCACAGGCACATGACTCATTCGCTTCTCTGGCTTCAGCTTCCAGTACACCACCAGGGAGGCAAACTTTTAAACTGCACATCACACCAGTGAGCACACAGTGCCACCGCTGGGCTCTGTGGAAATGCATACGTCAAATGATTAATATGAAAATAACTGGCTATAAATGTAATAGTAAGTAATAAGTTGATGTAGATAAGAAAAAAGTATTAGATGGTAGTAGAATGGCCATGATTGTAGTAAAGTGATCAGAACGTTTCTCGGCCTTATCTATCCCTCTATCTCCAGAGTGCACAGACGGCCCAGGTGTGTAATATTTAACCCTTTCTCTTCGACAGGCATTCAACTCTGAAACTGACAACTTTAAGCTTCTGTACGGGGGCCATCAGTATCACGCCAGCTGTGCCAATTTCTGGATTAACTGTGTGGAGCCCAAACCTCCCGGCCTCATACTGCCTGACCTTCTCTGAGCTCCGGCTGCAGCTGCCATGGTCGGGGGACACGGGGGCCAATCAGCATCAGAAAGGCTGAATCGTCTCTCACCTTGGACTGGGGAAAGGTTGTTTAAACTCCCTGCATCCCTCCATATTTGTTTCTTATTCTCCATCTGAATTTGTCTGTCACCAATGCATATCTGGTATAGTTTCTTCAAATTCTAAGCTTTTCTCCAAACAATTACCAGCTCCAGTTTTATTTCTGCCCTTTTTTCTTCAATATTTATTAACTACTTTTGTGTATAGATCAGTTGTATTGTTCCTTATGTCAGTTATTACTGATGCTTTAAATATGATTTCTACTGCAGAAAAGTTATTACTAAATTATGCTAAAAGTAATTGTTAAATTAATATGTGTTCAGTATGATTACAAGCGAGAGTTTTGTCACTTGTTGCTTTGCTTGTGTTTTAGATGATTTTTTTCATTTGGTCCCACTGAACCAGAGCTGTCAAATGTATTGTACTTATATTTGTTGGTTGGGTGTGTTTGATCGCTGATAAGGTTTTAACAACTTTCATATATATATTTAACAGTCAAACCAAGGCATTTATCTGCCTCTTTTGAATTGTGATGCATTAACTGCTTTGAATGTTTTTGCACTGTGGGATATTTTAGCACCTCTTTGTGTGTTTAAATTATGTATTTTATAAGATACAAAAGTTGTAATTTGGGGACTTGAAGGGAAAGATATTACTTGTTTTTATGTTTCCGGTGTTGTGTGCAGTTAGAGCTGAAAGTCTGGATGAAGATGATTGATAATTGCTGCAGCACTTTTTATTGGAATGTCATTCTGTGGCACTGTTATTATGACTAACTGTAATGTGAATGTAATATAAATAAATATGACTACAGTTTAAGTGTCAGATTATCCATTTTATTTTACTTTATGGTTGTAATCTACCATTTGCTAAAACCTACTGCAGAACTGAATATAATCAATGCTCCTTTTAGAAGGGAAGCGAGGTACAACCCCAATTCCAACAAAGTGCATCATGTAAAATAATACCAGAAGGCAATTATTGTTTTATGTATGTTGTAAATGTAATTGCCTCCACTGCAAACAAGATATTCAACCTAATTTTAAAGCTTTTGCTTTTTTTAAATATGGATGTGCGCTTATTTTAATTTTGATGCCCGCAACACTTAAATAGTTGGGATGGGAGCATGTTTATTGTTTATAAACATAACCTTTTCTTTTCACAATAGTTTTGTTGAAGTTTTGAAAATGGAATTTGGGTTCGCTTCAACTTTTTGCAGTTTTATTTATGAAAAGCATTATATTAAACTTTTGACTTTGCAGTAGTGAACTTCTCCCCATACATGCTTGAGAAGGACTGAATCTTTTGAAGATGCCCCCATTGTAATCGTGTTCCTTGACACACAATCACTTGTTACCTGTTCATTTCTTCACCAGTGGAATTTTCTAATGCGGTGTTTTTGAGCAGTCTTTCATAAATCAAAAAATTTGGCACATTGGAATATACAACTTCAGTTCCCTCTCTGTTGTTTTAATGGATAAATAAGTGTGGGAATTGATCATCATGCCCAAAGATGTGCTCCTGCATCTCCCCTGCCCAGAGCACAGACATGCTGCTGTCACATCTAGGCAATAAGATTCCATAGCTGTGGAGGCGCCCAGCTCACTACAGAGCCTACATCATGCACTGAAACCATACGTAGCTATGGCCTCAGTGGACTGAGTTTGTACACCAATAGGAATTTACCAGATGGGCGTTAATCACAGGAGCTTGTCTCTACAGTCCAATGGGAAAGGCACTGATTTGGACAGTGCTTTCCATTTGTTTTCTGCATGTCCTGTATTTGGTCAATATGCTGTGTAACACACGCATTGTTCTTTCAAGCCCTGTTGCTCAGTCAATGCAACATCAGCTCACACGCTAACATGGCAAGGTAGGTACCTCTGGGATGTATGAAGGATTAGTTTGTAATAACATTTTAGAGCCACCCAGATGCAAACTACACAGACTGAAAATGAAAAGAGCAAAGGGATGTAGATGCATGTCGTTGAATTTAGTACCGACACTCTTATACGTGAGCATATCGGCACTCTTGGATTTCTCCTAAAACCCCACCTGGCAAGCACAGATAGAAGATAGATTCTTATCAATGAGAAGGGGAGACCTTTGTCCAGTAATTCCTGCTCAAATGTTTGTATAGTGTACCAACACACCCCTTACCTCACATCAGGTCTCAGATACATGCCACTTACTATATTCTTTACTGAATCACTTTGTCCAATAACCCTGAAGGTTTCCATATCTGCCTTTCAGAAAGACCACAAACCTGACAACTCTGGTCATGGGTGCTTTATCTATTCCTGGTCTTGACGGAGTAGGTCCTTGTGCACAGAGAATCTCCAGCATCTCCTGTTCAACTGTACTGATGTGACCCACGCCTTGAATAGAGAATAAAGGATGACCACAATCATCTACAGTTGCTCTCGGTACACAAGCTTTAATGCTGCTGGGAAAAAAAATGCACAGAATTATGTGTCTGCCCACTGATGTGCCTGCACATCAAACACAATGGGTGCATTCTTGTGGCAAGAAGAATAAAGGATGATGAGCATTTTCCTTTGAGGTGAAGAAATTTATGGTGGCCCAGCCAAACTGATATAAAAATTGCTCAACTGTATCAGGGTATAATATCCGCTCTCAACGAAGGATAGAACCTGAGAAAGGTGTTTGTAGCTCCTTGAGACAATCCAGCCCAACGGGGCCCTCTCCATTGAGGCACAGGAAGTTAAAATGCTGGAGTGGTGTGTGTGGGATATTTTAGGGAGTGCGACACCTACAAGAGCTCCATTCGCATTAGCCAAAGATCATTCTGAGCAACTACTGCTTTGGTCATGCCTTTCCCAGGGCAACAGACCCAGTGCTTAAGAGCTGGAGAACAAAGTCAGGCATCCTGTGGACATCCTTTGTCTTCACCAATGCTTCTTACAAGTTTTGTAAATTCTCAGGCCATTCGGTATATCTTATCAGGCTATGAGTGGAAAAGTCTCAAGTGCCTGACAGGAAGAGTGGGTTTGTGGATCGACAAGTTGGATTTTGCATTTCATCCATCAGGGGAACGTTAGTCAGACAGAAGTTTCTATGTCCCCCAAAACCAAAAACTGGGAGAACAGCAGAGCAAGTGAGGTCATGGTTGAAGCAAAGGGTAATGAGAAGGTAAGGGGCATCTTCAATGCTAGCATTGTCAGATTCTGACACCATGCTGGTTGCAATTGAATAGGCTGCTTCTTCTTCTGTGCGAAAAAAAAAAATAGATCTGCAATGATTAATCAATTTTGTTGATCAAAAGAAAATTAATCAACTATTTTGATAATTTAATAATCTATTCAGTGTTGTTTCAAGCAACATAATTCAACATTTGTTGGTTTCAGCTTCTTAAATGTCAGAAATTTCTGCTTTTCTTTGTCATTTCTGACAGTAAAAACCCGAAGGGTCTTTAAGTTCTGAAAAAATGTGATAACCATTCGTCACTATTTTTTTGACAATTTATAGAGTTAATGAGGATCAATTAATTATAAAAACAATTGGCACATTAATCAATATTTAATTGTTAGTTGTAGCTCTAAAATAAACACTAGCAAAGTAAGAAAACATCAATTTCACACCACATGTGCTGCGAACACAACACCAAGCAATAAATCCTGGATGGAAATGCTCATACCACAAAGAAAGAGTTTAAAAATGACATGGTAATTTAATTAACACAGCATATGATTTTATTCATCTTGCTTTCCCCTGTAGCTGCTTCTTTAAAATGCATGAATGTTTGCTGCGCATTCTTCCTCCGTCATTTCACTCAATAATGTCCTTTCTCTCTGGCCAGAAAGGCTTCATCTCCATCACTTTGCGACAAAATGGAATAAATTCTCCTTTGACAAGCCTGCAGGGCTATTGCTGGCAGTTGAGCTTTGGCCAATCAAATAAAATATCTGGAGGCTCTGTGAAACCAGTCTGATTATCACTCTCACACTTGTGTTCAGGTGTGTTCTCCAACATACATTTTTCCTCTCACAGTTCCCTAATTCATTTCCCTCAGAAAATGAATTAATTTCCTCTCACAGCGAACACCGTGATTACAGAAAATTACAAGCACTGAAATCAATTACTGAGTAAGTCTGTGTAATTTAAAATGTAAGGCGTCTCTCTCGTTGCCGCACATGTCGTTCTCACCTGTCTACGCATTTTTTTTTTTTTTTGCCGCTGTACTGAAATACCACTCTGAGAAAGAATAAAGTTAATGTTGGTACTGGGCTATATCGACTGCTGCTCTTTGGTTTTTCCTGACCACAGTCAATTGCATTATTGATTAAAACTGGCTGCTTCTGCACATAGTTCCACTTTGCCTTCTTTCTTTATTTTCCTAAATTCCAAAGTGAGAGGCAAAAAGGTAATTTAAAAAGCAAAAGTTGCTGTTTCAAGAGTTTACAGGATAAGAGTGTCTTCTGGGTAACTTTTTAAAGCTGTAAGTGATATTTGAAAGTTATAAAAATTTTCCAACTAACAGTGATTATTGGTTTTATTGGTTGTTTTTTTTACATACATACACAAACAATTTAGCTAAAATGATCGATCAATCTATATATGGGTAATTGAATCACAACATAAAACATGTAATATGTTATGTGTCATTCAAAAAAGCCATTTGTGGGATTTTGCCTCTTTTCATTATTTTCTTGTTCATTTTGTGCTTAAAATATTTGTTTTTTTAAGCGTTTGGCTATGTCAAAAAAAAACCTGTAAAGGGAAATTTTGTCTGTTACTTTGTGACATTTTAAAAATGTATGTATTTGATTACTTAGAATAAACACTGGTGCAACTCTAAAAGAACTGTGATTGACCCCTAAATCAACAACTTTAGTTTACTTTTATAGAAATATTCAACTTAAAAAATAATATTCGCGATATTATGTTTTGGTTACACTTTATAGTAAGAACATAAATGAAAATTAGTTAATTCTTCTGATTCTGATACCAGTATTGGTTATACCCCCGATACTTCCGAAAATGCTGGCATCAGATTTGGCGCGTACCGACTCTATGGACTGTCCAATACCAGTAAACTCTTTTTGCTGTTCAGCGGCAGCCGGCATCCAGCCACCTACTACTCCAGAGTAGTCAAGTTGCCCTTGGCTAACACTAGCAAATAGTTTTTTAGAGAAGTTGTAGAGTTTTAGAGTGAAGAAGAACTCATGCGCAACATGTCGGTTATTTTGAGATATTTTACTGTGGATTATCCTTCCAGTAAGTAACATGCACAGTATGCAAGGCTGTACTTTAACGGAGTGGCACAAGTGTGAGCCAATTTTACCATAAGCAACCTGATAAGCATTTGAAGGCGTGTCCTGTGAAACAACTTCACCAACACAAGGAGGAGGAAGGATGACGAACCCCAGCAGCAAACTTTGGAAGCTGCATTCTGAGAAAAAATTCCCAATGACAGCAAAAGTGATGAAGATCTTTTTTTTTTATTCACGTTTGATTTGGCTGCCTTTTTACGTCGGAGTCCCTTCCTGACGCAACCCTCACCATTTATCCAGGCATTGGACCGGCACTAGAAATACACTGGTTTCTGACCCGTATTGGCTGATTTCAAATAGTGACAACGTCAAATCACAAAAACCGTCGAGCTCATTGTCCTGGATGATCAGCCTGTCAGTCATCGAAGACATGGGGCATTTGATTGAAAATTTAGAGCCTCGCTACGGTTTGTCAGGTTGCAAATACATCTCCGAAACCTTTCTCCCAAAACTTTCCCAGACAGTAAGGGAACACATTTCATGTAGGCTGAAAGACGTGCATGCAATCAGCTTTACTACTCACATTTGGAGCTCTGACGTGTGCGCCATGTCTTTGCTGAGTTTTACTGCACACTAGGTGGACACAGTATATACCATATTTACTATTCAAAGTATGGTGCTGCAAGCAAACGAGCTTCGTAGGTCCAATACTGGCACATAAATAGATGGAAAAATTGGGGAGATGCTGATAAAGTGGTACACGTTTCAGTGGTACACTATATATTAAATATAGTAAATATTAGGCACATTAATTGTTAATAAACACTTATTACTTCAGTAATTATGCGAATTAATGTTGTTGTAAGTGACACCTATTTTTTTCTTACAGTGAATCCCATGAAAAGACAAAAACAGCAATGTGTTAATCTCGAATATTCACAACAGGTTTTTTCACAGCAGCCATTTTGGGAAGGAGTAGTAAACACAGGCATTCTAAGCGATACTAATAAAGTTTCTGTTCCAGTCAGTGTGCCGCTCTTGTGCTGCTTGGGTCATCTGCCATGCTAAACTAAACAAAACCTTAATACATTTTATGAATTACATGTGTTTCCCCAGGATTTCATGTCAATATGCCTGCCATGAAAAGGGTCCATACTATAAATTGGCGATAAATCTACAAAAGTGTGATATCAGGACAGTCTATTTACGATTTATGATCCCTCAGTTTTTGATAACGAATACGAATCATGTTCCACTCATGAGATGTTCAGGGCATATTGAATTAAGCTTCTCGGTTCAATGCTTTGACTCGTGTGTCCACTGTATCAATCAGTTCAGACAGTCGAGGAGCTAAAGATCACTGTTCCACCACGGAGACAACACACTCAATTCAGCTGCTTGGTGAGAAGGTACTACATCGTTATTTCACTACAGATTCAACTGCTTAAGCCAAGTTATGGGTCATCTATACTATTGCCTTCAATTCTGCATTTTCAATGTTTTGGCACACTGGTAGCATTTCATTCTGTCCTTTTTACTGTGTTTTGGTTGCTAGTTGTTCTCTGTGCTGGCTGCTTCACAACAATTAAAGTGCAGCCAAATGTTTAAAATTGGCTTTGTGTTTTTGGCCAAGTTTAAAATGTAAATGCAAGATTTACAACTATTGATATGGAGAAGCACTGTAGCTCATCGAATGATTATGGGCTGTATAATTTCAGGCCCACATAAGCAGCTATTCACTAATCAATTTCAGCTGCAGCAGATGTTTATATTTGCATTCTGTGGTGAAAATAGAACCTGCAGAGACATGAACTAACAGTGGTGAAATAGGGAGTAGGCAGGATTTAAGGGTGAGTAATCCCCAGCAAAATTTATTTATGCATAATCATAGAGACAGATAGAGATAGAAATAGAGATGACTTTATTAATACCCGTAGGAAAATTAATTAATCATGATTTACCATATAACTATATAACAGATCTTTTCTTCTCAAAGTTTAAATTCCTTGTTGACTATAGCCAAATAAGAAAGAGTTTATGAATTTCTCCATTTGCACCATAAATCATACTATTCCATTCTCTCTTTTTTTATCTTCCATGCCACATGCTATAAATCATTGTTTTTAAAACATCAACCAAGGAAGAAATAATTTATCCAATCAGCAAAGGCTTCTAGTTGGCTACATATCTCTATTTATTTTATTTTTTTATAACATGTTTTATTGGGTTTACTTGTTTACGTACTGTAATTAAGAAGTTAATATTTCTCTATAATTGTTATTCATATTTATATATTCTAGTAGTATTTTCGATTATGTGAATTATTGCAAATGAGGGATGCACACTCATCTTTGTGGAATAATTAAATAATTTTTTAACTATACAATGCATACAATGCAGCTGCTAACAGATAATAAAATTATAACAGGAAAACACACCAAGTAATGTAAAACCAGAAGGTACTCATTGATTTTAAAAGGGTGGCATATACAGTAGGCCTAACAGGAGGTGAGCTTCAAAGTTAGAGCCAGTTGTAGGCAACAAACATGGATGAAGACTACAATCTTATGCTCATGACAATGATTTTAGTTTGCAACATCTTTTCCGCAAGGATTAACAGAGGAGGGAACACAAAATTCTATTGGAGCACTATGGAATATTTAATCATCTTTGGTCACCCCTCAAAAAAGTAAAATGCACAAATTCCCAACTCACTCTGAAGTTCCATTTAAAGGCACCAGACCTCTTTCTCGGCAGCCATATTTACAGGTAAACTGCAGGTAGCACAGGTGTAATTAACTAACTAACTAATTGTTTAATTGAGGTTCTTTCCCTTTCAGTGTGGTAGAGCCCAGTGAGGCAACATACACAAATGCAGCACCTGGACTCTGATCTGGACGGAACAGAACTTTCATTAGCATCAGTGCTAACACCTGTGTTCGTCCAACTGTTTCTTGCTAAAATGGCTAAAAAAATCACTCTTCACTAACCTTTAATTTCAGCATGTTAACATTCTGGCAGCAATGCTAATGCTAACAAAAAAGGAGCTTTGTTTTACCATATTCACCATGGTGGTTTGGTGTGTTAGTGCCAGCATGCTAACAACCTTCTTACTTCAGTTTGGCACGTTAGCTCACAGCTAGCATTCGCTAATTACAGCTACACACTGAATTGTGCGGAGGTTGTGCGAATGTTATATTTTGCAGCTATTCTTCTCACCTCAAACTGTGACTTGGTTTATATTGTTTGTAGTGAATTGAACAAATTAAGAATGAAAAGAGCAGTGACACACAGCGGTTCGATGCGGCTCACCCGCCGTCTCTTGCCGGGCCTCTGATGCCCGTGACGAAGCGAGCGGCTCCGCTTGCTGCCTTCATGATGGATGATGGTACCCTGCTGCCACCGTAGCTGGAGGTTGTGGTTAGGTTCAGAGCTTTACTATGGCTCAGAAACAACCCAAAGACGGGTGAGGGCAGTGGAGGAGAGAGTGTGCAGTGTTAATTTTGATTCATCACTCGAGATTGCCCCTTCATCAGACGGGCCTCGTCCGTCTGGATAATTGAAGTCGTTCTGGAATCCGCTCTGGAGGAACCCTCCGAGGAAAAATATGTGTCTGCCGGCAGCTGTCAGAACCGCGAACGAAAATATACGATAGAACATTTATTGGGCATCCAAAGATATCTTTTAGAAATGTATACCCTGTTCATGTGACAACGAGGAGAGAAATTATTCTCTTCCACTAAAAGGTACATTTTTTTCCTATAAATTTGAACACATTGAACATGTTTACAGCCATTAACAGGATGCGTTCACTGCCCATGATGATGAAGGTATTACAGTGTGGGTGATCCTGCAACACATTATATACTATGAATACTGCAATTGGGAGTAAGTTTGATTATCATTTATGAATACATAAATTTAGATGTAACTCACTGACACCACTCTATGTACCAGTGCATAATCTGAGGTGTAGAAGTCTGCTCCTGTTCAACACAATGGACCCTACAGACAAAAGTTGATGTTGTTGTAGACGTTACCTGCCAAATCTATTAAGAAAATCTTAGCTTCTCTGATAATCAACATGCTGCTGGTGTGCAGACTATTAAATAAGACCTCAAACATTTCCGTTGACCCTCAGTGTAAAAACAAACCAGTTATTTTTACTTTAAAAAAAAATAAGCATCCCAGTTACCTTTAAATCTTGGTTGAAGGAACTTTTTAATTATTCAAATTGTAAGGCGTCAATAAATTTTATTTTCAAAACAACTAACTAGTTTTGACCGTGTGCAGGTGGAAGTAACACCCACAAAAACAGCAATGCACTGAAGACGGTACAGAAGAAGAAAATAGCTAGCACGGAGACAACTCTAAATATTGGATGCTGAAAATACTTTTCGTAATGTAATGGCAAATGTTTTTCCTGAGGAAGAAAATACATTCAACATGTGCAAAACCTTAAGAATGCTTAAAGTAGGTTTTGGTAGGTGAAGAATGTAAATATAACATTTGTATGTGCTATTGTTTTGGAAGAAATTTTGACCTTTAAAATAAGGAAAAACTTATATTGATTACACTGTTTGCTTTTATGTGATATTGTTTGTGGCAAAGTCTTGATGACGATGTGTTTTTATGATTTATTGTAACTTTTTGTCTCACCCGACTTCCAGTTCTTTTGAGCTGAGCAGCATTTGTGGAGTGTGGACAGACTATGCACCAAAACTGCACCAAACCATATCAGTCAGCTGGCTCACGCAGACAAAAGTGAAGTCTGTTTTCTGTACTGCACTGGTGTTTTTGAAAAATCACTCAAATATGCATACAAGGCATAAATAGTGGGATAGAAAGTATTCTAAACACGAATCACAGAGCTACCAGTTCCTTTAAGTTGGCAGATATATTTTTTTTAATACAGCATCCAAAGCACTACAATAACATAGTGTGGTCACAGGATGGAACAGTCAACCCTGTGGTACACAGGAACTTTCCTAAAACCTTGACTTTTAGCTTACATCCTATACAATTTCACCTTTAGAAAGGCTGATATACGTACCTATATAGTATCTTTAAATGTTGACTTAAAAGTGTGCTGTAATCATTTTCGCTCACTATCAGTACATACACAGTTCAATAAAATTATTTTTCAATGTTTTTTCTACAATTATCTTGAATGCTACCATAAATTTAGAGCATGCTGCCCTTCACATTAAAGACTACTGCAAAACTGGCACAATACCACCACATGACACCATGTCAGGAAAACGACCGTCACATTGCTCCGTCTCAGTCACACCATCAGGGGGCGCTCTGCCTACAGCTGCAGAGAGACGTCACTCCGCGGTCCAAATCCATTGTTTGGTCCTTAAAGTTATGACGTCGCATTGCCCCCACTTAAACACTTACTGGAGGCGACCGGTTGGACAAACAGCAGAATGTTCACGCTTCTTCGATGCCTCACTGTGGACGGTCGGCACGGCCTCTCTCACAGGCCCCAGTATGGGGCCAGACTCCTGCGGTCCCTCTCATAGACATCCGGTATGACCCCGTAGGGCGTTTGCACCATCTTAACAGAGTTTCTACCAAAAAGCTTCCTCTCGTAGTCGATGAGCTGGCGCCAGAAGCCACCGTTGGGCCTGATGACGGGCCGGCGGGATTTGACCCAGGCGTGGGCCTCGGCAAGAGACACACGGTGGTACTTCATGAGGTACGCCAGACACAGAGACGCTGAGCGGCTCACGCCCGCCGCACAGTGCACCAGCACCACCCCCCGCTTGCGACCCACACTGTGGATCTTGTCAGCCACGCTGTCAAAGTACAGGGAGATTGGCGAGTGGGGCATGTCCGCCAGCGGCACCTTCACGTACTCCATGTGTGGCCAGTTGAAGTTGGGGAGCTCGATGGTGGCGTTGACCACGCAGGTGATGCCTTTGGACAGCAGCAGGCTGCGGTTGGAGGCCACGTTGCCTCTGCTGAGGAAGAGGTTGGGGGTGATTTGGGCGATGCCCCCCAGCAGGTTGCCGTTCTCAGGCAGCAGCCTCGGTACCGCAGTGGGAACCATGGAGCCGCGGTGGTGGTGGTGGTGCTGGAAGAAGCCTTGGCTGCGGGAACCCATTGAGGAATCAAGCGAAACGGATGAGCGGCAAATTTATTTATTTATTTATTTATTTTAAAAGACGGGAACTCTTCAGGAGCTCAGAGTCATAACAGTGAAGTGGGAGCAGCCAGACAGTGCCTAGAACACACAAAGAGATTTCATCTAAATTAAACATTTGTTCACTGTGAGCATTCAGGCTGACAAACAGAAACATCACCGCTGTTGTCGCTAAATAAAAGGGTGCTGCAGTTTTTTTTGTTTAGCTGTGCCTTCTGTTGAGACAAGACATGTTACTCTTCAACCTTTAAAAGCAGCAGACAGAAGAATTACAGAAGAATTAAAGAGCAGTCACAGCGGTTGACTAATCCAATAGGATGCTGCTGCGACGCACAGGCAGGATAGTTGTGTTACATCTGTCTGTCCCTACTGTGTGTTTCTCTAATCACAGGTTGAATGGCCTCCGAGCACACTGAGACGTGCCTCCTCCTGCCATGAGAACACGGCGCCCCCGGCGATGCAGGCTCACCTCATCTCACGTTCATCCATCGACAGCCCTCACACACAGGTTATACCTCCCGCCTCTCCGGCCATTACTACCGTTAATGTTGTTTTGGATCGCACCACACGTCAGGGTCCTCCAAGAGAGTACACAACATTTCTCAATCTAATCCCATTTTCGTTGTCCAGAAGGCCAATTAGAATGATCATCCGTTTATGAGCTGGAACATGAACACGAATGGCACAGATCACGAGAAAATTATCGGCAGCCTGATGTGACATTTTTTTGCTGCACTGCATGTAATGGAAGTTATCAGCAGACAGCCCACAGCTCCGGGCGCTGCTGCACACTCTGTTGCACTCGACGCGTGTCCTCCACACGGCATGCAGTGCTCGGCCAGGCAAGTCTCTCTCTTCTCAT
This sequence comes from Mola mola, assembly GCA_001698575.1. Lineage (NCBI taxonomy): Eukaryota > Metazoa > Chordata > Actinopteri > Tetraodontiformes > Molidae > Mola > Mola mola. Next base: position 9,897,348 of record KV751316.1, read on the forward strand.
TTTCTGCTACAGTCTGGTTAACAAGACACATGGGGCAACCTCCTAAAACTGGAATTCAATCCTCAGGAAAAACAAAAACCGTTACCTGCTGCCTGAGACTGCAAAGGTTGTCTAAATGAATTACAATCAATATTACAAGTGGAAAGATGTGAATTTAAAGACACCTGCCAGGCGATCAATGAGGTAGAAGCAGGGATGGGCAATATGTACAATACATATCATTATCGTAACATGAGAGTAAACATCATCCGAGATTCTGGATATCGTTCCATCATGATAGGGAGGAAGTAATGTCTTCTCCTGACAGTAAAATGATGTAATTTTCTGAACTTAGAATGTTCTACCTGTTCTATAATTTGACCTTAACCAAATCATTAAATCCACATTTCTGTAGGAGCGAGACAACACACTATTTTCACAATTTAAAACAAATGACGATACATAAAAAAAGACAAAATTTCTTACTAATTAACTCTTTGAACAGTATTATAATGACTGGTATTGATGTTTTACCATTGCAGAAAAAAAAAATGAAAATCGGAATCTACAGTATTGCCATCGGCAGGTCACACTTGATGATCGTGATATATACCTTTATCATGACATGACCCAAAAGGCGATCATTTTTTACCACCCAACCATAATTGAGAGCATGGAAAAAGCTTTGTGATGCCGTGACAAATTTGTTCCACCTTATTCTTTAAAAGTGGTTACTGTCTTCTGTGTGCAGAGAGGGTTGGTAACTACATAGAAATTACTGATATACAAGACTTTCCTTGTTTTCTAATAATTGGATAATTTTGACTCTAAAAAATGAAATGAATGTTTAGCGATAACCTTTGTTCAGATAGATGAAACTGGTGATGAAGGTTTAATGAGTCACAACCCTCACAACTTTAAATGATACATCAAAAAAAAAAAAAAAAGTGTATTAGTGTATTATTTTGTTTGACTATACAACATTACAACCTGCTTCTCATGAGACAGGCTATCGTGGTTTTATTGCTGGCACGAGAGCTAACAAGTCATTCCCCCCCTCCTGAACCGTTTGAGACTTCCTCGCCATATCGTCACCTCCCAAGTGTAAAAAATAAGGACTTTGTCTCCTCTACGCCCTCCGCTCCCATCAGTCACACCTTTGCCATCCCGGCGCGAACTCTGAAAAAGGATCAAAAGGCTAAGAACAACGCTCCTCCCTGCCGGCTCAGCCTCAGTTTGTCTGGTTCGGCCAATCGCCATGCACTTTGTCTCTCAAACGGTTGCCATGACTGCGCTGTGGAGCAGCCGATTCCTCCGCACAGGTCAGCACCGGCGATGACACAGCAGATACAGTGACGTGGACTGTAGACAACGACATCCAACCTCATCAGCAGGCAGGAAGTCAAGCAGCATCAGAGCGGCGCTAAACCTTGGCCTCTGCGAGAAGCACCGAATACTGCAAAATGAATATCTCTCCCTCTCTCAGTCTGTGCTGTCCCTTAGATATTATTAGCAGCACTGCTTTTTGGTCTCCCAAAACTGTGGGGCCAGTTAACTGATAAGTTTGTGGTTGTAGCCCAACATTTTGTACTAACCATACATGTATTTCAAAAAACAAATGTATCATGTTAATAAAATAAATATAAGCAAATAAATATCGGACTGAGGTGCAATTTGTTTTTCATTTCCTTGTTCATCCCAACGTTGTGTTAAAATTAGGCGTATCCTGTTTGGTCGAGGCATTTACCTTATCGGATTCCATCAATAATGAATGTAGTATCCTTGTGTCGACATGGACGCAGGAGTAGTTTCTAGGAGCAGTAAAAGCAGCTCAAATCCATATTTGTATTCCAAAAAAACCTACTTGGCATAATATGCAAAGCTTTTTAATGTCTTTCTGCTCTAGGTTCTGGTTTTTTGCATCCCAGTTTTAGCGTTTTAGTTTTATTCGTCATTGCTGTGTGCTGCTTTTCTGCCACATCGAATCTAGGAAACTCATCAGCTCAGTTTTAACAATCTGTGAGGGCGACCCCAGATACATGAATTACTGACAAAACACTGGGATGCAGGCGATGATTCAGGGTCTGCTTTGAGTCTGCAACGACTGAGATCCAGCTAAAACTGACAAAAATATTCAGTTTCAGTCAAATGCACAGCTGGTGCAGTAAAGTGGAAATAGACAACTTTCTCCCTGAACTTACTATCAAATAAATGCTCATTGCACATGATGCGACAGTCTAATGGCCATAAAAAATTACACCATCTGCATTTATAGCAGTTCCCCAACAACGTTGATTGCACTATGCTGTTCAGTCAGACACAGGGCTGGATTTATCCTCGAAAAATAAACATAAAATAAACAGAATTAGTTTTCCACAGGAACTAACTACAATCCGTGGAAAATTCCCCCTTGCAAGAGAGCAGAAACCGCGCTGACGGAGGAGGTAAAGAAGGCAAAAAGAGAAGTGACAGAAACTTAGTTGAAACAGGTTTTGCATGCCCATGTCACCAGGACTTAACAAAACAATATTGAGTTGGAATTCTTCTTATGCAGGTTTTTTGACCTGCTTTTATCACAGCATTGAGTGTCTAGTTTGTTTATTTGTAGGATAAACCCCTTGAGATGAACCATCTAATTTCCAAGGGTGGTCCTAAAAACAATTAGACATAAAATATAAGTAAATGGATTGATTACCATATCTCAACATAGTTATAAACCATATATGATTATTGATTTAAAAAAAAAAAAAAAAAAAAAAGCCAGAAACAGGAGCAGGTTGGTTGAAGGTATGTAAGAAGAGAGACCTTGCCTTGAAGACAGGAAATGAGGGAATAGATCTAAGTGAAATTGGTAGGTTGTTCCAATCGGACGAGGCTTTGGATTTAAAGCAAGCCGTCCGAGTTCTTTAGAAATTCTTGGAACAAAGAAAAATAGATGTTCAGTGTGCATAATTCGTGTGAAGAGCTATAAGGGATTTAGAGTTCTTTCAGTTAAGAGGGCAGTTGAAGAAAACACATAAAACAGTGATGGGTTCTATTAGGACACAACTCTACAAAGACTATGGTAAATGACATTAAGAAGGCGGAGATATGTTTCAGAGGTATTCTGACAAACAATATTAGTATAGTCCAATTTTGGAGGTAGCAGCTGCGAGACGAGTCTTTTGCTGGTTTTTAGTGTGAAGCAATCAATTGAATGATATCTTAAACCCAGTCAGTAACTAATTTTATTGATCATTGGGTCAATATGAGGTTTGAGAGAGAGGTGGAAGTCAAGCAAGAGACCCAGGTACTTAAATACTTTTGGGAATGACAGTAAAAACAGTGCTTTTACGAACAACCCATTTGACCTCACATGCATTACATTACACCACATGTGCAGTAATTCTTGTGGGCATTTATTTTGTCTGCTGTGGAAAAAAAACACAAAAAAACTTCTGACTTCACATTCTTACCTCTGTCTGTTATTTTTTTTTTTCTTTTTAATAACCCCCCATGGCAAACCTTTCCCCCCCCCCCACAGGAAACACTGTAAATGTCATGTGAATTGAAGCTAAAATATCTCAATCGCCCCCTGGTGGTGCCGAGTGGTTAGCACTGTCGCCTCACAGCAAGAAGGTCCTGGGTTCGATTCTGGGTCAGGACGTTTCTGTGTGGAGTTTGCATGTTCTCCCTGTGTCTGCGTGGGTTTTCTCCGGGTACTCCGGCTTCCTCCCACATTCCAAAAACATGCAAATCTGGGGGTAGGTTAATTGGTCACTCTAAATTGCCCGTAGGTGTGAATGTGAGTGTGGATGGTTGTTTGTCTCTACATGTCAGCCCTGCGATGAACTGGCGACTCATCCAGGGTGTACCCCGCCTTCGCCCCAAGATGCTGAGATAGGCTCCAGCCCCCCCCGCGACCCCTAACGGGATAAGCGGTAGAAAATGAATGAATGAATGAATGAACATTTAATATAATCTAGACAAGACCCCCTGGTGGTGTGCTGCAGTACAGGTCATAAATCCCACCCCTCATGGGCCAACCTAAACCAAAAATTGTTTTAAATATACTTTGTTTTTTTCAAAAGGGGTTTAAAAATTTCTTAACACGCTGATGTAATTTCAAGTTAAGTCAAGTTTAAGTTCAGTTTTAATTATACCTGCTTACGGCTGTACGGTTACGGTGGCAACTCAATATTGTGGCTTGATCACTGGGACCATCTGCCTCCGAGTGACATCAACAGCACAAAATGGCCACGCTTATCTTTGATATTGTGTTTCTATTTTTGTACAAGAGGAAGTGGAGACACGTCATCCATCTTTTCTTATGTCAATGGAGCAAGCATATAAGAATTTATACCATCAACTGAGATTTGCATGCTCCAGCACACTAATGTCCGTCATACAGCAGCATTAGCAAAGATGAGGAAGAGCAGAGCACCAAATGATCCTTGGCCCCGTGCAAAGCGCTGATGTACCACAGCGCTGGGCTTCGCTAAGATTTGCTCCGTCCATGTGGTTATTTATACCACGGGGAGGGCAGGATTGAGGCTGCAGAGAGCGGAGGAGGGAGAATTATGCAGTGGCTGTCATCGCATAAAAATCTACTGTAATGTCGGAGATGGTGGGGAAACTGCAGTGTGATGCCGATCAAATTTAATCAGAGCATTAAAAATGTACTGATACACTGAGGAGGGTCAGTGGAGAACCTTTTATAGTTACCATGTACAAATCCAGACTGTTCAGGTCAATCAACTCAAACTATATTTCTTCTTTTTCATCTTCTTCAAAAGAAAAAAAAAAAAACTATCAATCTTTCAGGGGGAGTCTGTCAACAGGTGGTCGTATATCACAAATCTTCTTACACACATCTCTCTTTCGCTGCAGGGGGATTCCTCAGGGGCCCGGTTCCACCTCCGCTAACACAAATTGGAAAGGTGACCCACCTGCAGGAAAACAGGCGCGGCAAACCTGACAGCAACCTCGCCGTCATGACACCCGATGGCGAAACCCCAAAAACAATCGGCCCTGAGTTGACATTAGTACTCTGTTAACATTAAAATTGCCGACTGACACCACATAACAAAGATGAATTCAAATTCTGAGATGACTGGAAAAGGTGCAAGCAGGCGCGCAGCCCTCTGCGATCAAAGGCAATCAAGTTATTCAGTATGAGAGATCGCTGAAAGTGACTCTGCTGCAGATCGTCCAGACACTAAAACGGGAGAAAATGAGGAGAATGACAGTGGTGGTTTTCTGGAGGAGGGCTCGGCTTGTCAAATTCTATCCAAACACAACTGGAAGCAGCTTCGCGACCCAAAATGTCAACAGCAAAAGAAGTGGCGTCGACATGTGCCAGGAGGGACAAATTCTTCATGTCACACCTCGCTGTGTAAACTCACACAAACAGCCCGAGTCAGGGTAACCTGTCATGTAGAGGCAGATGGTGAGCATATGTTCCTGACAGTGCACACACAAATAAAAGCCCTGTCCTTTCAGTGTTTCAGACACATTTCACAAAGAAGCCGCTCATGTGCAAGCATTAAATATGACCATTTTCAGAACGTCACTGATAAACAAAGTGACTCAACCTCACTTTTAAACACCAGAAAAATGACGCTCTGTTAAAGAATCTGAGACAGGCTCGTCATTACCCTTAATTATTGCTACATGCAGTGAAAATCAAAGAGAACCCAAACAAAAAGTAAATTTCAAAATTTATCTGCAAATTAAAAAGGGGAAGAAAAAAAACTAAACAAAAATCAACATTGGCCACATTTCCAGAACTTTGAGGTTCTAAAACTTCACAAAAAACATATCTTTAAACAAATTACTTTACCATGGAGCTTGGTTGTTGGGACTGATTAGCCCAGAAAAAGGTTAAATGACAGCATGTCCCTTTTTTTAAGGGAATTATGACTTACGTTCTCCTGTCAGATGTTAAACGTGCAATTAAAGCTCGAGCTCATAACGGCTAGGAATCGAGCGTGAGAACCCTAAAGCACCAGCTCTGCTGCCCCTCCCCTCCCTGTTTCTGCTCCATAGCTCCGCCCCCTGCCCTTTCAGAGGCGTTCACGGACGGTCGTAACGCTGTTAGAGCCGCTTTTCCTGCCGGAATCTGCCAAGAAGAGCGCCTTCTCTCTGAGATGAGCCGCGATTGGTTGAAAAGTGCCGTCACGGGTAGATTTTAGTTACACCTGTGTACAGAGACTAAAGTCGAATCATTTTCACACCATGTGAATGACAATATTCTGAACGGCTATTATGGAATTTTTGCCCCGTGACGCCAATAATTAATTGCAAGCGCTTTGTTGTCACCTCTGATAAACTGAAAAATACATTTTCTTACTTTCATCGGGCGAAATATTGAGTTGATTGAACATATAACAAGCAGAAGATTCAAGCAGAAGATTCAAGCAGCTGCAGCCCCGGTATCAAATCGATCAATCTAATGTGATTATCAGGCGATCAGCTGATTGTCTACATGTCTTTAAATGGGGGTTAAAGCCTTAAGATAAACGGGTTTTTTTCAGAAATGTTCCAAAAATGTTTCAGACTTCTTCTAGTGTTTCGGGGCCACAGTATGTGGAACTTTCACATGAATGAGTCCGGTACCGGTTGGATCATTTATGGATCCGCTGAATAAGGGCCCGCGCTCGTCCGCGTGCGCGTTCCGAGATATGTGCGTATGGTGACAAGTTCAAGCGCAGGAAATACGCGTGAAATAAAACCCCCAAAAATCTAACAACCAACATCAGCAGCGCGGGGCTCGTTTCTTCAGTTTCAGCCGTCTGACAACACAAAGTGATCCGGATAAAAACCGCTGATCCAAAACCAGCCGGTCACTGGTCTGAATTCGGGCTGAAGCGCATCTCGTGTCAGGTGAAGCTGACGCCGACAAACTGCCTCCGTCGGATGAGAAACTCAACTTACCGGTCGAGTGTCAGTCGGGCCGGACACGGAGGATTTCTCAGCGGCTACACCGCCTGCAGCGACCCGCCGGACGAGGAGCGTCAGTCGGTCCGCTCAGACAGACGGCGGGAGGCTTGGAGGAGGCAGAAGAACCGCGGCGACATCATGTGCGAGTCACCAGAAACACGAGCCATCGGTGCATCTGTCTGCTCCTCTGCTGGCAGCTGAACCTCCTCAGAGCCCCTGTGGTGTATGAGGAGTGAGCGGTGCCTGCAGGAGAGGGAGGAGGCGGAGGGGGAGGAGACAGGAGGCGGGAGGAGCAGCCCAGCTAGGCAGATCTAGGGTCTTTACTGGAGGACGCAGGTTAGAAATAAAGTGTTTGACCCTTTTAACACTTAAAGGCTACTCCGGAAATGTGTTACAGAACATTTCAGATATCAACAAAGTTACTCTTCCTCGAACAAATGAAATCTCTTTTCCCCTTCGTGTGTATGAGGTTTGTCATTAGAGATATCTGTTATTAAATCGTGGACGTATTGTTGATAACTGCAGCTAAATTATGCAACGATTCCACTTAAGAGATATCTACAGTTTAGTCATAACTCCAGTTCATGAGTTGTACATTCTCCTTCTTAAATATCTTAAATTATGTTTTAGTAAGCCTAAACAACTCTGGAGCCAGAGTCTGCGCAATACTGCCTAAAATGACATAAACCATCTTTAGAAAATAAAAATATTCAAGAGGTGCGTTGAGGTTTAAGTTTCTCCCAAATCCTACTTAAAATTTGTTAATGACCTATTCTGCAGCCCACCACCTGAGGGTGAGCAAGGTGTTTTGGCCTCATTTCCGTCGACTTCTCATGTCTTTTATCTTCATAAACGGCCTATGAAGCTTACGAACGACACAAAACTGACCGATACTTCGGCTTTGGTCGCGTTCACGTCAAACAGTCTGCTTCGCTGGTGCACACCAGATGCATTGTTCAATTTTTCAGCCGGCGCGGTACATGTTCACAAATGGCAAATTTCAGACAGACTTTAAAATTGTAAACAACAGTCGAGCACAGAATTTCGAATTTTCTTGAAAACATCAAGAGGCTCAGCAGCAACTCAGCAGCATGCGTCAGCCGATGGGCCACGTTGTCGCTAAATGCACTGCCACATCATACAAGACTAAAGCTGCTGCACTACAGCTCCCACTAACTGTGCTGTGGCCCAGTGATCAGTCACAGGGCATTTAGTGTCAACTTTAACAAAGCTGACTGTCAGTGTAGTGAATGTAAATATGTGTGAGAAAACCTTTTACACACCATCTGCTGGTATCTTTGCGCATCCTCTCTGTCTGGCATCAATCGGCCTTCATACAAAAGCAGTGGGAGGATCAAGCGCATCCCCAAGCACAATGCTGGAGACTGGTGGAGGAATGCTGCTACAAACAAACAAACCTCTTGTCTTGTAGAAGAGTCCTCAAAGTTTGACTAAAGGCACTTGTGGCTGCCTTCAGAATTCTGCCTCTGATAAGAGGCTTGTATTTGTTTTCCTCTAAGTGTTACTGCTGCATTTTCTCAGAGTGTAGTGGAGCATAAACTCAGCAGACAGCATTTCAGAAGAGGTCATGAGTCCAAACTCCCCCAGGCGAAGACCAAAGACCCACCGGCCATTCTAATGCATCATACCAAATGTAATTTATTTTGTTCATTCTTATTTAAAACAATCTTCAACACATAAAGATGCTCCACCCAGCTCCATTTTCTTGATTTCATTGATGTTTGATGGCATGTTTTTAATAAAATGACAGACCAAAGTGTGAGATAAAAGACAAGAGTGATGAAAGACAATTATGTAAAACAAAAAAACGTGGAAAGGCTTTTCTTATTTATTTAAACAAAAAACGATGAAAGATAAAAGCGATTGCGCGAATAGATATCAGGGTTAAAAAAGAATATCACAACCAATGATTGTGAAAGTCATGAAAATTAAAGTCCACCTTAAACAGACGTTGGAGGGTATCTAACTTCCGTGTTGTGACATATTTCCCACTGCCAGAGGACAGAACCAATCATAAGATAGGAGTCTGGATAACTGGTAACTACAGCAACGCTTGTAGCTTCGCTAAACTCGGCTGAACCCAGCTAAACATTTAAAAATTGATTGACAGCTGGATGCCTTGACATTATTGGTTTAAATTGGTTCGTATATGGTGATGTAATTTCACCTAAAATGTGGTTTTACCAGAAGAAAATGGTATCAGATTTTAATATAAAAATATGCTGAGTTGTTTTTTTCGTCATTTTTTGGGGGCATTCATCGTTCAATAGGTGACAGTATGATTAGGAATGTGCTCTAAATGGGTTGAAATGACTGTTTTTCATTTCAGGCGGGCTTTAAAGTCCTGCCCCAGCCATTGATCAAACTTAAAAACAAAAAATCGTAAAATGGCTTGGATGTAATTCCACAATCTTTGACTCATCTAGGTTGTGGGGGATCTATGAATGCGCTACTTTAGCCCTGCCCCATCTGACTTTTAAACTAGTCTACTATACACTGCAGAGTGGCATGTTCTAACACTGGAATAATTCAGACGTACATGTTTGAACCAGACATGAATTCCCAAAAGGAAGAGAAAGATCTGCTTATACAAGGTCGCCTACAAGTTGATGTATCTGATAAGTTTTGTTTCGGCAAAGTCAATCTCCACCCCCGCAAGTTGTCAGGATTGGTTTTGTCAGAATTCAGTTTTTGGAGACTGTCATTGGTGGGTCACAGAATGAAAGCAGAAACCCTCAGCCATGATGTCGACGGCCTATTTCACTCATGGGGTGTGTCGTAGAACATAAAAACACCACATGGACATGTAAAGAAAGTCATAAATGTGATTTGCATCTGAGGCGGTCCAAAGGACATGAATACCAAAACAACAGATGAGAGGGCACCTTAAGTAATTAAGTTAGGTCGAGTCTCTCCTGATAGCATGCTACGTGACCCAAAAATTCCCCAAAATGTCGTTTGTGGTGCAGTACAGCTCATCAGTTAAGTACATGATGAATACTTTTTGTCTATACTTTCTCCGTTAAACGTGAGCCGCAGTTGGGTGAACGCAGGGCGCAGCATGTTCAGCATGCCATCATGCTCTTTGGTATCTTAAGTGACACTAACATGGTATATTTGCTACATTAACCTTCACTGACAGCTGAGCAATGCGAGAGACGGGACAGGAACACCTGGGCCAGTAGCTTCAAAGTGTTTATGTGAATGCCTGCAGAGTGCTGTGGTCATGTTCCAGGTCCTGAACTTCTAAAACCCAGAGAGGTAAGTCACAGTTGCAGATGCAATAAACAACATAGGATCACGCGCCACAGAGGCTTACACAATCAGCTTCCATTCCAGCATGCTGCTGACTTGAAATCTAATTGTGTGCATGTGTTTAGCAAACACAGGGGTGCAGATGACCAAATTAAATGTTCCCCTGGCACGGTACGCTACAGGTGTGCCCATAAAAAAAAAAGTAGTGTCTCTTGTTTGGGTCTGTTATTACAGATCTCATGATGTGCTTCCCCCCAGGAAGTGGCCTGATGTCCTCAAAGAGCTTGAGACACGTTTTGACCATCTATATGGTCCCAACTCCGCGACCAGCTCTGAGGCCTTCAAGAACGCAGCTGTGTCTGCTGCCCTCAGCGAATGTATCCGTGTACAAAATCACAATTAGATATGCCTTCCAAAGTCAGTCCTATTTCAAAGGGCCCCTGGGGGAGATATCACACTATCCTTAAGCCCGTGGCCCCTGCCTCAGAGTCGCTCCTAATTACATTCCAAATTCAATCAACTGGAAACAGACAGCAGCAGCACCAGGCGGTGCAGCTACAAAAGCTGGCACAGGGGTGACTGGTTCTGCAGCGTGAGGACAAAAAGACATGGGCTGACAGTGATTTTTGACCCTGTCCTCGGAATGCTGTGCACCCGTTTCCAGTGCAGAGCAGAGATAGTAGCCGGCGTTGATTGAAACTCACCTGATGAATGTTTAAAGAGATGAGGAAATGGTGACACAAAACGCCGTGAGCAGAGCGAGCGAGGGAAAGGGATGGACAGAGAGACAGAGAGGGAGAAACACGTGCAGAGCTGCAGGCTGGGGTTCAGACAGAAATGTCAGATGAGTCAGAGGCATTCTGGGAAGACGGTCCTGTTTAATATGGCTCCGCAGTCCCCCACGCAGGCTGGAAATTTACAATGACACCATGGCAGAAATAATAAGCACCTGCAGCGACGTTCTGAAGGAGCTGTCTGGTCTGAACGAGCGGCCAGCGACATTGATTAACCCTGACTGCCTGTAACCTAGGATAACTGATGGGCTGGACGGCGTCCAGGCTGCCCCAGTTACTTCACCATAAAAATCCTTTGCACATCTCTCAGCTGTACAGGCACTCAGTAACCTCTGCTGTTCAGCTGTAGCACCCCATGTGCTCTCTCAGGTGGAATAGTGACAACTGAGCACTTACAAGGCCTGAGGAGCAACAAAACATCTACTAACAGGGTCTCTGATTCGCTTATTAAGTTGCTGAAGGATTATCCCAGAGAAAGTAAACTAGAGACAATGTCAATCCAGGATGATCCCAGCTGGCTTGTAACATCAGAGGTGTTTATTTGCGTCTGTGCTGATGTGTGCGAGGAGAACGGTTGGTGGTCAGAGATGATAATGTTGGGGTCTAAATAAAGTTGCTGTTGATCCCACAGGTCTCCCCAGACTCACCAGCTGTGACAGACATGGATCCGAGTGTTTGCCGTGGCAACATGTGAGAGAGCCGCTCTGACTGAGAAACGACACCTCACACACATGCAGGGGGAGGTTTTTTATATCTTTAGAGCGCTGAATGGACTGCCTTTCTCCCACGAGCTGGTAGGAGACAGCATGCAGACACAGATGGGTGGGTTGGATGAGTGGGCGGCTGGGGTCTCTGCTCAGTCACGACTCTTCTGCCCAGCAAATGAGAGGGTTAATTAATGTGCGCGTGTGCATCTCTCCACAAAGCTGATCCGTGTCCCTTCTCTCCACTGCCACAGACCTGGTTGCCAAGGTAACCTCTTGTGTTGATAGGTTCAGCTCTGTGCTAATCAGTACCCAGCAATGACGGCCAAAGCAGGGAGGGTGGCAACATGGAGAAATGTGGAGGACATCTTTCTCCCTTCTCCCCTGAATAGCTGCAAAGTTAAAAATCAATCAAACACCGGCAGAGGAGAAGCTCTGAAACCAATGGGTTGATTTTTTTTCCCCTTCAGGAGAGTTGTTTTCCTTTTCGCTCGAAAAGCACATTAGCCTCGCTGCTATAATAAAAACTAGCCACTCAAAGATAGTGGAAGATTATGTCAATCATAACCTGGTAAATAATTAAATATGGATACCAGCAAATCATCATACAGTATATCTTTGTGGATAACACACCCTTCCATTCTATAATATCAAAAAAAATACAAAATCAAATGATGGGAAATAATGAATCCTGATCCAGAGTATCTGATCATCTCTATGTGTATCTCAGTCAAAAGTTGGGGATATGACAAGGATATGACACTTGTGAAGAGTAGATAACTATTTACTGCCACCTGTCTCTTTCTGAAGGGGTGGGGCAGTGATGTGACACAGATACAGGAAATTAATTTTATGTCCAACAACTTGTTTCCGAACGCTTTTTTTTTTTTTTTTTGCAACCGGTTTGAAAACACCTGAATTTACTGTGGCATGAGAGCCTTTTAAAACCCACTGTTTAGGTTTGTCCATTCTGGGCTACGGTAGAAACCTCTGACATAAACTTGGTTACCTGGTCGAAACAAGACTGCAAGGGTATATCCCCGAACTCATTTCTTGTGGTGTAGCTTGGACTCCTAGTAATGGAGATATGGCTTAAAATAATATATATATATTTTTTTACATAATGCCACCTGGTGGCCAATGCTGATGCCGGAAAACGTTGAAATTCTAATAAGTTCCAGAGCTTATTAATATCTAGAAGTGTGCAAAAACTCCAAAGATACAGCCTCAAATAGTTTTTGTACTATTGTGCTTACACAGTGCATCTGCTGCAGTGCTGAATTCTTCTTCCTCCCACTGTACAAAAGTGAAGGAAAAATATCTGAGCACTGCCACCTTGTGTTGGTGAAAGCTGCACAGTATAACCAACGAGGAGTTGACTGGACTACCTTCCACTTGCCCAAAATAAAAACCTGAGCATACATCAGCGTGATAAGTGCTACCTTAAAGGACAGAGACCATCTCTAGGAAAAAATTATTTGTATTTTGAGCTTTTTGTCTGGTCATAGTCCTACCAGTTATATCTGAGGAAGAGGGGTTTATGACCTATACTGAAGCCTGCCACCAAAGGGAAATTGAGAAGATTTAGCTTTACTTCAGGGGAGCTCTATTGTTGTCAATTTTTTTTTTTAGGTCATTACACACAATTATGAATAATTAACCAACATTGAACCTTTAACTGGCCATACTGAGTACTGCTTTTAAAACTCCAATACAGATTATGATTCATCCACATGTTCCTTATATTTGGCATCATCAGCTGTCGGAATGTTGAAAATGTTTTTTTTCCTCTATGTGCGGTTCAACCATTACCTTCACAGTCCTTTGGAGTCCGAGACCATCAGAGTGCAGGAGGCGAACAATGTTCAGTGCGTGGGTGAGTTGAGAAATTCTGCATGTTTGCACACATGCAGAGCGCTGACACTATAACATCTGCTCCATCTGCCGCTCCTGCCACGACAGTGAAGGAGAGAGGGCCAAAACACAACATGTGCTGGGTGAAACGGGCAAGTTCACTCAGTGTGACTTGCAACATACAGTTATACAAGTACTGTATGTTTATATACAGTGTAAATATGGCATCAGCGCAACATGGAAAGCATAAATGAACTGGCTATTTGATCATGCCACATCTCATTTTGTGATGGATACCTTACTAAACATGAGTTTTAAAAACACTTCCTGTCATCTGCTGATGTTGTCATATTTGAGTCAGTGGAGATGCAAAGCAAGTTATGGACTGAAACATGTGTCCTTGGAGAAGAAAGTAAAACCGTCGAGATTAATTTCACATTCAGCTCAACGTGACTCAAACATGGCTTCTGCAGCAGCAGAAGATGAGTTAAAAGGAAAAACAAACTCTTGAGCTTGTGCAAGACATATACAATAGAACCTGACCAACATTATGCAGCACATTAGAAGCTAAAATGAAATGAACATGAATTAATAAAGGAGAAAAACATTTACTCTGGTCAGTGATGCAGTACGCCCGCTAAAAAAAACCGAATTGATTTCACAGCCAACAACAGAGAGAAAGTAAGAATTAGATGAATTTTATTCATAACATCTGTGTTTACCTGTGATTTAATGTATATATGTCAACATATCTTTGCCACCACATAGTTGCTCTTAATAGTCCAAGTGCAAGTACAGTTTCACCCTTCTACTTCTTTCCTCCACCTGACAAGCAGAAACTTCTACTCTGTGATTACAGGTACAATTTTTAAGAAATGGCTCTTATTTGGGTTTAAGATGTGCAGACAATAAACTAACATTATCAACAGAATGTGAAGAAACAACAGTGTTAACATTGTGCCAAAACAATCTTTGTATTGTGTTGCAGAAAAATCTAAAGAAGTTTACACAAGGTCAGCACATAAACCAGGTGTTAGTTGACATACAATATGAGAGCAAGGTTTAGACTAAGTTAATGAAGCAAAGTCACGTAATATCATGAAATATACTTTGATGTAACTTCCTTACTAAACAGAAAACATTACTACTCTAGAAATACTCAATACTGAGATGTGCTAAATTACCTTAATAAATCATTGTAAAACAGACTTCACTCAGATGAGGTGTCAACAAAATAAAACTCATCAAAACCGTCTGGATTGTTTCTACTTGTGTCCTCAATTTACAAAAAAAGGATGTAAAAATTCCATTTCCAATTCCAATTCCGCATGCCATGTTTGACTGTTTGCTCCTAGACCAGTAACTTTATTCTGCCTTGGAGCCGCTGCAAACCACCTCTGTACTCTATCTCCTGTGGTCAAACTGGCCTCTGCTGATCTCAGAGGCTGTGTCTGTTCCCAGTTTGGTTCCCAGTTGTGTTCAGGCTTTGGAGCCAGGTTAGGTTTATCCCTTCTACCTGTGGTGAATCCCTCTGCGATATGAGATTGGCCCACTATATCTCCACTGCTAACTAACAGCCACTATAGCTACAACCAATTATAATTACACAGCCCGATACAACTACAACAGGCAGTTTAGTGACGGCAGTCGGTGAGTATTCTGTTGCCTGCTAAATTTCAGGGGACTATTCTGGCCACATTTTACAAACCGCTCCATCCTCAGCGGTGTGGAGTAATTCTCAGTCAGCGTTGTCTTTATTCTGATTCCATTACCTTACTTTGGAATCCAGAAATAAAATCAGGTCACATTTGTTCATCAGCTGGCACCAAGACCAAACACCAGCTGCCGCTATCTGCAACCATCAGCTTGAAAGAGAAAATAAACGGAAGAGCACATACATCAAAGCTTGGTTTGTTTAGGATGGTTGGAATTGAGTCTCGGCTAAAGACGCCAAGCGTGACAAGGGGAAAACTCTATCCTGTGAAATGAGCAGAAGTAAAAGGAGTAATTTGCTCTGCTGCTTTTCATTTGCACCTGTATTTGATAAGATACATGAAGGCATTAAAAACATGTTCTTTCACATCCTCTTGAATCCCCTCTCTATTTAAGCTGAGGTGCTCCTCCACTGTGCTGTCCTTCCCATCAGAGGTTGAATTGTGCTGTTAGCAGAAGGCTGCTCCCTGGTCAGATTAGCCCTTTGGAGGTTGCTGGCCTCCTGCTTGTGTTATAATCGTTACAGTTCTCCCACATCACACCCACACGTCCACAGAGGGACAGAGGAAGGATCGACTGTATCACGCGGTGCGAAAAATGCACTGATCAGGTTAAATTATGACTCTGAATGTCCCTCGATATCATCCATCATCTGGGAACACGTGTTGGGCATTCAGATCATCATTCTATTTAAGGACACACAAGCTGGCATTGTGTAACAGAGTTCAAAGCTGTTTCATTATTATTGATCAGATGACCATGAAGATAAATCTATATTGTTCGGTACTTCCTAATAAGTTTCTAGATAGAATTTGTTTAGTTATTGGAGGTCAGATAAATGTGTAACAGATCAAGTCAAATCAAATCAAGTTTTATTTGTATAGCCCAAAATCAAAATTTACACATTATCTCACTGGGCTTTGACAAACTGTACAGATTGACACCCTCTGCCTTTAGGCCCTTAGATGATTGTCAAGTCTAATTCACGGGTCAAATACCGATACTACAGGTATCCAGGTCGTCGAAAATGCTACCAACCAAATGTGTCAGCATTTGACAACCCAGAAATAAGATTCACCATCTCACAAACTTGCTTCTTTAAACTCTGGTGATTATTCACTTTGTCCCCTTTACATGTTGACCTGTCAGTTAGTCGTTACACAAATGTTTGACTAGAAGACATTCTGGTTAGACTTGAAGGGTACAAATTAAAAACAATGTCTATTTCTCCAACTGCAGTATGATTTTCACAAAATTTCCCAGGAATTTAAAATCACATACCAACTTAAAGTAAATTAGAGGAAACTACAGAAGTTGTGAAATAAAGTTTTACATGATGTTTCAATCTAACAAAGGTAAATTCTGTATATCAACAAGGACACCAACTAATTTTTTCAATAGCATTTTATGATATTAGAAATAAATACATCCAAATTTTAAAAAGTCATGCAATTTAGACTCTACAAACAAAAGCAGTCCTTCAAATTTTACAACATTTCTAATGAGCAGCAATGATATGAACCTCTTACACAAAAGACTTATGAAGTTAAAAGGAAAAAACTAACCACAGTCCACTCTCCACTGTGGTTGAATTAACCACTCCTAAGCCTTAGTGATGTGGCCCTCTTTGATCAGGAAATCGTAGATTTTGCGCGTCTTGTTGACGTCGATCTTAATCAGCGCTCTGGCCTGAGCGAGTCGCAGCCCACCCTGCCGTCTACACTCGTTCAGCAAGGCCTGTTTGTACTCCAGATAGGCACCAGGCACCAGCCGCACCACCTGACATAGCTGCAACATGTACAGCAGTGAGTAAGAAATTATGACATTAAGCATACAAAGTCTTATTTAACATTTCAATATGCCTCAAAATCTTTGACATCAACATCTGGCAGAAGTGAGGTCAGGTCCTCCAATTTTTGCATCTTTCCTGAAAATGACACCTGATTGAAACCTCTTTCAAACCTCTGATTTTTCCCATTAATATCAATTATTTCTGCCAAATCAATGTCTTTGAGAAGGGACTGATGTTGATGTTGTTCATGCCAGCCTTGTTTTTTGCAGCTGAAACTGGAGTGTTTATCCCCTTGTTGTGGTTTGTTTGGGTGGGAGTGAACAGTCAGAGACCTCTGGTGCAGACCAATCAACCTCGACTCTGGTCCACTTGCAAATCACTTCTAGACCTGTTCATTACTGATGTGACCTCCTTCTGCACCAATCACAGGTGAACCACTTTACACGCCATTACTGTTTTCAAGTTAATATTGATGAAACTTTGTTCTATAGAACCTTTTATACAAGAAAAGCAGTTCTCGTTAGAGCCAGCCATATTCTGGTACTGTAATCTAATTGCAGGACATCTATCATGAAACGAATGTGGTACTCACTCCAGAGCAAGACCAACATCAAAATAACCTGACGATGTTCAATGATGGACAGTAGAAACAAATAACTGAAAGACATAACTGTTTTACAATTTATAGTCTTTTTGGGTTTTGCCTTTGGGAACACTAATTGAACTATATGTGAATGTATCATTCGCTAACATTTGTTACGTTACAATCAAGTGTAAAATTCAAGACAAGACGAAGAGGTCACATTTAGCAGAAAAATAGTGGAACATATGGAAATTATGTACTGCAGGCTGCAGTTACTAAAGCAACAATCTATGAGTGATCAGCTCGAGACTTATTGAGACAGCAGTAACAGTGTTATTTTTAGCTAAGCTACCTCTATGCTCTCTGATGGCAGCAGCAGTCTATCTGCCACTTTGGTCCAAACTGGATTTTCACCAATGTTCATTACCCCACACAATTAATCCTTTTTAAAACTGTAGTAATTTATATAATTTAACTGAATATTTACATAAATTAT
>KV751316.1:9920703-9932267 GCA_001698575.1 Mola mola
GTCTATTATTATTAAATTGTATTGTTCTGTAGAACAAGATAAAACCCTAAAGTAGCAGGTCACACACCAAACAGCATTAACTATTGGTGGAGTCAAACCCTCAACCTGCTGCAGGAAGGTGCCAAATGTTTGCTTCTCATGTCACATTCCAGCACGTGGTAGCAAAATGAGTTCAGCTCCTGTGGATGGGCTGCAGCAACACCGTTCATTTTACATTATGAACAATATCTTTTTTTAAAAATACATATTTGAATTACGTTAATTCCACCTTTATTTTGTCAGGCGGTCATCCTGAGATCCGTGTCTTAACATTTATATTAAAAAACCCAATGAAGACTGACCTTGCTAGTTTCACCATATGAAAAAAATACAAATGATAATTACCTGAAATGAATTCAAAGCTAAATGATACCATAACCAAATGTTTATTTAATTAACTGTATCTTTCTTTTTTGCAAGAGGACAAACAATTAAACAATTAGCAGTATATTTACAGATTACATTAAAAGTGTTCCGTGAAGGCATCTCAAACTTCAAATTTGTCCTTCACATTAAACTAAGTCCTCCAGTGAAATGTCCGCCTAAATTTACAAAACATGTCACGAAATTTGGCCTGCCTTGTACTCGCCAGGACATGGACATACTGCTCCCACCTTCCTTAAAAATAATTACAATCTGAATTTCAATTCTTAAAGTTTGTAAGTTACACCTGAGTCTTGTAATGAGAGCCTGATAAAAGAGTTAAATATGCTATTGGAATCTCGCTGCTATTTTAAACAATTCCAGTCCCACAGGACTATTGTGCTTAAAGAGTTTTTAACATTAGCCTAATAATTAAAAATTTAGATTAGCAAATCCAAAATAAATTAGCATTATGAATATGCTAATATTGAGATCATACAGACAAGGGGTTTAAAATGGTTTGTACTGTACTTTACTTGAGAACAAATTTTATTTATTCAACCTAAAAACCTAAAGAAGCTCCACAGGGAAATAAAACTCAATAAAGGAGCTCATAGTGCCCCCTATGGACAGACAGGGGTCATTACATAATGCTGGATTAAAAAAAAAAAAAAATTATTAAATCATCACAAAGTAAATTTAAAAATGACTTACTTTTTCCGCCGCTGTCGCTCCTTTAATCTTGAATGATATATATCCACAACTGAAAGCTTGAGTGCTGAAACAGAACAACACATAATAAGATGCAACCTGTCGATTTTAAAGTGGTGATGAAGAATAAGAGAAAGACTCACCGCGCAGGATGTCCGAGTCGTCATCCACAAAGTCGATGTCTTTCAAATCCCATTCTGCATAGTTGTCAAACTCCTGACAGGGCAATAAAAAAACAAATTGCAAATATTTTAATTAAAAACTAGAAATGGGATGAATGACTCAGCAATAGGGGCATGAGGCACTTTTTGAGTTAGAGTTATTAATGAACCATCTAGAGGCATGCTGACGCACACACACAGGATTCAGGACACGTGTATCTCCTCACCTCCATGAAGTCTGCTCTGGCAGGCATGTATCCAGCCATATCTCGGGACAGCACAGAGTCAAATGAGGGTCGAGGAGGGTCATCAGTGGCTGTGGTACCAGAGAAATACACAAACATTTGAGTATATGACACTTTATTTGTACTGTGCATGAAAACAAAAAGATTGCCACCTGCATAAAACTGTGGAGTGATAAAGTACTGAGCTTCTGTCCTGTCTCAGTTTGCCAACTGCTGCGTGATTGTGACAGCGAAATGTTTGTCAAACACAGCGACAGATGGAGACCTGAAGCCCGTTAGGAGTTGGACAAGTTCCTCACTAACCAACTGTTCACTTCGGTTTTTCTTCGGCAGAACTTCTTTTCCGGCTGCTCGGCAGGTCCCTAATCTAGACTGCTATCATTTTCAAAACTTAATTCAAAATACTGAGATGGGGTTAATGGATGGAATACATAAGCCATTTTGTCTTTTCTTACGCCTGTGTGTAAACAAAGTAACTTTTTTGTTAACTCTTCCTTTCGCATTAATAAAGGAAAACGATAAATCAGGCAGATAGTGTGGATACTGACGTTTGAAAGGAATGGCACCCTCTGCAAAGCGAGAGTCTTTTGTTTTGCGGAGGCTGAGCAAGGTCGAGGAGAAGAGAGGGTTGTTGATGAAATTCTTCATGTAGTGGCTCTCACATTCCTCTTTGGTTTTAGTGCGCATCTGATAAGCCACATCCTGCCTGCAGGAGATAAAAAATGCACAAAGAAAATATTCCGCCAGAGTAAATTAATAAATTCTAAATCCTAAATTCTAGGAGGAAAAGGTGGTCACTGACATGTACAGTGTTTTTTCGATTCTAAGTGTATTCTTTTAATTGTATTTTAATTCAATTATCTAATTATAGCCTTTTTGCTTTTATCTTTACATTTTGGGAATGAGTGAGAGAATTCCGCATCACTCATCGTATTAGACAGACTGCAACAAGATTGGCAAGGACTGCTAAAACCCTGGCCCCTAACATGCCCCCAAAAATATGAGTTTTTGGATATCGTAATCTGTTGATATGGCATAAGTGTTATGTGGTTTTAAGGGCTACATTACATTTAGTTTAGACTGAATTAATGATGAAATTTCATTAACTAATGATAATACTTTCCTTCACTTCAGTGATTAAGTCCACATTACTGATGATTATTTATCAAAAACATCTGTGTTAGTACCGTGACAAAGTCCAAATACCAATAGTCATCCCAACAATATTGTTAAGCTTTTTTGTGAAACATAACACAAAATATAATTATCAAGATATTGGAATAATAATGTTGCAGTTTTAAGGTATATGGTCCAATATATAGTGATATTCAATTCTGTTGCCCGGTCCTAACATTTAAAGTCATCGTGCTTTCTATACCTGACCAAGAGACACAAGCTGCAAGTGGCAGCTGTAAATCTGAGAAAAGCTCTCACCAGTTTCCAAAGCCACAGTCCATGACTGCCTCCAACAGGGACATCTCCTCCTGTGCCGTCCATCCAGGCTCCAGCACAGGGAAGTCTGATGTCTGTTTTCAGAGTGGAGGAGACAAGTGAAGATAAACACCAAGTCCTCCGTGGGTTCCACTTTGTGTCCCATACTGAAGCTGACAAATTTTACTTACCATGATTTCGTATCTGTGATCACTTTCATGCTTCTTGTATTCAAATCCCCTGGTGAAACACTGAAAGCAGGTTAAGTGTCAGTGAGATTGTGTGGTGTGTGTGAATAAACAAAGGCTCTAAACGTATTTGAGTGTGTGTCACGTGCTAACCTGCAGACAGAGTAAAAAGGGCGAGGGTCCACATTCTGCACACTTGATGTATGGCTCAGTTAGATAGGATGAGCATCCTCTGCACGGTGGCTTGTCAAACGGATCATCTGAAATTGGCATTTAAAAAAAAAAAGAAAAAAGTTTATTCAAAAATCAAACACAGTACAAATCACCAATTCACATTTTTTCCACTGACAACGAATTAGCCAAGGTTATCTGTACCATTACAATGGCCCCTGAAAGCAGCTACACACGGGCTGCAAATGGTAAACAAACATCCGCATGGGACGATAGGGTTAACGTCAACGGTGCTAACACTACTCATGACAGTGATAATAGGTTCATCTATTTAATGTTCGCAGTGCGTCTCCAAAAACAATATTACACCACCCTCGACGACTAACGGACTAAAGTAAATCAAAAGGCTGACAATTACACATGTCTTTGGATGTGAGTATAGCTAACGTATATGCTAACGTTAGCAAACCGCTGCTAGGTAGCGTACAGCTAACGTAACCAGGTGACCAGAGATAACTCCAGAAAGAATCCAGGGTTTTAGAAAGAAAACACACGGGTTACATTGTCTTATATCACACGATCAAAACTCACTTCCAAAAGATGCCAGACGCTCCATAAGAAATGTTTAAACAATGCTAACACCAGTGTGACTGTCCCTTCTTCTTCGCCGTCTTTGAGGTTTAACGGCAGCAAGCACGTAACGATACATTAGTGCCACCTTCCGGAGAGTCTCCGACAGCGTCGTTATCACGCCGCAGACAAGGGTGGTTTGATTTGTTAATGAAAACAAAAATCAACAGCGTAAGACATTTACGTTTGTTTGCACATTTAGATTTAAAATTTCTGTAATTGGACCCTTTGATCTATCTGTAAACGGCAGCACAGTTTGTGTATTTAATTTAGGTTCAGCCAACAGGTATGGATTTAGGGATTCTCTCCACAATAGCCTTGTTCGGGTGACCAAACACACTTTTAAGACAAATGTCTTAAATTCGGCAAAACAATACTAGGATCAACGCAGTGACCCAGCACAGTTACTCTTGGCCTGCCTGAGATTACCGTAGGATTACTGAGATGCTGAGATTGTTTTTCACTCCCATTTCGAACCTGTCACATCAACGCAATGCAATGCTGCTTTAAAGGTGCTATAGACATTTGGAGCAAACAAATAACAGCAAACAACACAGTGGAGTTAAAGTTTCCTGCGCACAGTCTCACAGCATTTGTGTGATGTAATCCAAATTTCTCTATAAACCCCAGGTTCTCTGCATTTTCAATATTTTCTATGAGTATTTAAGCTTTTCAGCGGATTTGTTTTTTGTCATGCAGCTGATAATTACACAAATATTCACCATGTTTACTGAAATGAAGGGCTTTTATATATTTTTACCGTAAAAAATGTGGTCTGTTGTTTTAAATGCTCATGCACTATGTATCGTCTGAATCAAAATTAAAAAAAATGTAAATATGATAATAATTATTACATCGCACAGTAATAATAATTGGAGAAAAACATATTGTTTCACCAGTTCTATGTGAGTGCAACATTCTGAGAAATTGACAGTGGTCATTCTCCATTCTATCCACAAGGTGCTGATCAGGCACCGTGAATGCCTCGCTCCTCTTTCTTTGTCCTTCTCTGAGCACACACCACCACCTGAGCTTTGTTTAGGTCACTGGGTTGGATAATGGATCAATAAATGGGGGATACAGCACTGCTTTACACTGCACTCCCATCCCCGTGCACTAGAACTCCCCCTCCACTCCCAGCACAGAATGGCTTTCAGGAGTGCAGCTTCGAAAGGGGCATGAAAACAGCTCACTCTAAAGCAATAAATATCCATGATCCTTGATATTTTCCAGCTTTTTTGGCCCCCTGAATCAAATGCACCTCCTGCGGCTCAAGGACACTCTTGGGAACTGTGCGCCAGGGGGACTCATAACCTTGACACATTAAACTGCGACTCTACATTCCTCAAAAGCACTAAAAGTAAGCAAGAAGGTATATTTTTATTTCAGGTAAATGGCCCATCAGCGGATTACTGGAAATAGTCACCATCTCACATGGCACCACAGTAATGTTAAACTGTGAATTTACATGTATTCAGAATATGACATTTATCTCTAATACATATTTAATGCCAAAGATGTGTAAAATTCTCATGTGGTTAAAATATATACGGCAAATACTTTTACTTAGAGCTGTAAAACTATATGAAGCTGCACACTGGGTTAAATCTTGAGTTTCCCCTTCCCTTTAATTACCCTGAGCCTTCTCTGTGAGGACGATCCACAGTGACAAGTGCGATGAGTTGCAGCGTACCGTGTGTCCCGTTCCCTGACCTTCTGGGGTCGCCCCAGACCACTGGGGAGAGACTCAGTCAGCATGAGAGCCCAAAGCAGCACAGTAATTACAAAAGCGGCCTCCTGACAGGCTGCGACATAAAGGGACAGTTGTATTTTTGCTCTCCGTGGAATTTCCAGCTTTTTTCCAGAAAGCAGCTTGTTTAACAATGTTTGTTTTGAAAAGAGGGACTTCTCTCTTCTGTGTGCACAGTTGTGGCGTATGGATGGATCCCTAGAATTACCTTGTGTTTATTTTTCCCCGCAAAATGTGCGTCCTGTGACCAAAAGTATATGGTCATAAAAACATCACTTTCTGGAGCCAGACTGCAGAGATCAGTTTGCGTCACTGAGGTCTGATGCACTGATGCTGGGTGAGAAGGCCTGGCCTTGCTGTGCATGGAGGCACAGTCTTGTTCAAAGTTGGAGGTACGAATCATTACTCGGCTGTGCAGAGGATATTGTTTTCATTAATTCAAAAAGTAATGCAGGGATCATTACCAAATTTTACAATGCTGTTAATACTGGTTAGACCTTGAGCGGATTAAATCTTGGTACCTCTTATGCCAAAAGTGACAGAAGGAAGAAGAGAGAAAAGCGGTGACGCTGCTGCACTAGATTGGTGGCCTTGGCTTCATTGAGAAAACACCTCCAGACCAAAAATATAAAAGAGTAACTGAAGGGGGGTGTCGATTAACTGCAAAAATGCAATGTTTATTGACAGTAATTGTTGATATTCTCACAGTGGATGTTTTGGGATATTGTGACATTTATGACCTTCTCTTTCTGTTTATCCCATCTCTCCCTCTCGTCAGTGACATAATAAACTTGAAAAAAATCCCCAAATAATCTGAATAACAAGCGGATGTTTGCTCTAGTCCATTTTTTAATTTAGTTTTTTTTATGAAGGACAGCCCTGCAGCCTCCCTGTGACTACAATAAGACAAAAAAAACTCTCACGGTACACCAGGGTCAGCATATGTGGGAGCATACTGTACAAAATCACTCTTGGCAGTGAATGCGTGCAGAATCCATTCACCACATGGAGGCCAACAAAGAGAATAACGTCGCAGAGTGACATGTGTGCTCCCTATGACGGCCCCCTGCTGCAACATCACTGCCTGCGAGCGCAAGACCTGCTGTCTCCTCCAGCCACATGCCATCCCCACCTACCCACAGTGCCCCCCAGTCTCTTAGCTCCCTCCGCTGCATTCGCACCCAGAGCGAAACAACCCTGAAAAGCCAGGCAGAGCCCCCAACCCGCAGGCTCCACATTGCTCATGTGGATCAGACACAGAGAGCCTTGGGGTTTCTCTGTTATTGACGTGTGCCAGATTATACACAGGCCAAACAAGTGCAACCCCCACTTACACCACCACTACACCATTACCTCTTTAAAAAACTCCCCCGGTCTCTAGCCACTCCTTTGGCGTTTCGCAAAGCACTTCCCAGCTGCTATGTTTTGAATATGAGGGCCCCATTCGAAGGAAAGAAGGCATCTGGCACATGCTTTAGAGGCTAAAAAAAAGAGTTAGATTGTTCCTTGCATGAAAATGCTCTGAAACAAGATTAGTTCCCTTTAAGAAAAATAAATAATAAAAGCAAAGAGGTAAAATGGAAAAACTCCAAAAGATGTCACCAGGAGACACCTGGTCAGTGTCAATATCCTCTACATGGATGGTCGCTAAGAGTGGATATAAACATTGAGTGGCATGCTTTATAAATCTTTCTTATTAGGCCACCTCCCTCCGTCTGACCACCGCTGCTAAAAAACACACAGTTGCTGTGTTCACATTTTTTTTCTGTTTCATCTGTGGTGAATTAATTCACTTGACACAGAGAAAACAAGTCTATGTTGTTTTGTCCTTGCAGTGCAGTCTATAAACGTGCATGAAACTTAAATGATTCACCTTAATTAACAGCATGAATTTGGATAAACTCTATCTTTCGGTAGAATTACATGCATATTTGATAAGATTACATTTGGATTTATGAAGGGGAAGAGATGGGTGTGAGAAGAGGTGATTGGTGGAAAGTAGAGTTATGAGTTACAAACTATAGATTCGATTTTAGTTTAATGTGTGAGTTCTGAATTAGAATCAAATGTATTGAATTAGGACAGTGAACATTAATCATCAGTTATCAGTGTAATTTATCTAATCAATATGGATAAGTGTTGAGCTTCAAAGAAAATCACCATAACTTAACTTTCCTGCATAAATTCTTAGCGTCTTTAAACTATTCTGGCTTCATGGAAGTGTACAACTAAATCAGCAAAGTGTCTCTGTTTCAAATTGAACCTTTGTCGACTTTCTTTGGGAAGCCTCACATTCGTCAAGCTCGTCGAAGTAAAAAAAAGCTTGATTTATCACAACTCAATGGACGGAGATTACAAACAGTTACAATACAATCAGCTGAGAAACTGACGTTAATCTTTTCCTTTCATTTTTTGCTGTGAGACTTACCAAACAGATACCAAACAAAATGTGACACACAGGGGGGAACTTTACCCTCACAAGGATAAGGCCTTTGTTTACTGCAGCTCCTCGCGTGCTGCAGAGTGACTCAGGACAGAAATATGGGTGTTTTACGACAGCACTGATGAA
Organism: Mola mola; assembly: GCA_001698575.1. NCBI lineage: Eukaryota > Metazoa > Chordata > Actinopteri > Tetraodontiformes > Molidae > Mola > Mola mola. Next base: position 9,928,962 of record KV751316.1, read on the forward strand.
ACAAGATAAGCATCCCATTTATGTCATTGTGGGAGCAGCTGTTAAAACTCATTTTCCTGTCATGCGCGTTTCCTTTGTTTTAAGTGGAGATTTAAATGGCTTTTGACCTGCAGCACTTGACAGTTGTGGTTCACATACAAGCAGACAGTGGCCAAGAGGTGTTACAGAAATGAACATTACCCTGCATTCAGTGCCACATGACTGCCAGCGGGGATCCACAATGACCCGCCATCCTTCAGCTTCTCAAGCAGATGTGAAACAATTAATGAAAACAGGCGACTCCCACACACATGTGTCATCACGGTTTATTTTTACAGAGCGAAAAGTTCCCCCTGCATATGTTCCCCCTCCTCGAGAGCTCACTGGACATCCGCTCCCCACGGCCAAGGTGGCGCAGAGGGATCAGCACAGTGAGAGTTCAGGGAGGTCAACAAGTGGGTGTGGAATGTAAGTGGTTCCCACGCGGCGTATACCTCCACACACAAGCCCTGAGAAAACACGTGTCTGGATACACAACCATAAACTGGGACTCCTCGAGGCCTAATCACACATTTTATGCACAGGGCCAGCCTGTCTGAGGAGGGAGCAGGTAAGCAGAGGAAGTAAGAAACTTTGTATAAAAAGTCTAAATGCTGAAATGTAAAATATAATGTAAAGTGTTATCAGCTGAAGGCTCAAAAGTAGTACCCATTACCCAGAAACATGGCCCCTTGTGAACGCATTCAGAAAATAATTTCCTGGTGACTGCATTACCCACAATGCAACTAAAAAATGTATAGTTTTTTTTGTTTTTGTTTTAATGCAGAGCGAAAAAACTATTGCAAAAACCAGAAATGACGTGCCAAAATCTCCTCACTTTTCAAATCTATTATCACAGGCACAAACCTATACAATATTATATCCAGAATTTGTGTATTTGTTAGGGTAGGGTATCATCAGAGGCCCCAGGACACAGCATAAACGTACTAAACTTCAGTCATGATTCATTATTATTTTGATTTTGTCATATCATATCATGCCTCTTATCATGCCATGATATTATTTTCACAGTATTTTATTGTCATATGACACTTCAAATCAGATGTGAACTATTGGCAGTTCAGTATGTTATGCTTCTAATGACTTCTAATGTCCGGTTATCTTATCATTATGATTATTATTAAGTTTTATTCTTCAAACCCAGCCAACACTGACTCAAACCTGATGTTTCTGAGTGGCTGTAATCGTGAAATAGTTATTTATTTTGCCAATTCCCATTAGTTTCAGCTATTTAGACCACTGACTGCAAACAAAAATGGATGACATGAGAGCTCCCCAAAACAGAAGCCAACACAGCTCAACATTTGTTCAAGTGTTCCCTACTTGATCACTTAGGCTGTAATCAGTTATTTAATGCTAAAACAGGGTGAAATGTCATGATTGACAGCTGATCTCTGCTGACTATTGGGTGGGTGTTTATATGGCTCCCAATGATGTCCATCTTTATTTATGTTAATGGTTTAGTGGTAACTGGCAAATATCAACATGCTAACATTCTCCACAAACATTCGTAAAAGTGGTCAACATCATCATGTTAGCATGTGTCGGCACTGTCAAATAATGCAGCAAAACCTGGGCTGCAATAATGAATTTAGCTTGAATGGAAACACTCCAGTAAAGCAGAAGTATTTCATACATATTGTGCTCAGTTATATTTCATTACTGAAAGATAAAGTTGGTTCCAGACCAGAAAGGGGAGAGGGAAAAGCTGAGATTTCGGTGACTGAAAAGCGAAAATGTTTCCTTCCCCACAAACACATCCTTTGACGGACCCCACTGAGGCCGAGCTGTGGGTGGAAAAGAGCTCCGTATGTGAACCCCATCGTGTTTCCTATGCACCTCTCACGGTAGAGCGGATCTATCACAACACTGTCAGAGCACATCAGCTGTCGGTGATGGTTGATGGTTTCCACACTCGGACTCTCCCAGTGGCACACTGGAGAGTTGGTTTAGTCCGGCTCCCTGCAGACCATTGAGCCTGCGCGGTTCTCGGAACATTGGAGAGGGCTCCCTAACACAAAATTCCCCTCGGCTTCATCTGGGTGAAGAACGATGACGTGCACTGTGCATCATTGATGGTGGCGTTTGGGATAATGGACCGAAACAACAGTGAGGGGTCACGTGAGACAATGAAAAAGTTTCTTTTTATAAAGGCTGATCTGTTGTAGCTGGAGCCTGAATGGCCTTGAAGCCCTCTGGCAAGAGCTTCTTTATGAGAAGAATAATATCCAAGACAGGGTGACCTCATTAAACATGACGTAAAGCCTAAATTAATCTATAATGCAAATGTTTTTTCTTGTTTTTTCACTGTTTTTCTAAATAAATTTTACAATGTTCATAATCTTTGTATCTCAGAATGACAGAAAAATACAAGCTATATTGAAATGGGTCATGTCAAAAAACTAAACCCAAACATAAAAAAAGGAAATGGAAAAACAGGAAAAATAGTAAATAGGTTATCTGTTTTCTACCAACTTTTAAAATTTAACAAAACTAATTGTAATCTTCTGTAATCCTCATCCTCATTGAAAAATGCAGCAGCAATTTTGAAATTTGACAAAAAAAATACTTATGTTTTGACCATCTAATAATTTTAAAGCTAAAAGATATTTATTCTTAGTAATTAATTTTAAGAACTAAAGAAAAGAAATAACATATTGCCACTTCATGTACTGAAAAACTCAGGAAATTATTATACTATGAGAAATTTACAAAAGAAATATATCATTACCAAATAAGTTAGTGTGGTTAGTAAACCACTGGCTTTTTATCAAAGTTAAAATCACAGTCCATTTTGACTCCAAGGCTTGTTTCATCAGGTTTAATGTTATGGGTTTAATCATATGATGATGATCAGTGGCCTCTGGTCCATTTAAGAGTCACCAGAAGCACCACTGGGGCCAAATATCAAGTTTTATTCTCATTTAACTGTACATTTTTTTAAATGCCATCCAGGCTTTAATGTAATTAAAACAATACTTTTAAAGAGCTACAATCATTCCTTTTAAGGGGCAAGTAAATTTGCAAATAATCTGCAAAAAAATGGAAAGCGATGTCATATCTTCTTAAAATGGGTCCCTATTATCCATAAGGGGCGGCGGCAGTGGCTCAGTGTCGGTGTAGTACATGTATTCCTTCTGTTAGATCACTAAAAATGTGTCTCGTCATCACTGCCCTCTCCTCTCACAGGGGTATGCGGCGTGTCATCAGAGTGAAAGTATTCTTGGTGGTCACCTGCTCGTTGTGCCTTAAAGCGAGCAATGATTG
>KV751316.1:9932320-9948504 GCA_001698575.1 Mola mola
AGAGAGGGAGAGACACAGAGGAGGACACGGAGCATAAAGATGTCGGCATGTAGTCCCACACAGCCACCAGGTCAGGGTTACGACCTGTCAGCTTTGCCACTTTCTCCTAGCCAGCAGAAATGTATATGTGCAGCCTGAGCCTGGCTGTCCACTGTGGCTCCTCTCACTGGATAGGATGAGCCAGCTGTTGAATGGGGGAATGTGAAGTTTTCTCCTACTTGCCAGTTCGCAGGAGTCCAGCGTGGGCTATTAAAACAATCTGCTCATGTCGGCGGATGCACAGTAATGAAACCAAAGAGACACTGATGACGCGCTATTAAAAGCTTTCTGCCAGGATTGGGAGGCTGCAGGTTTAACACCCATTCAGGGGGAAATAAAAAGAAAAACACATACTGTTTCCAGTTTGTCAAATTCAGTGATATTTTTTCAGATCTAGAGTACTTTTAAAAACACTTGGAAGATGACAGTGAGATCTGTGGACTCGTGAAGGACATGTGTCATTGTTGTTTTAGATTATAAAATTGGATCTAAAAAATAAAAGTAAGATCCAAAAATCAATCCATACTAAGTAGAAAATCATTAGTTGCCATTCAACAACACAGCAACCACCACATCCCCACTGGACGGCAGTCTGGTCTCGCCTGACTTATCACACCTTCTCACCAACTGTCCCACTGGGATGAAACAGCAACATTTGGCCCTGTCTGGCTGGTGGGATGCAAGTTGTTAATGCCATAAGACTCTGCACTCCTGTAGCCTGTAACCTGTCACTACAGGTAACCTTTGCATGAGTGTCCCTTTGAGAGATCAGTATTACAGATAGCAAATCAATTTAACTACTTTAGTGCTTCAGTGGCATAACAAACACTCTCTTATACATGTTTCAAATGGCAATGTTAAGTTAATATGAAAATGTGCAGGAGGTTGTAGCATGTAAGTGATGTTTATTAATATACAGTAGATGAATATAAAGAAATAGCATGTCATTTTTAGACAAATTCACTCACTGGCAAAATATTTGATGAGAAAATGTACCCCCACTTGTTTTTGCCATTGAGAATTGAAGATGCAGTCAGCTGCTGACCTGACTTTGTTGAAATGATTGTCAGCTCAGCTTAGCCTGTCATTCCTGTTTTGGTAGTTTTTGGCCAAAGGGGCAGCTGTTTTCTTTAAAAAATCTTTAAAAACTAGACTGTACACTACCAGCTGTGCAAAAAGTAAGCAGACTAAATGAGAGCAGTTGTTTGGAACAAATGTATAAGGAACCACGCTGATTGAATAAATAAGCAACTGTTTTATAAGAAATTAGCCGTACCAACTCCAAAGGTGATAATATGTCAGTGCAAAAAAAAAGCATGAATTGCGAATTTAACAATGCAACTGCACAGCTTGACGGAGGCAGATGTTGCAGGGATAAACAGGGGGAGCAGTGCTTTCATCATATTTGTTGTTGCGTGAGGAGCAGAGGGTTGCAACGCCTGTCAGATTCGGATTCCACGTGTCCGATCTTGCAAACGTGGGCGTTGTTAAAGAAACATCCTGAGAGTATGGCCGACAAATCTGAAAGATCCTTTACACCTCAACTATTCTGCACATCAGTCAATATCACGCAGCATCAGCATTGCTTGCTTAGAAAAGCCACATGAATGTGGAGCCATTGTTCGTAAGCTTGGGAACGGTGCTCCCACAGGACTCGACACGACTGAAAGCAGGGACTGGGATCTGGGTATTCTGGATTTGATCTGGCATGTGGCTTTCATGACTGCAGTATTATAAGTGATCATTTTGTGCTGGTGCTTTAGCTGGCCTCGCACGTGAGCCAATCAAAACCACATGTTCCCGTCGATTGTGTCTGTGGGCTCGTAAAGACGGAGCTGCCCCTGGCTCACATCGCACAGAGCCCTCGTTTGCATGTTAAAAACATTTTCCTCCACTCTCTTGGCTGATGCAACACAACTTCCACATGGAGTTTATTTTCCCTGACTAAGGGCTTTTGAGTTGATCCGTAGTACAGTACGGTGGTGAAAATGAATCTACTTTGGGACTTTGTTTTTCCAAAAACCTCCTTAAACCTGATTGTCCTGCAACAAAAAGCAGGAAGGAATGGAAAATATTTGGGGTAAATTTCAGAGTCAGCTATTAGGCGAAATGAGGTGCTAAAAGATGCTTTCCTGAGACACTTGTCATATTAAAAATATGACTTTGGTAATTTGTTCCACAGCGCTCAAAGAACAGAATGTTTTGAAAGTAACATATGCTCGTGGATTATATTTACTGAAATTTTCTCTGCGTGTGCACATTTCTAGTGTACTCGTTGTTTAAATTTTCAAAAATGCAAATGCCACATGGGCCTTGCTGAAAATATCTATTGTTTGAAAAAGCCTTAGATAAAAGGGAGTGTAATTGGCATGTTTTTGAGGACTGGCAGGAAAATACAAAACTCAGGTGTAATGAAATAAATGGGTAATCTACCAATTTATCTCTGTGTCTATGGGGGTGGAAACCGCCACAACAAACAGAAAGTGTAAACTGAAAACAAGAGATAATGTAAATAAGCTCACCACATTAAATTAACTATCACTGAAAAGGACAGACATTAGGATTCTTAAGATTGATAATGAAAAACAAATCTCAACTTAAAATAACAAATAATAGAATAAGACAATAATATGGGAATGCCTTTTTCATGCCTGGTGGACAAAGGTCAAAGTCAAGGTCAAACATCAAGGTCACTGAAAGGTCAAACACATATTTTCGAAATATCTCTAGAGGGAATTGACATAGAGAGCTCTAACTGGTGTCATTTAGTAAGTAATGCCATCAATTACATGATTAGAACCAGCTGATTCTGTAATTCATGTGTTGCTGGTCAGGTGGAACCATCATGTACTTGCACCAATTGATCTTGGCCTAAAAATCGCACTTATGAATGTTCAAAACTACAGCCTGATTTTGGGCTAAAATACGAGCTTACAGCAACAAACTTGACCTTGAAAGGTAAGCATTTATTGCTGGGGAACATATGTTGTTGAGAATTATGCTGTGTTGGAGAGAGGCTTGTGCTCTCCGAGTGCGAGCATATTGTGATTATGTCTCTATCATGTTGCGTATGTTTCATTTTAATATCTGGTGATTGATCTGGTGATCTTGTGATGCATGGCTACTACCTGGACCAGGTCTCTGTTGTAACAAAGATTTTAGTTACTCTCTGGTAAAATACAGAGGGGGATTGATCATCTCGTGAAGGTCATTCAATTCTTAACTCTGGGGAAGATTTTCTCTTTAACAGTAAGAAATTGATTGCGATGAAGCCTGATTTCTCCAGTTTTTCTATCCTGTGCTCAGATCGCAAACAGCAATAATAAAACAAAGAGAATGAAGAAAACTTTATCTATTTTTCCAACCTTGCCCTCAGCCATATCACATGAACTCCAATGACCCTCACACGAGTCCATTGTAAGGGCATTGTAAGGGCATTGATTTGATATATATCAAAGTAGATTTTGTTTACTGTACTTTTCCATACTGTGAACTGCCAGTGTATTAAAGTCAGTTTTATCATGCATTTGCATAACATCCAGGAGTGGATCAATTGTTCATTTATTACTTTTATCAAACTATCTTTACCTTTAATTGCTTTTATCCTTTTCTTGCTTGATTGTTTGCTAAATGAAGCTCGGGCGAAAGTTCAGTCAGGACGACTTTTGCATGCCTATCCTTGTCATTCACTCCTCTCACGTGTGCCTACTCGCATATTTTCCTGCTGTTGTCCGGGAGATATCAGCTCTTCTCATTAGGTGGTCACATCCATTCAACCACACAGCAGCACTCTTACACAGTAGAGCTGAATGATATGTATGATATGTTGCTTTTGTGATAACAGAAAATATATCGACTGTGATTTTGGATATCACGATATGCATATGCAAGTGTTTTCCAGCTTTTAAAGGCTGCATTACGGTAACATGATGCAGTTTTCTAAACCTGAATTTTCCACATGTATATGTGATATAATTTATCAATCCTCCTCTCTCCTCCTTGTTTTGTTTAAAAACTATTATTCTCTCTTTTTGTTTGTCATATATTCTTACCACTGGCATGCTGCCTCCTCCCCATCACCGTCCAGCCATTGCAGACCTTCATCATTTCATCCGACTCATCAGTTGTTCGGTCTCAGCAGAGCAATCGGCCACCACCAGAAGTGTCTGGACTCCAGGGGCATTTATCTTACTGCCCCTCAGAGGAGAGATGCCCCACGGCCACGAAACCTCCCTGTGAGCTCCCTTTAAGCCCCAAAGACTTTTTGACAACATTCAATTATCACATATCATCTGCTGTGATAAAAACTATGTTGACATTGCTCACACGTCTTCCCTAATTGAGCTACTTTACAAAAACAGTTGTTGCAATAAGGGCCCTACGGCGTAGCCCTAGCCTCGAATCACTGACCTCGATGACTGGTTCAAGACTATTTTTGTTTTTTTCCAAGGTTTTGTCAGCGCCTGCTATTTAGAGCAAAGATTGTATGGTGCAATGTGTTGGGTAATGATGGTGGTAAAAGTGTCCACAGTGGTGTTGCTGGTCCTCACACAGTGCCACTGTGCCTTACCTTTCACACACAGTACTGATTACAGGGAGACTGTGCATGTTTGCACAAACATCCTGTGCCCCATCAGACAGCATGGCTGTGAATCTGCCTCCACAGTGCCACAAATATTCTCAAAGTCTGTATTATTCCATTCACTGAGGCAAGATGGTGGGCGGATTCTTGCTGCACTGTTCTTTAGTGAATACTGCATGATGGCTACAGGTTGTTTGTTTCAGCATGTAGTTTATATAATCAGCAGAACCACCATGCATTTAGATCTTAAAGTGCATTCGAATCTGACAATATTCTTCTTTATAAAGAAGCACAAACTGGTTAAGTTAAGACAGGCCCAATGTGTCTGAGTCAGTGATTTTCACTTTGGCATCAGCTAGCCAGTTGTGCAGAAGGGCTACTTCTGAGCAGCTGTGGCAGAAAAGTGTCAAGAAAGCAAGTCCATCTTTTGTGTCAGCTATATCTGTTTCAAGGGAATGCGACACCACAGACAGCCAAGTGAAAAAGAGGCATGGATCTGACCTTTGAACCCTCTGACTGAGAGCAAAGAAGCAGAGTCAGTACTCAAAGAGTTCATCAGCTGCACAGACAAGGAGCTCGCATGCAGGTGTGTCTGCCTGTAGGCTTGAGAAAATGTCAGACCCGGCTGTCAGGATGTTTCTCTCTTTTCTAGACAGATTACCAGTTTAAACGTATGGGGACATAAATACAGTAAATGTCATGCGACGAGGGAGCATGTACAAACACAATGCATTCGTTTCACAGTAAACAGTGTGAAAGCTCTTATCTACAGCCTCCAGCCACCTGCCAGATTTCTGCTTTTCACATCAGCATTTTATGATCCTCCAAAACTTTGTGTAGCTGCATTTTTACACCCTGTCAGTAAAAAGAGAGAATCAGCCTCTCTTTTAGATTCCTTCTCTCTTTACAGCCGTACAGAAATCAAGTTTAATTAAATCTCGAATTAATCATCCCCCTTGAATGCGCAAGGAAGCTTTTTGGCACATGAATTCTACTATTTTGTGGTAATGACGTTTGTTGAGTCATAAAAATAAAAGCAAGGGCAGATGAGGAAGGGGAGGAGAGCAGCTTGTTTTAACTGGCTAATGTGAATAAACAGGATTAATTTCATCTCCATTTGTGACCTCTTCTGTAATAATCTGGGATGAAATCCGTCCCCGATTATTACAGATGGTAGTGCTAGTACACCAGTTTGTATTCAATACATCAGAGATTCAGATGGAGGATACGTAAAATACATATCTGAAAAAGAAATTATATCAGAGGCATTTTTAATATTTCTTCAAACACTCTTTATGTGGTTGGCTAAGACAAAATGTTTAACATACCCGGTCAAACATTTGCCTGGGGACTTCCGTTGCATGTTACTACCCCCCTTTTCTTTGTTTCCTCGTAGTGATGGTGAAAAGTTCTTTTACCGTCAGAAATCCTTTTCCACAGCTTCCAAAATCTTTAGCTCTACTTTAAAGGAACAATTTGCAAGTTTCTTAGTCCTGGGTCGTCAAACGCTGACACTTTGGGGTTGTGAGCAGCCCCAGTGCAATTTCATACTGCGGTACTTACTGTGAGAAAGATTTAGTTTCAGCCACAAAATAATGCAGTTCCTCACATATGAGGATGACTGTCTGCAGCAGATGCAGCGGGATTTAAAAAAATGGCACCTGTCTCTGCTGTAGTACAGGGGGTCATGACCCCTGGACCACCACCAAAAACTGCAAACACTTGCGTAGAAGTGCACCTCCTACAAAGTATAGTTCACATTTTATTGACAACATCTTAAATTGAAATTATACATTCAGTGCTGATGGTCAGTTATTGTCACACTGCCACAATCAGATGTGAATAAGTTTTGACCGTGTGTGCCATGGGTGCTTTAAAAATAGAATAAATACAAGCAAAAAAAGAAATTTAAGAAAGTTTTTTTTATTGTTTTGATAAAAATGTCTTTATATAATGACTAAAATCAAGCTCAAAGATTAAACCCTTTAAAAAAAAGACTAAATTATGACTGTGACCCCTTTGAATCGACCACTGTAACCCTTTATCCTGCATTGCAACAACTTAACGGGTCTTTAACAACTCAACTGTGCGCTGAAACGACTGAGGAACTCTTGAGCATTTCCTCTCTCCACTGCGACCAAACCTGAAATCCATCACCAGCTTCCTGTTTGTGCTCCAGCTCAGTTTACACACTTCCTTTATAACCCAGGGCGCTTCCCTTACAGCCCTCTGGATGCAACGAATCTCTCAACAGTCTGCTTATCTGCTCGGCACACGGTGACACCAATATGGAGTCATCCGTGCACATGCATCAAACAGTGGCACATTCCAATTGCAAAGCTCCTCATAAATCATTAATTATGTAAGACAGTAAGTGAATAATTTCACCACCGTCACCACACCTGAAACTACTTCTCAACGTTTTATTTTGTCACAAAACTACATCCTCTTTATGTCCAACCATCCAGGTTAGGGAAGAGTTGAATTGATAAAAATGTTAAATTAACAGCGACTGTAACAGTAGTGATTGGGTTTGCGTCCTGGATTTAGCCTTTCAGGAACAACTGACGAGTATTTTTTGCAGTTTGTTAAGGCTACATGCAGCCTGTGAGCAGCTGAGGTCTGGACTCACTAAGTAGACATATTTATTTTTCATAATCTTTAAATTTTTAACTGATGATCTATGATTATATTCTTTTCAAACAACTTACCGTGGTTTGCACACATGTATCCACATGCTTACAAGTAGTTTCTTTTCTTTTTTACCTTCCCCAAATTCCTTGTATACTTCTGAGACCAAACCAATGCCCTTGTGTATACTGAACGGTTTTTCCATCCCCACCATCTGAGAGCCAGTTCCTGTATCTGGTGACACTGACTTCACCGCTGCGTTGACAGAGCTCTCTCCTGGTGTGGGCTGTTTACTTCTCTTCTCGTCTTCTCTTCAGCCACCCCCAGCAATCATTTACTATCATTGGAAGCCATTAGGAGGGGCTGCAGGCCTACCAGGACCACCACAACAGTCGGTGTGGCAAACTCTGCAAAGAACGAGAGGGAGAGAAATTGTGCCAGAAGTCAGTGTGTGGTATGAAAGTGCTGATCTTGTGTGTTAAATGGGGGGTAGAAGTGCTGAGGCTGCTCATAAAGTCTAACGTTTCAAATCAGCCTTAGGATGCACTAAATACTGAAGTCGTTGAGATGATGTAACTGAAGCGCGCTGTTTGACTTTTAAGAGTCTAGATCTCACAAACCCAACTGGTCCTCTGCTGCTGTGGTTAGCAAGGTAATACTCCCCCTGGGCTTTGATGACACAATGTTTAATTCATGAAGGAGCCACAACTCCCACTGATGGTTTAACGCTCAAGTTAAATGTATCAGAGGAGAAAAACTCCCTTACTACGCGACTACATGCCAAAAATGTGTCTACCTAAATTATTTAACAACAGAGGTCGGTGACATAAGTGCAGAGTGAGAGAAAAACACAAGACAGGCTGTCAGCTGCAAACATGAAGGTAGTGGGTTTTGTGTGTAAGCTTGCCTCCACGTCTTGTCCACACTTTCTGCTGTCGAGCAAGAGAAGTGACGTTACTGAGGAAGGGTGGCTGCATTATGCCTGAGTGCATGTGAAGTGGTGCTTCCCACAGCGTTTCTTCTTAAAACTCCCTTAAATATTACTAAAAAAGTACAAAAGTACTACATTGCACATCTGGATAAGATGTGAAGAGGAATTCATGAAAAACTGTCTGTTTGTAATGAGCTCTCGGGGGGTTCAGGATATAGATCATCACTTCAGTGAGGGTGTGTGTTCCTAAGGCGTGGTCAGGTAGAAAGTGAATAAAATTTTTGATAGGGCCAAATCTCACACAAAATCAGTGGAAATTTTGGATTTTTGTGTCACCAAAAATTCAACTGTCAGCACTTTTGCTTGGCTTTACAGAGCGTCATATGGTGGGGACCAATGAAAACAAAGTTTTGTGTTAACAATGATGCTAATGACTGCTCTGTTCCATTCAGGTCACCTATGGTTTGCCGCGTGTGCTGCGTGTCTGTGAACTTTTTTTGTCTTTGGTTTGAGTCAGTTTAACGTGTATGTGGAAACGCCTATCAGCGGTTGTGCTGTTTAAATATCAGCAGGTCAGTGTTTTATGACCAATCCATGGGATTATATGGGACTGAAATCGTACATTTCCTTCGGTCATTTCTGTCAGTGGACTTCATCTTCATACCACATATAGCTTTTGAAAACTCAAGGACAGTTGTTTAAAGCACACACAGAACAAAAGTCTTATACTGATTAAACATATAGCAGGTAGCAATATATCAGTGTGCTCCCATGAACCTCCAACTCCACATTTCAGACGGGATTACGGAATGGATTTCAAAATTGCAGGTGGGGATTATGGCATTATCTTTTCAATCCCGACCCTGTTGTTCAATATTTCGCCTGCAGATTAAAGCGATAAAAAAACTAATCTTTCTGGGAAATGTATTTGTCAGCAGAGGTTACTCGACCCTGGACGGACATTATGTTAATCTTATTCAAATTTGAGGCATGATGTAAATCTCCTGAGAGAGAATCAATACTGTCCTGGCTGAAGCACATGAAGATGTGAGGTATTCCCCATTTTGGGGCGGGGGTTTAGAAGACATATGGCTGTTTTCCCTGATGCAGGACTTTTTTTTCTTTATGTTTTCAAACCGGCAGCAGGAAGAAACCTCCTGCAAGAATAGGCTTCCAGCTGGGGGTCAAAGGTCAGAGCCCTCCCCGCCAGTCAGAGAGGACTGCATCCATCTGCACGCTCATATCAGAGCAGCAGCTTAGGGTTGGACTCCTCATACTCCCTCCCTGCATTCTGCCTTTCCTGATGCTCCCACTGCTCATTTAACCGTTTTTTATGTATTAACAATGTTCCTCTGCGTGTAATGTTGACTTTGACAGAATTTGGCGTTGATGCGAGGTGTGATTCACCTCTGCTGCCTATCATCTATCTTTATTTAATCTGCCCCCACTAAGATCATAAATACAGCTCATGACCTTCCAACCTCAGTTCCTTCATCTTCAGCTGTCTCAAATGGCTCAGCGGGCAGAGATTTATACTTTCTCCAGACCATTACAATGTTATTGTCCTGATTTTTCATCACCTTTTGACATATTACATACTTGCTTTAGCAGCGAATCGCTGAGCATGTGAGGGCAGCAATCGCTCAGTCATCCTCCTGTTTGTGTTGGAGAAGATTGTCTTTTTAAAGGTATCCATTTCTGCAGTTCAATATAAACATCTATTCAGTGTTGCCTTTAATGTTTAGTGACAAGTGTTCAATATTCGGTTTTAAGATGACATCATTTAGTGGTGATGTTGCACTGACAGCATTATATTCAGATGAATTTATCATGATGTTGTCAGGCGCATAAACATTTAAAACCTCTGATGAAAACTGTCTGTCCATGTGGTGTTTCTTGTGTGCATCATGACTGAAATAAGAAGTCAGTGTCACAGCAGAGGATTTCTGTCAGCAAACTATGAAAATTAAAGTTAACCACTGTGCCTCTTAAAGTTTGAATAACATAAATGATGGATACAGCAACCTTGATCTTTGACGTAAGACCTTCAAAATCTAATCAGTTCATCTTTGAGTCAGGTTGGACTTTTGTGCGAAATTCGAAGAAAATCCCTCAAAACCTTCTTAAGATATCACGTTCAGAATGGCCCAGACAGACGGACACGAGAAGGACAGACAACATAATACCTGGGCTCTGGCTGTTGCTGATGCAGCGGCATAAAAGCAAATTCAGACAGGCCAGTTTTTTCTATGTAGGAGTCAATCCTGATATGTTTTAAGGGTAAGGCTTAACTTTGTAGAGGTTAAAATTATGATTCTGTAAGCGACCTTCTACAAGTCGCTACTTCTATCCTCCCTGGGAATCTGTGTCTGGTTTAAACATGTATGGCTGAATTACTAATGTTAGAGCGTTACACGGTGCAGTGTATAGTGGACTAGTTTAAGAGCTGGAAGATGACAAAGCAGGTAAACTCCGGCTCACACCAGCTGCAGTGAGTGTGGATGGGGCAGGACTAAAGGAACAAATTCACCGATCCTCACAACCTAGATGAGGAAAAGGTGTAATATACATCTAAGATAATTTTACGAAAACAGAAATGAATTTGTAGGTTTTAATTAATGACTGTAGTAGGACTTAATGTAGAATGTAAAATGTAGAAATGAACAGAATTGGTGAATATATCAACTACCATAAACATGTGAAAAAGTCTAAAGAATGTTTTCTCACATACTGTACATCTGCTGGTTTCTGGCCTCACAAGTTCCATGTGCTGTATTTGCTGTATGAGCCTCTGACATTTCTGTCTCCACCCGATTTGTGGAATTCATAGTTTTGAAAACAAAAATATGTAAAACCTTTTCCAGCAACATGTCTTTTCTCAGGAACGCTTGCACACTTTCTGGAAAGACAAACTGTTGAAGTCTGATTTAAGTGCTGCACAGCTGAAAAACAGATTCCATATAATAAAACTTGTGCAAAGATACAAGGTGAGAAGTTTGTTTTTTTTAATCTAATGTGATTGAACTGACCCACATTCTGACTGAGCCTTATCCAAAATAGATTGAGAGCACGCCAAGATAAATGTGGACTGAAGATGATCATCTCTGACGTTTCAACGACGCCACGGGTGCCAGCATTAGCTGTGCCCGCCTTCACATGGACATCACGGTCACAGACATATATGACATGACAAGTCAGCGCTAATATTACCAGAGCTCTGAGCGGCTGCGTGTACAGGAACATGATGGGAACGTGTGACATCCTCACTGACATTACACGTTGCACAGCCTCAGTGACTGACTGAGATTACACATTATTATCTATTTCCAGTCGGCCTTACTGCGTTCAATGTGTCATTATGTATGCAGTGTGGAAACATGGGGTTACAGACCGGAAGGTGACAAGGCGCTGAGTGTAAAAGTCCTGTACTCTCCTCTCCTTTTTTTTTTTCTTTTTTAAATCTTTATCTATTCAGGAAAGGCTCTGAGAGGAAGTGTCTCTTTTTCAGGAACGCCCTGATCTGATCCATTCTCACCTGGAAACTGCCCAGTACAACCATTCATCTCATCTGCTGGCCTCTGAGCGGGTTTTTCCGTGTTAAGGGTCTTGGCACCACAGTGGTGTTAATAGTGGAGCTCACTTCTCTAGCCTTCAGGCCAACACTGCCCCGTCTGTATGTCTGTCTGTATTTTAGAGTAACTCCGCACAAAGATTGTAAATGGGAAACAGCTGGCCTTACTCCTTCCAAAAGTAAGATCTCAAATCTTTACACCTGGTTTGCTTCATCTTTACCCTACAAACATGGCAGAGATAACACTCAGCTCGGCCTGTCAACCATTTATTTACAGGTTAATCAACTTTATTGATGAAGGCTGATTCACTGTTGGACTTGGTTTTGATTTTTGCAAAGGGAATCAAAGCAAAGATATTCAGAAGCGTTTCATGACTGCCGGCCAGGCAACTTGATCAAACTAAGCAAGAGAGCAAATAACTAGAAATTACAAAATATTTTCCTTCACAGCATCTGCTTTTAAAATGTAAGTGCATGTAACTTTTAGTGTTCACAAAACAACTGTCTAACATCTGTCATGAGTCTCATGAAAACAGTGTTTGTCTGTTCCCGGAGGCAGATATATTATATAGGAACATTTCAAGGCCTTAAAAACTAGTGTTATAACTACAACAGGTAACCGGGAAAACACCTTTTACATGTGGTGCGTTGGGTGACCCTCGGAAATGTTTGCACAGCAGTTGGTGCTGTTTGCTTTGGTACGACAGCTCACTAATTCAAACCTGAGCAGGCAGCAAGCTAACTGTGCTAAACGGCAACCCGAGCACAGCCTGAAATCGGACACCAGACGTTTCTCTGTCGTCTCCTGTCACACTCACCGGCCCTCACTGGTTCTGCACCTCCCCTGTGCTGCATGGGAGTTTCGGAGACCCTTGTTTATCTAGCATGACTTCAAAATCCTTTGATACAGAGAGAGTGATAGAGCACCCCACAGAATCAGGGCCATTGTGTCTGGGCTCTGGGACAGACGCCAAGTTTTTCCTGAAAGGGAGGCGTTCACTGATGTTGTGGTAATAAACTGCTCCAGTGGTTTATCCTTGGTGATCCACGATGCAGGTTTACAGTTGCCTCAGCTGTTTCACTGTTGAACATGGTTTAATGTTTTATTCCTCTCCTTGTTGTAAAAAAGGCTGCGTCTTAATGAATGGAACATATGATCCATTGTGCTGTTTTTATAGTGGACACTGGAGTCACTGCAAGCTGTCCAAACTGCAGGGAAAGGCGGTGTGCAATGTACACACAAGCTAAGTGAAGTGTCCTTCAGAGCAAAACACGCACAGTCCTGTGCTGCTGAGCCGCAGATGAACCTGCACTTTAAACCCTCTCTTGCATTTCCCTTTAGATGGATCAATGTTTCACATCAAATTCAAGCTTTTCTTGCTCCAAACGCACTGGTGTGCTGCACAAAGTTATGGAATTTCAGGGACAAATATGGAGAAAAACGTACAATTTTCAAGTAAATATCTAAAATTGTGTTATGTAATATTAAAAATGCGAAGCCTGCAGAGAGTTATTACTCAGCTGTGCTCTTTTCTTCAGTTTTACAGAATGTTTAAGTATCTTTCAGTTCATTGCTTTCATTTCATGGCCCACAACTTCTCTTTGGTACAGGATCACATCATGAAGTATATCGTCCCTAAAACAACCTTGTTTCCTGTCAGTTGGTGACTATTTTTGATGAAAACAACCTCCTCTGATGCAGCTGCACCATAGCTGGAGAATTTATTTGATTGGTTCTTCCTGGAGTTGGTAAAGACAGTGATTATTGTGCTAAATGAATGCTAATTTTGCTAAACTGTTTTGCAGCTCCAAGAGGCCAAAAAACCTAAATAAATGATGCTTAAAGCTCCTTGGCAATGTGCTTGCATTAGCTGTATCATAAAGAAAAATTAAACTACTGATGGCAGATAAAGTACAAACCTTCAACATCAGACCTAAATGAGTGAATTTTCTTCCCTACAAGGGGTGCAAAATTCCAGCTACATTCCTCAGAGGTCTTTACAACAGTGGCCTCGGCTCCAATAAATGGATGCCGGCCTGCAACAACAAGTCTTAAATATACATTGTGTTTAGAGAGAAAACAAAGTGGGACCTCCCACCAAACCAGTCACCGCTCATTGGGGTGTGGTGGACGCTGCCTGGGTAAAATGTTACATATGAAGCTAATCAACTCCATGTGCTTGAAACTTGACTCACACTCACAGAGTGCAGGCACCGTGGACGGCCTTGTCAGTGATGGAGAGCTCTCCGGTGGCCCATCAGTACACAACAGCACCGTCTAATGATCATATTGTTCATCTTCCATCACCCTGCCTCCCTGAGTCCGGCCATCTGCTCTGCTCCAGCGAGCAGGCTGCAGCCAGAGGCTATAAAATAACAAAAAACACGTGGGCCATAGACTGCAGGTTTAAAGGATTTCTAAACACATTTTCAAGGGTCCTACCCAGTTTCTTCGGTATCAGTTTCGGGGGGTGGGTGGGGCTCAGTTAGAAAAGCATAGTGATGCGTATTTCGTGGCACCAATCAGAGTTTTGCAACATTCAAATCAAAAACTGATGGTGAGCCACACAGTCCTGATGAAGTAGATTAAACAGGTCCTCATTTCCTTCCTGACCACTGGACACCATGTGTCTCCATTAGGCTTTGTGATAAACGCAAGGATAAAGTGGGCTTAGAAAATATTCCTACTTCTTATCCTATATAAACAAAATTGTTTTCCAGAGCTGAAAGCTTGTCTTCTTAGACATGTGTTGTTCTCACATGACAGTGATGCTAAAAACATGATGACCTCAGAGAACATGATGCAGTGATATTGATTAAACTAATCAGTATTGTATGTATAAAATCCATAAAGCGCAGCAGTAGAATTACTTCTACTTTTGACATTTTGAGGGTGCAGTTTGAAAATATGACCAGATATGAAGATATTATCAGAAATATGATGTTATAAGTTTGTTATCTTTGCTGTGTGATTATGTTTTGTTGTAGCTTTTCCAATGGTTAGCTGATTAGGTAGCAGCGGAGGTAACAGGCCTGCTGGTCAGTGAAGTCTGCTTAGAGCGTAACCCAGGAACAAGGAGGAAGTGATCTTAACCACAAGAAAACAACATATAGATAGGGAATATTTTTATGTTACTGCATGAGTTGTGGATTTTTTTCAACCAAACCAGACATAATTGTGGAAATACGAAATAGGACAGATGGAGAGAATGAAGTTGACTCCTAAACCACTTCCTTTTAGCTGAATATCGGTCTAAATAGGTTTTTATTTGTATAACTGGTGGATTTACATGTAGATCCAAGTGTTGACATTTTATTGCCAATTACTGTAATTCTACATAATGTTGTAAATAAGCAAAACGTTTGCGCTGCACTGGTTAAAACCCAGATACGTCAGGGTTCAATGTGCCAAACACTGTAGGGAAGGGATAGGGCCCAGATGGAGACACCAGAGGCAGAACAGATTGAGCCCAGATTCAGAAACAAGCAAACAAATATACAGAAACACTAGAAAAACCTAAGAAAACGCTAGGACATAAACACACAAAGAAGCAGAACAATCCAAACAAGTGGAAAAAGAAGGGAGAACATGTAAGGAATGATACAAAAAGAAACAACTTTAAACCCATAACCATGACAGGATATTGCAATTGAAGTTTGCTGTTGGCGACCTTTTGCTATTGGTTGATTTGTTGGTTGATTTTTGTTGGCAATTAGCTTCTTTTCCAAAAATGTCTCGCTGGTGATCATAAATATGGAGATTGCCTGACTTTGTCCAGTTAAAGTGTTTAGAAGAAGAGATCAATAGCAACAGAGACAAACACTGTAAACTCAGATATTTCACATGGTTTGTTTGAAAAACTTATGTTTGTACTAGTCCGTCCCTGGCTAACCATGTGAGGGTTTTCGAGATGTTTTTTCCTGATCTACAGCCTGCTGGATGAAAACTTCAGGGCATTAGCATTGTCCCCATGAGCATATTTTATATAATCCATCAGTCACAGATACTTAAGGCTGGATCAAAGCAGCAAACCTACGGAAGAACAATAGTGATGCTGATAAAAAAATCTACTGAATGATGAACCTTCGTCATATTGGTTTTACATTGTATCCTCTATGTGAGGGCATATCGATGTAAACACTCAATCCCAGCAAAAACCCCACCGCAGATCTCCCTTTCTGCATCTCCCCTCACACGTGACTACGTCTTAATCAGAACCAGGCAGACTGGATCGGGTCCCTTATGTGGAAGACTGGATTATAAAAGCTGTGAACAATTAACATGCATGAGGGTCTGCCCTGCCTCAGTGAGAAAGGAATGCTATCTGCTTATGTTAATTTCTCAGGATTAATTTAAGGAGCTTTTGAGGGCACTTCAGTGGGCGGGATTCTTAAAGCAGAGTGACTCTCCTCCTGCTTTTGGGAGCCAA
>KV751316.1:9948527-9965015 GCA_001698575.1 Mola mola
TCCTGTATGTACTGGATGTGCCACAAACTCTGTTGTGCCGCCACAAAAGAATATTGTGGGACATCCAGGGACGAGCGTGCGTGTCTGTGGTGGTGTCTGGCGCCATGTTCGGCTCCGTGGCTGCAGCTCCAGATGTGACTCGTCTCTGTCGCTCTGTGGAGGACTCCTCAACACACCCAAAGGAAGAGGGGACTTCTGCAGCAGGATGGAGAGGGAGGAGAGACTGCTGCAGCGAAACTGAAATGTGATCTCCTCCTCCTCTCCCCTGTGGAGTTGTGTGACACACAGCTTACTGTGAGAAGTCAGAGCTTTCAAGGGACTGTACAGAAATTACTTGGGTCTGGTGTTGTGAACTTTTTTTTTATTGTTTTTGTTGCACTCTCCTTATCATTTTCAACTCTCTTTCCCAAAGATAATTTTCTACGTTTACTTATCCTGGCATGACCCCTCTAAGGTCTTGTGTACTACACTTTGAATCTTTTATTTAATCGGTAATTATGCAATACTTTGAATACTTTTTTTATAACAAAAATCGTTATAAAAAATATGTTATAATATAATGTAAATATTTCCTACATTTCAAGGTCAACTGTGATCATCACAGGTTGAGGTTAGCATTCTTGTACCATGATGTGGTTAATAAGTACCTCAATCAATCACTGATTACTACCCGGTGTCCAGCTGAGTCGCATATTTCAAACAGTCCCTCATGTGAAATGATTAACAGGTGACGTCGGTTTTGTAAAACGCTTAAAGCTGAATTACTCACGGTGGATCCTCACAGGTGAATTCGAAATTTGATACATTTCACCACCACCAGGGGATAAAGACTGCAGACTGAGTCAGGTCTCAGCTATTCCTGTACAGATTATCCACAACCTGCATGAAATGATGTCACCACTATTCACTCCTCATATTCTTTTCAAATTTCCCTGCATACTATGTCAAAAAATTTGAGTCAAAATCTACCTTTAGCCTGATTTAATTTAAAAATGTGCATTTTACACTTAAAATATATATTAATATACTACAAGATACAGTCAAGACACAGTATGAGACAACCTGTATTCCATATGTATCATATTCACAAGGCCGAGTTGAGGCTACGTCAAAATCCAGAGGAAGCGTATTTTTTACAGTAGCCATTTTGAGGACTGTCAAAGATAAACACGTGATTTTCGACACAATACTCATATTGAAGCCCTGTGCTTTTCCATCCATTTTTTTTTCTGGAAAAACAGCTAGGAACGGGAAAATGTGTTGATTGAACAAGTTTGTATATTTTTCTCGTTCTATCCTTGGAAAAAGAAATCTGCACTGTGGTATAGTAATTTATTTGAAATGCAGACATGGCATTTTATGTGGCTTTTGGGTTGTTAATGAAGGAAAGTTACCTAAAAGACTTTGCTGGACAGGTAAGCTGCTGAGATGGATGAATGCTATAATCGTACGCAATAATTCTGTCAGGGTTGTTTGCTTTCTGAATCAGCTTTCAGTTCAAACATGTTTGGCTGAACTACTCTTTAAACAAAACAAGCTGAGGTTTGCTTGTTTGATCAGCAGAGTCGAAGGTGAGCTGCAAGTGAGTGGCAGAGAGGCGGGCGGAGGTGCAAAAAGGTTTCATGACCGGAAATGAATTTTTAGGAGTTTAAAAGTGTAATAAATGCATTCTGATGGAAAATGTGTGTTGATATTGCTTTATTTCATGATTAAAAGAAGACTAAAACTGGTGTATGGACAAATTCAAACATTAGTGTCCACTGCCTGCATGCAATTAATGGATCACACATTGTAACATGGATCAGACAACGTCCTCCTCCAGGACACAATCCATCTCATCACTAAAGAAAAAGGTGACAAACCCTCCCTCTTTCCTGCTGTCATCATCCCAGTCACTTCCCAAATCAGAGACAATGAAATCAGCTCTTTTCAGTGATGCAGCAATGTGTGCACTGATCAAACAACGTTGAAAAGATCCCTGCAGTCTTTTTTTTAACCCCCTGCTGGTGGACGCCTGCCTGTCCTGATGTAAATCAACCACAGCGGACAGATTCCTTTATCGTATTAACTCTCCCCTCTTGCAGAGGCCATATATTGCTGATTTACATATTTCAGCCAATTTCATCCCGACAATAGTTGTCATGGTCCAAAAGAGTAATGCAATTAGAGCCAATTGTTTAAGCCCGTCCACCCAGTTCAATTAGTTGTGTGCTGCTGACAATTACTGTCTGGGTGTTTGAGTTGCATGACTAATGAATGACATCAGGACACGTTTCTTCCTTGCATTACTGCATGCAGTTTTCACAGACAGCCGCCAAAATGAACCACCCAAACCAGATTCCTTAAAAAATTACTATAATTTGCTCTATTGAAAGTGAGAAGAGAAGCCTCAAAGATTTAATGATTGAAAGTTTTGTCCTGCTTACACAAGTTATAGAGTAGATAGTAGCAAGAAGGAATACTATATAGAAAGGAAAGAATCCGCCACAGTCGAAGTTCATTGCTTTTCATCTTTTGCACAAGGTTGACAAAGTTCACGTCCCCCCAGCTTCACAGAGCCTGGAATCACCGAGGGATGTGATTTTATTAAAAACAGGGAGGATATGTTGATATGAACCACTCAGATTTAATAGAATCTGAATTTATTCCTGTTTCTTATATCATAAAGGCCTGAAATGTGCAGCATGTAGCTATAATTGAAATATACAGCTGAGTCCTAACAGTTACATTTATACTTCATACAGGCTCTTTATGAAACAACAACCTTTTTGGCTGGAAAACAGAACCAGTTGGGAAAATCAAAGTTGGCAAACTGGTCATGGGGAGTATTGATGCACATGTGAAATTGGAACGTTTGTAAAGAAGTGAGGATTTACAAGACCTCTGCTCCTCATCTGGGGCCAAGCTGAGCGACATTAAGAGCCACGGAATAACACATCCGGATCTCTGACCTGTGTGGAATAAAAGATATCTCTGCCACAACAGTCTTTTAAATTACATTCACATGTGAATGTTTATATTGTGTATCTCTGAAGATGTACATCTGATAAACTGAGGCCTGCTGCAGTTGCGTCTGAATGGAGGTTTTTTTATTGTTGCCTAAAAATATGCTTTGCTCAAATAACCTGGTGCAGAATGAGTTCTGCACCAGGTTACATAAAAAAATATAATAAATAAATCCAAATATACATATTAAGAGTACAATTATTAAAGATTATGCAGGATCAAACCACTGATTTTTGTCAATTTATTGGTAAAAAACACAAAAAAAAATCAGGAGCTCATCAGGAGCATAAATATCCAGTTTAACTATCACCTTTTCAAATCTGAGGAGCAATCTTGTTGCCGATAAATGTCAGCTGTGTGTCAGGACAGCTTGGCCCGGCAACAAAACATTGATCGTTTCCAATTGGCAGAATTTCCTTCCCTCGGTTGTGGCTGCGGCCAATCAGAGGCCGGCTTGATGGAACAGAGCGCGCTCACTGTGGCAACCGCTCCACTGTCTCATTTACACTCCTCACACAGTCCTCCTTGCTTTTGTCAGATGGCTAAAATGACATGCATCCGTGCAGGGAAAGCAGCCATTCTGGCTGCGCAGGGCAACGTAAATCCTCACCTGGTGAAGGAGGAGGATTAATTGAGCTTCACATACTACATCCAGACCTCTTCCCCAATAAACCAGAGAGCTTGAGTCAATGTGTGACATTGGGAGCGTAGGTTAGATACCAGGTTGAGTGTGGCGGCCGCAGATGAGTAAGACATGAGTTGACCTGAGAGTGGATGTTTGTGGGTTAAGCAGTGATATTTGAGCCTCAGTGCAGATGTGGGAACACAGCTCAAGTCAAGTGTGGGTGGTGCTGCACGTTTGAATGCAGCTGGGTCAAGAGACAAACCACACTTATTTGAATAACCCTTCGCTGACCGCGCAAATACACACCTGTACGCAGGAAACAAATACACACAGAGATGTTAAAAACACGCCAACCCCCAGTTGAGGGACCTGTTTGACACAGAGCGGCATGTGTTTATTCCCCCCACTGCTTTGAAATGACAGTGTATCCAGCGGAGGCTTTGAGCTACTGAAGCCATGTTTAGAGGATAATCTTGGCTGGACCATCTGGTCAAGATTTCCCTCTCTTTTCTCTGGATTTCCTCTTTCTTCTCATGTAAGGAAGACAAAAAATATTTTTGTAGTCTTGACATGCAACAGAAATGCCCCACGAATGTGATTTACCGCCTCAAACTCAACACCATTCGCAGCAGAAACGGCAGCATGTGCAGCATTCAAAGCCAGCAGTGAACTATGTAATCTATACTTATTCCATTATTGATCACTTCCAGTCGCCTCTGCCCATCTGGATACTTCAGCTCACCCAGTTTAATCGCTGTTGACACAGGAAATTCAATCTAGATATCTTGGTGATGATGAAAGTGGTTGTAATAGGATTAAATGGGGCTTGACATGAGTTTGACATTGCTACAGGGCATTACTCCATGAACACAACACGGAATGGAACCACGGATAATACGCAACCAGCCGCGTGTTCACTGCAATGACCAGGACTAAAGAAAGCCTCATTCAAATAAATACATCTGTTTTGCCAAATTAAACTCTAAATTTGTAAGACACCGAATCTTATTTTTTGTCTGCAGATACTGATGCTTTCGGTCAGTAGTCGGCAGTTTCACCGCTGTTGCATTTGCGTTAGGTTAGGTTAGCTAACGACACATGGTCCAACGGACCAAACTTCGGAAAAATGTCACGTCAAAGCATAGGGAAATCTGCTGTTTCTACCAGCGTTACTTTGGCAACAATGTCCACCTGTGGGACTGAATCCCAAAAAAACTCTTCATTTGCTAGGGAGTTTGAACATTTTGTTGTTTTTGTGAGCGGTCTACAACTCGGTCACACCCCAAAATGAACCAAACCAAGGTTCATTTGGCAACCAAACAGTCACCCACATGTGGAGGGTTGTGTGACAAATCATACCAGCGGGTAAGGTATAAGCAGGTAAGTTAGTTAAGAACGTGTTCCCATTCGCAATGACGACCAGGCAAAAGATAAAGCCTCTCGACAAAAAATGGTTAGGTTAGAGAGGTTTAACTACACAAAAATCATATACCGTACACTTGGCTTTCATTTTTTTTTGTGTCAACATTTTGAAATTTAGGCTAGATAGTTTTAACATTTCATCGCCAACTGCTAAAATTACCAGCTAACTCTATAAAAACCTGCCAATGAGTTATTTAAAATTTCTGCATTCTGCTGCATTCATTTTTCATCGTGTGTGATAATGTAGTTTAAGAACAATTACATCCTCAATGTCTTTATTTTTCAATTTTTGTCTTCATTTTTACTCAATATCTAACGCTTTATTTTGCATAATAGTAGACTGATAATGTATTCTGGTCTATAAATTAGTTTATTTTTTGCCATCTCTTTTGCAGGAAAACACATCTATCTGGTCCTCACCTTCCACAAACAACAAAAACCTGTTCTCATACCAACTTCCTCAGTGACCATTGTTTTGTCATGGACCCTCATTGTACAGCCTGATGCACAGACAACCTGATCAACTAAGCCTTTCATGACCCACAAAAGCCCCTTGAGTGTCCGTGGCTGATGCTCTAAGGCGTCCCTTTAGAGGCCCTGTGTGTCTCTTATTGAAATACACACAAAGACTACAGGGTTGGGTTCAGGGGATGTGAACACCGGTTTTCTGGGTCAACTCTGATCTCTGCTCCGTCACACTTTTGTGCTTTGGAATATCATTGACGCTATATTACTTGCTCAAGGTGTCGAAAACTAGGACGCATAAAAATGACAAAATTTCCCAAAAAACGATAAACGATAAGTGTGAAGTCATTTGTAGTAAACTCGCTTAAACACATCAAAACACTGATAAGAAATTCTTGGTTTTGGAAATAAAATTTCTAATAATAATATTAAAATTGTAGGTATATTTTTTTTTAAAGATTTGGAGCTTTGGAATTTTCCTTTTTAAAATGACCTGATTTTTCATTTATTTTGTTAACTTCCTGCCTTGCTTTTATTACCGTCAGAATGAAGTGATTCATAAACCAACCTGTTCATAGTATTCACTTTAAACAGACATGGCATGTGGTGTCTCCCTACGGGCATCACTGAATATCAATGTAGAGAACGCATGTCAACAAATACTTAAAATAACCACATGCCAACAACTGTAACTGATGACAGCTCTGACTTATTGGCAATACTGTACATGCATTTAATTTGCCCAATCAGACTAAAGTCTCATCAGTGAAACAAGAGGATTACAGACGGCGGCAGCTTAATTTTGTTCAAGAATAACTTTATTTAGGTGATAACTGCTAGTTATCCTACAAAACTACTCAGTTGAAGTAAAAACAGGAGGATGAAATACGCCAAAAGACCATAACATTTGTGTTTTAGTTGGAACTCACACTGCTCATGTATCTGCCATGCAGCCTTTCACCATACTGCCAGATTATGGGTTGCAGCCACAGAAAGCCATTACTTAGGCGCTGAAGGCTGAAGTTAAGATTATCTGCAGGACTTCTGGCCAAAGAGATTTATTTCTACGGGCACATCACAACACTGTGTTTGGTAGTGAGAGGACCCTGGGATGGTAATGGTTAAATCCAAGTTAAGCTAATCAAATTTGGACTGAGAGGCATTAAGATGAATTTTGGGGGAAATTTATATTATTTTCACAATCAGGTCTACCAAGTTGAGTGAGTCTGTATGAGATGCTTGGGGAAAAAAAGTAATAATGAGTAATGAAGCACGTTTTAAGGTTTCAATGCATTATTGGTTTCATCAGCAAATTAAACAGGATGTGGTACCACAATTTTTTCTCATATTCCACAGTTAGGATTTTTATTTATTCATTGGTTGTTTAAGGCTTTCTCTTTATAGACATTAACAAAGCAATTGTGTTCATCCTTTGGTGTAAGAGACAAACTTGTATTCAGAATGAGTAAGGATGTATTTTTATGGACGATAAGGACAAAAAGTAAAATATTTTATGTCCTCTCTTTACATCAGTCCATCCATTTTTCACCTTGCTGAAGCCTTTCCCAGCGTCATCGGGCGAAGGCAGGGGACACCCTGGACAAGTCGTCATTTCATTGCAGCACTGACAAAAAGAGACAAACAGTCATTCACACTCACATTCACACCTCGATTCCTTTAATGGTATTAATGGTAAAATGAGAAGTAATATTGGCCAAGTTTGGACAGAATTGTCAAACGGGGGGTTTTCCTTAAGAGCTGAAGATGGCAGAGGAGCTAAAAATAATGCCGAGGATACTGAGCCACAGGGGCACACAGTACAGTCAGAGTGACATTGCTCATCTGAGCCTTTCATGTGGATGACCAGGTAGCCTCCAGAGGTTCACAAGCTGCTGGGATGATTTATCAACATGAATGTGGACTCGTGTAAGCAGCAATCACCGAAGGGCCCTTTCAAGTGCACCTCATGTATACCCACTGCACACACAGCCATGCACGTTAAATATGCACTGCTTTATCTGCAAAGGTGCCCAGTAAAATGTCAAATGGTGGGAGTGAGATTTACTCTCAGATGTACAGAGAAGGATTCACTCGTCGCATGGAGGTGATATAATGCGACTGAATATTTGGCACAGGTCAACGTGACCTTTGCCCTGCTGTTTACTTACAAACAATTCTTGCCTTCTCACTTTGCTTTCTTTGCTGTAGTAGTTTTGGATATCAAGCCTCATGAACAGATGCAAAAGATACTAAATCAAGATAAGTATCTTAGCAGCTGAGGACCACCTATCCAGAAATGTTAGAACCTCACACCACAAGCACATATTAAAGTGTCTCCGCAGAGCTGTGGAACATTTAGGAAGCAACCACAAGCCTTTTGGGAACCAATAGTCCAGTGAAGATCCTTTTGGCAACGTTTTCGTTCTTTTTATACTGTATGAAACAATGATGTCCACTGATGATGATGATGATGTGACGTGAGATAACGTGCCGGCGTTGACATTTTATTGGTTCCGTTTTGAGTTAATGGCTAACTTCTGTCACCTATGTTTTAAAACTCAGCAAGTGAGACAAACACACAGAGATGCAGCAGGGAAGGCCAAAGTGTACCCGGCACATATGGAAAATATGCCATTATGCAATGATGTGGGACACGTTGTGGTCTTGTTAACACCTCCAGGGGCAGTGTGTGACTCCAGTAAACCAGGCCAGCAACTGATGCCAGCTATCTTCTATGAACCACTATCCATTACTCACTGATGGATGCACATCAGAAGGAATGCATCAATAAGCAGGCGGGAGAGCTTGTGTTTTTCTTTCCAAAAAATAAATCATCCAAATGCATTTTGCTGTTTTTCTGCACAGTCCAACTTTTGCATGAGAGAAGTTGGTTATGACAGTGAGAAAGGACAATGTCGTCATAAACAATCGTGGCTTACAACTCTGAGTCAAGAGAAAGAGTCTATGGAACACTGTAAGCAGATTTTGATCAATGTCCACTTGCCCGGTAATTTCAATGAGTCACACCTCGTTAGGATGTCAGAGTGTTCCAAATATTTCTTTATTTATGACATGTGTTCTGGGTGCATCATCTACTGGCATCACAATATCTCCTTATGATTTACGATAACTTTTCACCTTTGTGACTGCCCTCTGCTTGTCCCGGAAGTGGAATTTAATCAGTGACTCACAGATTATGCCTTCTGCTTTTGAGGGATGGGGAGAGGTTGGAGCTGTTTGTTGGTAATAAGAGATTATGTTTTGGATAAACCAGTAAAGAACTATCAAGAAGGTCAAACTAGAGAAACTAGATTGTCTCAACACCTTTCACACTGTTGAAAATGTGTTAAACATTTCTGGGCACATTTACAACATAAGCAGCATGAATGACACACTTACTGGGTACATGATCTGGGACAAATATAGACTGAGAGACACAAGTTAGGGAACGATGATGTGGAATCATTTAAGCCTGAAATAAAATGTACTCAATTCACAGTAGATATTGATATTGGACTGGTATCAGGTAAGGCCACATTTTGGATTTTGTGCGGGAAATTACAGCAATGTCTGATTATTTAGTGGCTCGCCATAGGATGGAATATTGTTTTTTAGAATCAATCTACACATATGCCTTTGTGTGTTTACTGGTGTTTGCTTCCTGATGGTGTCCAGGGTGTGTCCAGGAAGCAGAGATAAGGAGGAAAAACACAGAAAATATTCAGTTTGTACAGCACTTTCTCAGTTATTGAGTCAGCGTAGGTATTTACCCCATGTTAAAAGACACTTGAAATAACACTTTGAGCCTATTTTAAGTAATAAGTAATTCTAAGAAGTAATTTGTCTCTCAGGTTTTTACTTGCCAGTTGCTGTTGCAATGCATAATCTGTTCAAAGTAAATAGCCCTTGAGTCGAAATTGAATAGAGAAGTGGTTTTAAAATGTGTATTTTGTGTAAAATTGCTTAGGTTGAAAGAATACTGGAGTTTTCCTTTAATTAGGTTGAGCTCTTCTGGTTTCCACTGCCGCCCACCTCCAGCCAAACTCCTCATTTTAAGCTTTGTCTGACTTCATCACTGTCGCTAATGCTTGAGAGCATTTGCTGCTTGGGTCCCTGCCCTTCCATGGAGACATATGAAAGGGCAGGGAGCTGAGCTCCCCCTCTCCATGTGGAAGAGCAGGAGTTCGCAGACCAGAGCTACACTGCCAAATATAGCAAAATGCATACTGAAATCTTGATTTTCTTCAACTCTAGTGGTCATGGCAGAATTAAACATCGGATGGTTGTGTATTTTCTTGGTGTAATCTGCAGCCATACTGAGAATTCTAATCTAATCTAAATGAAAACGAATGAAACAAATGAGTTTGACAAGAGAGTCTTTGTCCCAGAACTTCCCTGACAGTTTTCTCTCTGTCGTAGGATACGGATGCACTCGTACCAACCCTGTTCAGTTCCTGCACTGTAAGGCAGAATTGTATTTCTTCAGTATGAGGGATGGCAGCATGGCACCACTTCACAAACCACAGCTCCTCTTTGATGTGTTTTGTTTTTACGGGCGTGGAAAGCCTCATGGGTAGGGCCTTTCTCCATTCCCACCACCTCCTCCTCTTCCAGCTGACATACGACTTTCAACAAATGCTGGCCAAAGGTCGTGTGAGCTCACCGAACAGGAACGAGACTGAAACGCGGCTCTACCTGTAAATTATTCACCGAGTGAGCAAAGGGTCATTTGTAAGAGAGAACGAACCAAAGGGCAGCACTGTACAGCGAGCTGCACGTGATGTGCTCCGCATGGGAAAAAGGGAGTTGGCCAACATGTAATTAGCTGTTACTATTTTCATTTTGCGTCGCCCTGAAACTGCACAGGACTGTTGGTTGTGCGCCACATGCCAGGAAAGTTTGAGGTAACTTCAGCTCACTGTATTTGTCTGAGGAGAGACAGAGGGGACTGTCCTGACCAAAAGACCCCCTCCCTGAAATGAATGAACAATCCCGCTTCTTATGGGGAACCTGGGGAACAGCTGTCCTCAGAAATAATGGCAAGAAGCTCAAAAAGAAAGACATTGCACAGAAGCAAAATTCTGGATCCTAAAAACAGATGTTTTCATTTTAAATGGAAAAAGTCGACCAAGAGAGCTGAGATGAAAAGTTTTAGGAAGACTTTGGCCAACGATGTGCATAAAGTGAAAAACAGGTCCATCTTCCCGAGGGACCTCTCAATTACTTTCACATTAAAAGCTCATTTTCCTCCTCCTCAAGTCCTTCTGCACTGAACATCATCCAAACTGCAAGCTAATGCAAACTCCTGGCGTCGCTTCAAAGCAGGACTGGTGTCCCGCTCACTTCCTCTGCCGCTCTGCCTCCCTCCATCTCAAGAATCGCAGGAGTGGAGACTACAAAAAAGGTAGGACAGAAAGTGCTTTCACCTCTAACCCAGATCACCGGCGGAGATGTAACAAATCAGCTTCTGTGGCCTTTTCATGAATAGAAGCAGTGACATTTTTTGGGCCGCAAGGCTTCGCCCCAAAAACAGCACTAACTTTGGAATCCTGACAGGAACACTGGGAGGTTTATTAAGGTGTGTGAATAAGCAAACTTTACACATGAAAACAACTTTGAATATTAATGATAAAGAACGCAGGTTTTTCTTAATGCAGGCAAAGAAACACTTCTAGCAGCTTTACTCAATATAGAAATGGTGTTAAAACAAAAATGCTTTCAGACCTTAGTGGTTACCTCTTTAATCCAAAAATATTAAACAAAGCCAGTTATGTCAAGGGAGTAAATGTCCACCAGCTTCACATCAGGCCTTCACACTGTCCAAGAAACAGAAACATGATGCGGGGATAAGCTGGGGCTGAAAACAAATCAGCGGTGAGCCTGTTATTTTGTTTCAAATGTTGAGTTTGTTTATCAAAGTGTGGATCCACGGGCAGCCAGGATTCAGCGCACATTTGTGCAATCTGGGAAACATTATTTTACATTTTAAAACACTTGGAACATAAACTAAAACCAGGAGAATGTGAAGAGACAATAGTGCTGACATAAGACACGTCTGATCGTGCTGGAGTTACAGTATATGTGCCGGTCAGCCTCTGAGAGACCATGTAGATTCTGCTGGAACATATGTATGTGCGGTGAGTTTATCAGCCTTTGGTGTCACAAGTTTTCTTAGCTTTTAACAGTTCACACATCTCTTTTTGGGAAATGGGGAGAGAATCAAGAATCAGTTGAAAGGTTTCAAAAGGTGAAAAGGTGAATTTTTTTCTTTTTTTTTAATTGAAATGCTTTTCTCTAACTTATCCATCTGATGTTTCAGCCGAAGATGCTCTACAGCAAAGCTAAGGTACTACAAGCTACGCAGGTGCAATGACAAAGTACCCACTTCCTGTCTCCCGAGTGGGTATGGCAACCTCATTTTTAAAATTAACACGTTACTGAAGGCTTGTCCTTGTCAAAACGATACATCAGATTCAGTCAGGTATGAAATGTTTTTGATTTAGTTCCCTACTCATTCATATACAGTATTTGCTTAGTTTAAAGCTTCCTTTTCTCCTGATCTGGCTTGCGAAAAAGGGGTCCATTGTTACATTGATGACTCATAATCCATGCACTCGTCTTGCTTTTGGATGAATAGACTCACATGTGACGTGACTCGTGACAAAAAGGTCGACTTGAAATGACCTCTAACCCTGTCAATTTGTGTCGTCAGCCGCAGAGGATGCCATTAATGTTTACATCCCACCCTGTCACAAGCAAGGGCCGCCTGACAACGAGCACACGCAGGTTTTCCAAGTTCAGATGGACAAAAAATAATTACTACACTTACTACACCCAGTTCAATTATGGTGGAAAAACGGGAGCTGGTGTCTCCAACACTTGGCAACTCAAACCAAAATAATCTTGAAAAACAAAGAAATAGCAGGTAGACGAAAAACCTTTTTGATTACAAAGTGTAACTGCCCCTTTACATACACACGTTCTTACGACGATGTGCAATCAGAACCAGTGAAACTTGTTGGGTGAATACAGAGTTATGGTCCTGTCTTATGTTCACAGGGCCATGAGCAATGGGATATAATCTTCATGATAAAAATTTTAATGGTTGCTTTTAAGTGGTGACAGTAATTGTTTAGTCTGTAGCTGACAGTTATGATAAGATATGGTATGATATTAAAGCGTGAAATGATGCAAGGTGTCCCAGATAAATTGTTATTATCTGAGCTTTAACATCATTTGTCATTATGTCAAAGAGAAATTACAAAGTATATTCCAAAAGGTGTCACCTATGTGTGATAAATGTCCGTCACACCTCAGTGGCCACTCTGCTGCACAGTTTTGTACTGTGGCGAAAGATCCTGGCTTTCTGAACCGACGTCTTTTTGAGACATATAAAAAGAGAATTAAACACAGCACAAAAGTGTTACTTTTTTCAGTCTCATAGCAGCAAAAATAATAATAATAAAAATAATTCTGATGATGTGGGCGAACACTACTGTCCCCTCAGTTTGGTTAGATGACATCATTAATAGACATTTAGAGAAGATAAGACAAATTGTGGAAGACAGGCTCAGGCAGACTAATGACACCTGGGAGGCCCTAATAGCATAAATGATGCACAGAAACCCAACAATCTGTTGCTGAACAGACACCAGAGCATGCAGAACTTGCAAATGAGCTCCTTATGTGGGTAGTAAGGGGAAGACTGAAGGGTGGGCCCCGTTCTCTCTCTTTTCCTTTGTTTTTTATTCATTTATTTCATTGCACCCTATTACTCATTATTCGGACTCTCACTTTCTTATTTCTGCATACTGCCTCCGTATTTTACGTGCAATCTATGTAAAATAATTGCTTAATGAAAACAGTTTTTTAAAAAAAGCATTATTTTGTGCTCATTTTAGTTTAAGTTTGGGGTTTTTTTTCCATCTGATGGTCTGTACTTACGTTTTGTCCTCTAACTTCCTAAAATGCACTAATATGTTTATACCAGTATGGATGCTGGGAGGTTCTGCCCTTAACAAGGGTATAAATGTGAGTCCTGATTTTGTGTCTCCTTCTGACTGTGTACAATACAAAACACCAAAGGGTACCACAATGATAATATATGGTATTTTATTTCAATTAAGAAATTGACAAGCACTCAATCAATCAACATATTAAAACATTTGTGCCGCCTGCGCAGGCTCACATGGCGGCTCCCTAAAATAAATACTTTTAAGAGGAAATAGTCGTAATACAGACAGAGTATGTGAGGTTCAAACCACAAGTACAAACAAATTATCCAAACGTCCAAGAGACGAAAAGAGTCTGAAAATTCTCAAAGTCAACCCCGACTCACCAACGAAAAGTGTTTGTATAAAACAGTAAGGTATTTTTAAAAATACAGAATCTTACAAAAAAGTTTTTCTTACTTCTTTAAATCACTGTAAAATATCAGCTGGTATTATGACAGGAAATCAGATCTTTTCCGCCCCCCCCATGTATAATAATAAAAAGACAGAATGTGCTCCTGCATTTTTACATTAGTATTCACATACATCATGAGTGTACCGTGCCATCAAAGTCCTCCACACCTCTGATGGTGTTGTGATGTAGACACACGTGTCGCACCGGGCCGCGTCCCTCTGAACGCTCGCCATCATCACATTCTGTGACACCGAAGGTCAACGCTGCTGGCATTCACAACAGCACGCCGTCCATGCCCAGGCTACGTAAAACGACACACTTCACAGCCAAGTGTTCATTGTCAACAGGTTACATGACCAACAGCGTTCACATTTTTTTTTTTTGTGTATAAAAACGAAATGTATAAAAACAAAAACTTTTTGACAATTTGCCAACGTTTAAATGGTCCACAAAAGGAAACAAAGTAGCCATCAGTGGGAGAGGATTTCAAGAATACAGGTTACAGTACCAGAATGTGGTCCAGATGGTCGCACACAAAGCATGCATGTGTTTTATGTTGCCCTGCTCACCCCGAAAACCCTCATGCGAAGACATACTTTATAAAAAGGCCACATGGCTTTTCCTTCACTTTTAGGCTTCCTCTGACAACTGGCCTCTTTGCCTGCTCTGCTCGTGCAAAGACTGACGAAAGGTGCTTTTTTTCCCCGCTACTGGTGGTCTCTACAGTACATACAAAGACTCATGGGGTCGTTATGAAGAGTGTGTTCAGTACGTCTGCGCGCGGCTGGGTCAAACTACTGACAAACACAAGCCACAGAGAGTTCCTGCGATGGGAGCGGTTATCTAGAAGAGACGGCTCCATACCTTCACTAGTTTCTGCCAAGAGTAAAGGAGCAGTTTGGCGTTTTGGGAAATAAGCTTATTTGCTTTTTATGCTGGGAGTCAGAGGAGAAGCCTGACAGGAGTCAAACATTTAACCCACTGTAAATCGGGTAACCATTATAAATAATGGGAAATAATGCTGTTTGTAGCTTCATAACTAACAGATATCTCATTTAACTAAACCAAAATGTCAGACTAATCCTTTAAAACATGAAAATCACAAAGGGTAAAGCGGCAAATGTCTTGGTTTGTGCACAAAATCACAAAAAGTCTCTCAGCAGGGGCTCGTGTTCGTTACGGGATCAACATGAGTACACTGTATGAATGTGTAAACAAAAGGCAGTTGGGCTTGAGCTTGAGTCTGCTGAGCTCCATCTTCTTTAGGTTTCCCAAGCGGGACGTCTCTCACCGGCTTATAACTTCCTCTCTAAGTGCAGAGGCTTAGTGAAGCCCTTCACCCCTCTTTTTATATCTTTTCCATAATCTTTAAAATTTATACTGTGGAAATAACAACAAAAATATAACTTAAG
This sequence comes from Mola mola, assembly GCA_001698575.1. Taxonomy (NCBI): domain Eukaryota; kingdom Metazoa; phylum Chordata; class Actinopteri; order Tetraodontiformes; family Molidae; genus Mola; species Mola mola. Next base: position 9,963,864 of record KV751316.1, read on the forward strand.
ATAAACTCTCTAGGCACTGTTTGATTTGCAAGGCTTTTTGTTGTAGACTGTGAGAAAAGGTCAACAAAAAAAAACAACAAAAAAGAAACCAATAACCAGAGAGTGATGGTTCTGCAGACCAAACACTGTCTCTTCTGTGATACGGCTAGGTCCTTCGAGTCAGCTCACACGGCCAAACAGACTTGCTTCAAGCTCTGTGGTGGAGAAGCTGTCAGGGCAGAAAGTATCTAAAGGGCAAGTGTGTAGAAGTTTAAAGGTTACGAGTCAGTTCCAATCTTTCTCCTTCATGAAAGCAGACAACAGCGGGGGGCTTAAGCCATTATTTTCTGGGGAATCTCTATAGATGCCTTGATGAAGATGCAGTTGTCTCGGATGTAGTTCCTCTTCTTGATCTCCTCGTGAGAGATGAACTTGGGGTAGCCGAAGCCCAGGGTGCTCTCGTCCAGCGAGTTGCGGCTGCTGCAGGGCTTCTGGAAGTTCTTCCAGTTGGGATCGGGGTTGAAGGTCTCGGTGATGTGCTGCGGTTTGGAGAGCGATGGGTCGCTCTGGTCCAGGATGGAGAAAGTCACCTTGTAGGAGAAGGGCCACTCCAGCAGGCTGTCGTACTCCCCCGGCAACACGCGGATGTAGACGGAGAGGTGGGAGCCTTCGCCGCTGCCGTTGCCGTTGAGGAAGGCCGACACCTGCAGCTTGTAGCCGTAGCGGTGGGTGTAGAAGGGCGGGCTGAAGAACTCGTGGTTGCTTCGGAGTTTGGCCTCCTGCAGTTTGCGGGAGTAGTCGTTGAGCTTCCAGATGAGGACGCCGTCGTGGCTGATGGACAGTTCTTCCATCTCCCTCCGCAGCTCCAGGATCTCCTGGCGCTGACGCCCCACCAGGTTACACATCATGGTCAGGTGAGACTTGGTGGTGTCCTCCAGGTGACGACCAACAGCCAGTTTGGGGCACTGCCAGAGACAGAGCAGAGAGATTAGTTATTTATCATATCATATATCACAATTATTATTACTATTATTATTATTATTATTAGACGCCCCACCAGGTTACACATCATGGTCAGGTGAGACTTGGTGGTGTCCTCCAGGTGACGACCAACAGCCAGTTTGGGGCACTGCCAGAGACAGAGCAGAGAGATTAGTTATTTATCATATCATA
>KV751316.1:9969761-9981044 GCA_001698575.1 Mola mola
CTCTACCAGCTCAGTCACACCAAATAAGAGGTAGATCTTTCAGTAATGAGAATGAATCTGAGTGGCGAGCGACCCCGAGGGACAACTGACCTGGATGGTGTCGAAGACAAACTCCTTGCCGCAGTACTTGCAGGGCTGCGTGCGTTTGGGACACTCAGCCATGCCGTGCTGGGTCAGTAGTCGACGCATCATCCTTGCGCCGCACTTATTCTCACAGTACACGCTCTCCTGAGGACACACTCCCTGGTGGTTCTGGGAAGAAAAAAAAAACAACGGAAACAAGATTAAGGTTTTGGGTGTGGTTACATAAAGCAGGAGTTGCAGTTTTCTAAAATGCAGTTTATAGTATATATTTTGCAATTTTTATAGCTCAAAATTGCCTTTGAATAACCAAAATATACAGACATTTTCTGTATGCAATTAGTCTGCAGATCAATTTATCTATTGTGAATATAGTGTAATAAAATAGAATATATTTGGAAATGTTTAAATAAGTAAACTGCCTGTATTCCCTTTCTTAACACAAGTATTGAATTTGTTATTTGTTTGACTCAAGCAAATGTGTAAGAAATATTCTCATCATCACTTTTGTCGAGGTAAAAATATCAAAGTACAGAAAAAAGTTTAAGTGTTTCCATGAAAATACACTTAAAGTAACAAAAGAAGCAGCAATTGAGTATCAGTAAATGATCAGCCTTACTGTCTTATTCAGCTGTCAGTGGTACAGAAAGTAAACATGAGTGTGTAATTCCAGTGTCGAAGCCAAAAGGTGTCTTAATACTCCTGTGACTGCAGAAAGAGGGGGGACCATGTGGGCCAGAGTAAACAGAGGTGGAAGAGAAGAAGCCTGGCTTGCTCACTCAGTAAAGAGCCAGTCAAATCTTCCTTCTTCCTGCCAGTAACATGTTATTTCTAAGCAGACCTGCGCGCACGTGTGCATCAGTCTCTCCTGCTGCTTTTACACAATGATGTCTTTCACGCAGGGCTGGAAATTACACGGCAGCACGTTGGGCTGTTCATGCCCGGCTCCCGCTGTGCTGCGGGACCAGGGTGTGAGAAGAGGTTTGGGGTTTACCTCGTAGGCTTCACCGGTGAACTCGCTGCCACAGAACTCGCACTTGACCTTGCGCTTGGGGCAGTCGTGCTGCAGGTGGTCAGGCAGGTCGCGGCGCGTCAGCTTGACGGAGCAGCGGTTGGGGCACGGTATTACGTTGAAGGCGCAGGTGGAGAAGTGGCCCTGAGGTGGGAATGACGACAGAGAGGCGTTAGGGAGGGGAAGAGGGAGAGAGCTTGATAAGGCAGCAGAGATAAGCTAGACAGGGAGGAGGAAACCGGAGCTCCTTACCTGCAGCTGCTTCATCTGGCCGGTCCAGCGGCAGCCCTCCTCGCTGTGGATGCAGCGGATGGGCAGCGCCAGGATCTGCTGCTCCAGCTCCGGGTCCGGGTAGATCTGAAGGAAGAAAGCAGGACGAGACATTAAAGGAGCCAATCACTTGGTGCTGGAAGACTGTAACATACCCATTTCATGTTGTTAACATGGGTTCTAATCACCAAACTTGGTGAATTTTTCAGATAATCTTCTGTGCAGTTAAAGATGAATATCCCAAGTATAAATGCACACTATAAAAACGAATTATTTTTTCTTACTTACTATCAAATCTGAATCATTTTCAAGCTCACTTAAATTTTTGAGGCAGCCTTGGCACTAATTTCAGCTAAAACTGCTACTTTTACAGTAGCATTAGCTACATTAGCAGACAAAAAAAAGAAGATTTAACATTTTAGCAGGAAAACAATGTATTGTTTCATGTAAGTTACTGTTTCAATGCACTGCTGTCAAAAGTTGAATGGGCAGTTTTCTATCACCTTCCTACATATCTTGTTGTCAACGAATAAACAAAGAACAGACTAAGACCAATGATGAAGAGCTATAAACTGAAGTATTCAGAGTAAACTCGCTCTCAGAAACCATGAGAAACACGTCATGGAGTCAGACTGTTGGTCCTGAACATGAGCAATAAACAGTTTTTATTTTGATCACACATACGCCGTCCTGCGACTGTAAATACTGCAGAGGAGATCAATCCCGCCTGCTTGGTTATTGTCTGCTGTAACAACTGTGCGGAGCTGCTTGAGCTTACAGGGACCTTTTAGAAGTTTTGTGTCATGAAAGGAAATGAGTCGGCACCGACGAGAGGAGAGTGATGGTTGGCAACTGACACATGTTGTATGTATGTACAGTATATTTGAATGTATCAACATAGCTCAAAACATCAAGAACAGATTTGTAAGAAATTTGGTGTGTGACTTTGGTGTGGCACAAAGGCAAAGTGATTCACTTTTGGTGACAATCTGGATCAAATTCAAAAATCACTGGGCACATTTTCATGAAATACTCTTTATACTGTTTATTTTCCTTATTGTTCCTTTCACAAAGGAACAAATGTTTACATTTTGGGAGCGATCAAGACCCGATCTGGATGCGGAATTAGCATCTGGATTAGTAACACCAAAACTAATAAACTGATTTTTTTTTTTTTATTAAACTTTACCACAACATATCATCCGTCACCGCAGCAGAGTTAAGACTGATATTTTAAAGGTTTGTAAAGCATCTTTTCCAAAACAGTAAGCTATCACTCTAGATGGTTTTTACAGCGAAAAGTGCACATTGATTTCACATCATATCAAACAAGACTGAGTGTTGATCTACAAGCAGAATCCTTCACACGCGCAGGCAAACTGGAAAGTCAGTCAGTTTGCGGTGAATCGACCCTGCCGCGGTAGTGATAATGAGTACGTTTACGGCTTTGTGGAATCTTTGAAAAGGAGACAAAAGACACAGAGAGCAGAGGAAATCACTTATGTTTCCTCGCTCACTGAGCGATGGGGCTGTGTCAGTTTTCTGCCCAACACCACAAATCCTCCTCTACTGTAGTCGTTGGTGAGGATTTACAGCCCTGCTCTGCATCTCCATCCCCCCATGCAGTTGCACGAGCGGCACACTGGTCAAACAAGAAAAACCACTTCCTCAAAATGTCACAACAGCCCTCTAAACAAATAACAGCTCACTAACAGCCCGGCCACGCTCACGTGCCTCTACACGGACACATGGGAGCCACTTGGAAAATCATAGACAGTGAAACACTTCCACTTCTCTCTCGTTGCTTCTAGGTGCTGTGTCGAGAGACACGGCTGGATGCCTACAGAAACAGACACACTTACATTAAACACATGCTTGACTTTGAAGCAGACTCTTCTTCATTGCTGCCATAATTCTCATTCTTTCAGGAGAAGCAATGAAGGAAAAATCCTCTAAAGCAAAGTGAAACACTCTCTCGTTGTTCCAGTCTTAGAATCTGCGGGGAGATGGCAATAATGACCTTTTAATAACTTAGTCCCAGGCAGATTGGGGGGTTAAGCTCTTTGGAGCTCCAACTCGGGGGTTTATTCTGTCTGCTTGAACCATTGTTAGCCTCACACTGCTGCTGCGACTTCAGCAGCGCAATCCGTTAATAACTGGAGCGCCACGTTCTGCTGGAACCAAGTTGTTTTTCTACACATTTTCCAAGGACAGTGTGCACTTAGCATGACAATAACACAGACTGTCACTGCAGCAGTCATAGGCTAACTGCTTTATGGCTAATTCAGACTAACACAAACTAACTGCATGGAAGAATTATATACAGCGGGCCGCTTTCAGCCGAAAGCTGCTCGGAAACAGGGGCGATCATTCACTGTTCACTGGTTAGTGTCTCATTCAGAGTTCAGAAGTATGCCCTTATCCTTGTGGTGCACTCGCTTACTTTAAAATGGAAATATGTGTGTGTGTGTGAGAGAGAGAGAGAGGGACAGACAGTCCACTATCTGTTCCCCGCAGGAGCACAATCTAATTGACTGTTTTACAAAGCGCTCAGTTAAAATGTAGATACAATCTTCCCTCTTCTTTACTGGGAGGGGTTTATTTGGGAAGAAACATTAAACTTTCCCACCGCTGTCTCTGACTCTTTGAGGATTATTTCTTGCACGATATTCAGAGATACCCTACTACAAAATTTTTACTTTTTATTGTAAGGCAACAAAAACAGCATCGCATTTAGCCCGTAGAGCCTCACAGAGCCACTAGCACAGCTGTTATTCATGCAAGAAAAGACAGCGTAGGCCTCTGCACGGGCCAGTTACATGGGCACACGGTTGCATTTACACTCTATGTGTTGTTCTCTTCAGCAACTACCCATTCTGTGAGGAAGCTACGGGTCAACAACACGCACGTGTCTGTTTATGGATACCCAAAAGAAAAAAAAGAGTGACGCTACGTGCCAGAATCTGTTCAGTGTGCAAATGTTCACAGCACACATAACAGATAAGCCACAAACCTTTTGAAGCTTTTGCTGTAAACCTTAAAGAAGTTTGTTTCTTGTTTATTCTGTCACTGTCATCATGGAAGTTGGAGCTGTGTTACTGGAAGTGCTAAATAGATAAAGTTATGATCATCACATGTGTGCTGTGAGAGGTGTAACCCGTACCTTGGCATAGTCCAACGGCAGCTGATCCTCTGGACACTTGAAGACGCCCTCACTGCAACAAAACAGCAGAAGGGTCTTTGTCATTATTAGAGTAAATCCAAATCACTGTGGAAAAAAATCTGTTTACAAATCTCACAATAGCCAAGGACACTCATTTTCAAATCATGCTCAGCGTTCTTTGAGATTACTGACTCTCTACCTGCAGTGAGAAGAAGCACAGCTGGGAGGCCCTGCTTTGACAGTGTCTGCGTACTCTCACATTCTACTACTCTGTCTCTTCAAACACTCTTAATGTTTGACAATTTTTGTCTCACCGTGTGACGTACACACACACACACATTCACATGTGCACATTAAAGTCAGATCATGGAGACTGTGGCTTTAATAACTTTGGCTCCTTTACCCGCCCCAGAGGACTGATCTGCACAGATTTGAATATTATTTTTTACCCTGATTTTTAATACTACAGAGGAGCAGTGTTGGGCCCTGATTGGACACTTACATTACAGGGAAGATTCCTTCAAAAACTTTCTTTAGTGGTTTCAATAAAAAAAAAAAAGAATGTGCAAAAAATGTGTTTCTCCAACAATGAAACAGTGTAACAGAGTATTTGTTCCTTTTCTTCTCCTGCAATTCAACCCAAAACAAAACTTGAGCTCTCGCTTTACTACAGACTCCCGCGCAGCTCCAGAGGAGCCCCCACTCGTCCGTCTCAGGGCCAGAATAGTGAGAGACGCCTCTCATTAAAGTAGACCCTTTCATAACGTCCAAACCCTTAAGTCATCATGAAATATTCATACACTGTTCACAATAACAGAGACATGACAGTGAGCTGCTACACAGTCCAGGCTTGCAGTTCGACATCACTGGGGAATCTCATGGGGTCTCTGAAATGACATGACTGTCTTCAACCCCCCTGCAGTCTCTGGATCAGCCATGCTCTTCTACACCATCCCCATTTCCTGTATCACGATTCTTCTACAACTCTGGTCTGTGTCAGACTAAGCCCTATTTGTCAGACGTTTAGATCTTAATTTTCACAGAAGACATCTACTTTCAAAATTAAAACTAGAATCTAAAAACTAACCTACATTAAAACTAAAACTGGCACTGATTTGGGACGCTGGAGGCATTTACCCCATAAAAGACAACATAATGCAGTGCCGGCAGTTAAGTGGAAACGTCAGAAATAAATAAATAAATACATAAATTGCCCGTTTTACCAAACATCTGCGTGTTTTTGCCTCAATAAGTGTAAAGATGGTGTATAAAAGAAATGTTTGAGCACTCTGTCACTGACGATGCGCTCCGGACACGACCAGTTACTACTGAAGGGGCACTGCTTTCCCAAGTTTACTCATATTTAGTAAAGGCAAACAAATTTGTGAAGATTAACTCCAAAGTACTGTGTGGTTATTTAGTAGACTACCATAGTATGGATTAAATACTTTGGAATAAATCTACATTAATGTGTTTGTCTCTTGTAAACACGGGAAACATGGGAAAACAGTGCCTGTTCGGCACTGGTCGGTCGTGGCTCGGGTGCACTGTCAAGTGACAGGAAGTAGAAAAAGTTATTGTTTTATACAAGCAACAGTTTTCTGTATGTATTTTTTCAATGTTACCAGACACTTGCGATAACATTGGGAGCATAGTAAGAGCGATTTCTTTCCAAAATTTCCCCTTGCATAGTGCTGTTGCCATTCCGAGCTGAACGGTCCTACCATCAACACTGTTTTAAATTTCAAATAGTCTGTATAATATATAGATGTATATTAAATAGGGCTTAGATTGAAAAATACAAGAGTTCTCCTTTAATCAATAAAATAATCTTAGGGTTTATAATAAACTTCAATAATCTTCAGCTGCATTCCTGTGTTCTTCGCGTGAAATCTGGGCCGGCTGAAACTGCAGACAATAGGGACGGACAAAAATGGTTGTTGTTCACGAGGCACATGCCCTGAAGCTTGATCTGACCTCCCACGCAAAGAGGTCTCGCATCCCCGACCATGCCTGAATCATATTTAAACTAATCAAGGGCCGGCAGTGTGCAAACAGTGTTTTTGTTTGGTTGGCTGCAGCGTCACCTGACTGCAGCTCCCAGGGGCACGGGGGACATGTGACAGGATGGGAGTCCATGTGCATTTCGTCCCGTCTACCCAGCTGCTATGAAACCAGGGAGCGTGTGCTGAAGGCGGGGGATGGGAGCAAGCCTGAGAGGGAGGCAGGTTTGATGGTGGGGGTTGAAGGAGGGAGGTTAATGCATGAGGAGACAGCAGTAATTCTCCTCCATTAGGGTCACTGTGTCAGCAGGGAGCTGGAGACCAATTAACAAGCAAGTAAAAGAGGGTCAATCGATTAGAGGATAGTGGAGCCCAGTCAGCATCTCCTGTGCTCATCGGCAGCAACGAGGAATCGGCTCACGCGTGGAGAGCACTGCTTGTCCTAGGAGAGGAAATGGGAGGCGACAGGTTCTGAACTAAGGACGGGGGATAGCCAGAGGCCCATCCACCTCGGTCCCCGGATCTGATGCACAGGGAGGCAGACAGGCGAAAAGAGCCTAGTCACAGAGTGTCAGGATAATTCCTCCCCTGGTCAAAGAGAAGTTCCCGCAGCCCCACATTCATGAGCTCGGCCCCAGCGCCGATTAAAAAACGCTCACTCAACTCTCTCAACCACTGAGACAAATTTGCTGCCGCTGTGTGACAGCACATTAGCAGTGAGAGGTGGAGTCGACTCCACTTCGATTCTGTCTAGCTCCCCAAACAAATCCGACAAATTTACTTCGAGTTTTTTAGAGACGAGAGAACAGCCTGGCAGTGGATGAATGAGCATCAGAAACAGGGCTGCACGCAAATTATGGATTAATGCAGCATCACTTTGTTTTCAAATGAATCAGTTAGTCTTCAAAATGTCGCAAAATATTAAAAAGTACTACCAAGCATTTAAATTAAGTCCATATACCAAAAATAATACTGCCATTGGTTATGAGTCACAATTTTAGGATGGTGAACCTGGCTGGTACAACAATACCACTGTTATAGCATTTAGGGTGGTTGAAACTACAGTAAAAGGGTTTAATTTGTGTGTGTGTGTGTGTGTGTGTGTGTGTGTGTTCTGGCCCAGGATTTGATCCATTTAGTCCAGTAACATTTAGAAAATGATTTCATCCTTATTCAAGGGTGCGACAATATGAAAGATCAGGGTTTTTAACCTGCAAATGATTTTGGCATTGTGAATAATGTTACTGTAGGAACAAACGGGACCCTGCCACCGCTGCTCAATCCAGATTTTTCCCTTAACAAGTCCGTGTTTTGAGCATAACTGGCAGCTTGGCTCTTAATTCGCTAATGTTAGCAGCTAACGGTTAGATTAATGGCAAAATCCGCATGTAAGGACCATCATCGTGAGCAGGTTCACACTTAATTCTCAGCTAAAGTGATGCTAATCTTCTAACAGCAGCCATCTTGGCAAGATATCGCATTTAAACACAGTGTTGTTCCTAATGATATATTTATTATATATTATCTACTAAGTAAGGTTTTTTTCAATTCAGGTCAAAGAGTGTCATGGTGCTCCTCTTTTTGTTGTTGGCTCATTGAACAGGATCTGCTATCCTAAATGGAACAGAACTTTAATGCATTTTAGTCATTTCAACAGCAATTTCATGTTTTTATGGTTGCCGTGGAAAGGGTCCATTAGTAGTCATGCAGTTTTGTACAAGATTCGTCCAAGTAGTGTTTTAGTAAATGACAGTAGATGATTGTTGGTGACTATAAGGTTGTGAATACTAGAGATGATATTATGATGATATTATCTATCACTTGGGGTGATTGATAATTATTAATATTCCCTGTTTTAGTTCACTGCTGTCATTTAAGAAAATAAAAGTTCTCTTTATTAATCTGCAAAATATTCTGCCTCCACTCTATGTCTTTGTTACAAATGTGAGAGGTATTACTGGAAATAATTGCGCATATCGTCCAATATATTGATATCAGAATACTCCCTAATGTTGGTATAGGCCACCCAGATTGTGTATCGGTTTGAAAAATTCCATTTCTGTTGTGTCTTAATTTTTTCATGATTACTTTATAATATTGCACTGAAGTTTAAAACTCAGAACCTTTGTCAGCCATCACACAGGTACTGAAAGATAAACGTATCTGCTACAATAAGCCAGAAGTAAAATCTTGTTTGCGTGCATTATTGGAATTAACCAACCACTTTTAAACCAGGCTTTACACAAACCACTGAACTCTGACCACAGCTCACCCCCTCTTTAATGAACATACAGCGAGAAGCTGTTGAGCAAGTGCTTCCAAGTTATGATGGGATGTCACACGGGAGCGGCTTAGGGCTGGACAGCACACAGAATACAACCAGCTCATTAAAATTTCATCTCCTCCTTCTGTTGTAGCAGCGGAGGCTCTGCAGCTGCTGCGCTTCGGCCACAATCACGTCTAAATCCCCTCATGTTGCCAAAAAAATCAAATTGTGTTTGCTTGTGGAAAACACATTCGCCCCTCTCCCTCTCCCCATTTCCTCTGGTTCCCAGCGCTGAAATCTCCTTTTCAGGCACAGATTAAACAGCCATCCATTCCGGCGGCTGCCACCACGAGGACAGCCATCACAACATGCTCCGTCACTCTGCACACGGCTCCTGACAGGCAGACGGTGAGACGTACACAAATCCCTCAGGTTTAATCTTACCGCTGGAAAGCAGGGGGGCGCTTTTCAAGCGACAGCCACCAGCCTGCAGGCAACACAGAGGGGACGTGTTGGTGACAGAGACCACAGAGTAACCTTGAAACCTGCTCCGCGATAGCCAACAGGAAGACTCCTAAACAAACCCCCCCACTGTGTTTGGCATTGTCGCGGGCAGGACTGTCAAGACGGCACAAAACAAAGTGAACCAAAAGCAGGAGGCCTTCAGAGAGTCTGCGGCGCATTAACATTTTAAACGAGCTCATCGACTCGGACCGCATCGGGAAGTCTTGACCGAGCGTTTGTGTTCATCCTCTTGCTGTCTCCTTCAAGCTGGGATTACCTTTTACATACAAAAGCCGAACCTTAAATTCCACCAGTGGCCTTGTTGGGGAGCCTTCTGCTCCCACGGCTGAAACCTTCCTCTCAGGAAGTTGGGAGGAAAAGAGGACTTGTGTTTTATCTCCTGTAATCTCCCAAATCCATCTGGTCACAAAGGAGTTTGTGGGTGTGTGCATCTGTGTGCAGTCATGACTTCTCTCTTCGTGGAGCCTCCTGTTGTGCACAATAACGGCTACAGATATTACAGAGGCATTACAGAGTGTGCCCATGCCATCAGCTTTAGTGTCCAACATATTCCAACTTAGACGGTTTTCCCGACGTTCTAGAGAGTCCAATTTCATTTAAGTAAATTATAGTAAACATGTTAAATGATTCATTGATAAAGAAAATCATTTTTAAAGCTGGGTTGTGTAATTTATTCCATTCTAACTTTTGAAAATATTGCATTTCGAGTGTCTGATCATCTCCTCTATTTTCTGTATTCAGGCTTTACTAATATGTACTCATTTCATTGCTATTCAGTCATTCAAGGGTACATTTCAGAGAGTGGGTGCTCCCATTGGCCGTCCCCGCGGATGGTGAAAGGCCGAGATCACACAGATCTGAGAGTGGCATCAATCTTTCTGTCTGAACTGCAGCATTAAAGCAAACAGATGTCACAAAATAGAACAACTTGTTAATGACAATCTTTGGTTGGAGCCATAAAGGAGGCTGCTGTGCAATCACTTGATTTTTCAGTAACCAGTTCCACACCATAGGAACGGCAATACAAAATTATTAAGAGTATTTCTTTATCATACACTAAAAGGCTGTGATAGCACACGAGTAAGTAAACCACTAATATATGTTGAATGTTGAAGTAAAATATACTTGAAAACAACACTGGCGTTAAAAATAGAGTATGTGCCAATTGTGTGTGACTTTGACAGCTTCTGCATTTTAACTACCCCACAAAGACAAAGCAAAGCGATTTTCCATGGATTTAATAGTCTATTTTTATGTTTTCTCAGCTGTCTCACCACAAACCACAATTTGCTTTCGTTTCTTCCAAACGAAAACTGAGGAACCGTCTGCGGGTACAGCTCATTGTTTCTGTTGCTCAAGCAATTTTTGAGCAATGCATATCCACTCTGGAATTAAACTCATTTAGCGTGTACGATGTCAAGGTTTTTTTGTGTGTGTTTTGCACAGTACGAACGTTCTGAGCACGAGTATGGAGCGGGGACACGGCCCAAAGTTGTAACCAGCAGCCCCATGTAGGCTGTGCAACTTCACATGGCGCTCTTCCTCTCGGCCTCATGATAAGCTAGATTAGTGCTCTGGTGTGAGCAGTCAGTTTTTTGTAAACCGGCCTCTAAACTGGGTGGCACAGGCTGGAGGTGACGTCTCCGCCTGTGGAACCCGATACAACGAGAGCACAGCTCCCGTCGCCCGCAGCTGATTTGGCTTTGAACCGAGGCCTCTGCAGCCCCTTTGTTCATGTGAAAAGGGAGGAGCAGCTCCAACTTTCAACGGCGTTTGATGACACACCAGCCCACAGGTGGCTCAACTGCCCCTGCCCAGGCGTTCTGTGTGGGCGATACACTCAGAGTGAAGCTGTGACAGATTCTTAAGAGATATCTAACAGTGACAGGACAAACTGCCCGTACCTGCGGAATGCTAGGAATTATTTTGTGAATAAACACCTTTTGTGTTTGTGTTCCCCTTG